>VZRR01005015.1:45103-116405 GCA_013398015.1 Oreocharis arfaki
TGGGCTGCAGGGGCACAGCTGCTTCACCATGGTCTTCACCACGGCCTGCAGAGGAATCTCGGCTCCGGTGCCTGGAACATCTCTTCCCCCTCCTTCTCCACTGACCGTGATTTTGCCATGTTGTTTCCCTCACATGTTCTCACTTCCTCCTCTTCTCTGGCTAGAATCCAAAATTTTGTAACTTTGTTTTGATTTTCTTCTTAAATATGTCATCGCAGAGGGGTTACCAGCCTCTCTCATTGGCCCAGTTTGGCCGGCAGCGTGTCCATCTTCAGAGCCATCAGCCGCTGGTTCTGCCGGACGTGGTGGGAAGCTTGCAGCAGCTTCCTCACAGGAGCGATTTTTGTGGCCCCCCTGCTACTTAAAACCAGGCTGTGCCAAACCAATACACACACAAAACACCCGCTGTCATCCAGCCCCCGTTGCCACCGCTCACTGCGTCCTGCCCGGGGCCGGCGATGGGCTGCTCCCCGCAGAAGTTGTGGGGAAGAGGAGGGACAGTGTGCCCGAAGCTTTGCTTGTCATCTCCCTGTGCATTAGGGCAGGTCAGCTCCCTGTGCTTTCCTGAAACAGTCAAACTGGTCCTCTGCTGCATACGGTCTAAGGTTGATGGCATTTCTTGGTCTTTAACATTAGGTTTGTGTGCCATCGATGTGCAGTTGAGATCACACAATATTAAGCTCTTATTTCTCTGCCTTGAGAAGAAACTCGGTGGGGGGACAGAGCTAACAAAATTTCACCGAGGTGCTGTAGTGTTCTGTCAGGAAGCAGCACGTCTAAACTTGTGTGTTTAAAGCTAGTGTCGAAATTCCAGTCTGGGTTCCGGGAATAGCAGTAGACTGGCTTCAATGCCAAGTGCCCCAGCATGGTTTGCATGAGAAGGCGAGAAGGGCAGGCTCCCATCAGGTGCAGTGACCAAACTTAAACAGTTTTGTCAGCCGTGTGCAGCAGTTTCAAATTTGCACTGCGTGTGCAGCAACCTTTCTGTGGCAGCTTCGCAGCTGCAAGTTCTTCAGAAGCCCCCACGCTGCGCTGCTTAGTGTAAGGCTCTAAAATTGTCACCTTCATGTGACGCTTCTAAGATGATAATCTACAAGAAAGTTGGAGGCTAGGAGCCCACCCAGTAATCCACTGCCTGCACGATTTGGTAACTATTGGGTTCTCTTGGCTTCCTCTTACCACTGGAAGAATTGTTGGTGTTGGAAGTTGGTAGTGGAAGTACCATCTGCAGGAAGCAGTTGGGCTCCCTTTAGTGGGAGAGCAGCCACACAGCTTCTTTTGTGAAAGCAGCCAGGTCACAGAGGACAGATCCAGCAAATCCTGTGTGCTCAGCTGGAGCTGCACCTCATTCCCGCAGCACTCGCCGCTGGAGAAGCTCACAGGAGCGCTTCTGCTCCAGCTGTAGGCGGACCGTGATGGCTCCCGTGGACTGCCCACCAGCAGAGCCCTGGAGTCGGGAACTGACAGCTCTCTGCTGTTCTCTGCTAATAACAAGGAGAAAATTTCCGTCAGTTTGTTCTAATTCCTTCGAGATGGTTGGGATTTTTATTGGCTTTGGTAAATACTTGGAAGTATTTCCTCTAGTTGAAAATCATCTTTCTCGGTGAAATGAAGCCAGTGGTGAACAAATTCTTCCTACAAAATGTAAATGTGCTGGCTCTGAAAAAGAAGAAAAATCCTGACAGTTATTATCATGATTTAGTGTGAAACAGGTGTGAAATTTATTTCACAAAGAACCGTTGAAGATTTTAATTGTGTACATTTGTTTTTTATTAGGGCATAGGTTGAGGTTTGTGTATAGTTTCTCTTTGTTCTGCTTTTGTTGCTTTTATTGGTTTAAAAAAGCAACACAATGAGTAAACCAGAGAATACTTCTTCCTTCATTGTGAAGTGCTGTCATGCATAATATATACAGAACCAGTTTATTTTAAGCTTTTGATATTCAGTAGTAATCCAGGAAACTGTGAGAATATTTAAGCGATATTTAAAGCAGGAGTGCTTTTAAAATGTGATCTGAGGCTCTTGATTTGGAGGGGGGGGTGGAAAGCTGCTGCAAATAGTGACATAACTTTCCTTTTTTTCTCTTTCCTTTTATTTTTTTCTTTATCCCCTTCCGTAATTAAGTTGAGTCATTAAATACGTATCATTCTGAGCTGGTTTTATACATGTGAGTACCAGTAGTTCCCCTGAAGTCCCTGGAGCTATTCCAGTTTGTAAGTCTCAGTGCTTACAGTATTAGGGGATTGTCTTGTTTTACATATCCTTTCCCGTATTTGGTTTTACCAGATGTATGTAGTAAAGCATGTTGAATTATTAATGTCTCTGGGACTTTGGGGAGCAACTACTATTAAGAAAGCTATTAAATTTTGTTATGGTTTCGTACAAACAAGGAAAAACAGAGAAAATAAAATATTCAAACTCTTCATAGCTTACAGCCAATCTAGTTTAATTAACATCTTTCTTGTGGTTCTTGGTGTGATTTGTATACTGATGTTACAATTTTTGATAGTCTTAAGAATGATGAATGGATCTTCATTTCTGATAAAATCTTGGCATAGGGTTTAGGTCTTTCTTGTAGCAGTGGTCCGTCAGTACTACTGTTTTAGAACTGTGGTGCAGTGTGGGAGAGAGATGGGAAGACCCAGCTGTGGTAACATAATCTTGTGAGGTGTTGATTTTTCCTTACGTGCACTGAATGCTATGTTAGAGGCATTAGTCACAGTGATTTGTAATACAGGTTGGTCATTTTTACAAATTCTCCGTTTTCAGTTCTGTTGTGTATGCAGTCAAATACTAAGTAGTAGTGTTATTTAATATATGGTATTGTGTGTGCACCTTCTCCGTTGGAAAGGAAAAGAGAGGGAATTTGCAAGAAATGATCTAAACCTATGGGCATTTGGCTCCACCTTCAGAGATAAGAAGGAGCAAGTGACTAAAGCCTGCCTTCTCTCAGAAGTGTAAAAGTGAGACTTTTTTTCCTGTGTGCTTAATGAACTGTAAAGGAAGCTTGTGTGGAGCTGATGCCTGGAGCTCAGTTTCTAGATACCCACGTGATCAGCAGCAAAAATCTAAACATCAGTGTCACAGCCTGTGGTTAATGTTATGTGTGCACTTTGCAGAAACCAGGCAGTATTTCCGCATGTGAAATAGGAGAGGAGTCCAAGTAAATAAATGTCAACTTTTTTTTTTTTTTTTTTTTTTAAATGTATGATAGGTTATAGTATCTGTACATTAAATGGATGTGAGAATGGCTGAGTTTGTGTAGAGGAGTAAGTAGTATTATAATAATGCCTTTTTTCCATCTTCTGTTGATCCCTTAAAGCATGATTCTCTTTTTGTGGTTTCACAGGAGAGTTTGTTTTGTTTTCCCAATTCACCTGTTGTAATTGTTTCTTCTTTGTTCTCGAGTATTAAGAAATAATTCTGAATGTGTCAATTTTTATTTTTCTTTATAGGTTCTGCCCAGTTGTTATTTGTTGAGACAGGTATTATAGAAAAAAATGACTGTAATGAAACTGTAGTTTTACCTTGTTACGTGACTAATTTAGAGAAGAACGATGAGAGTTTAATGTTTGTTACATGGAAAAAGCAAGGAGATATAATTTTTTCTTATCACGGAGGAGAAAAGGAGTCTCATAATCATCCATCGTTTTCATCTGCAAGATTGTTATCCCAGGCGGATTTAGTCAAGGGTGTGGCCTCGCTGGTGCTCAGCAGTGCACAGGCAACTGTTGGAAATTACAGCTGTGAAGTAACTGAATCGAACAGAGAAGGAGAAAAAAAAGTGGAACTTAGAAACAGCTCAGGTGAGTTGCCTGCTATTGTTTCAGATCTTGTTGAGAGGGAAAGCAAGCAAAATCTTAAGGGAAAGAGGAGAATAATGAACATGGCAATGTATTCCTTTAAAGTAAAAATACAAAAGAAGTGTAGTACCTGGGTCTTCTAACTTGTAAGCTAACATGGGTTATTTTGGTTTAACTTACAGGGGAGTGCTTCCATGGGAAAGATCTGAACACATTTTTTCATTCTGTTATTATGTCTGAGGGTGATTCAGGTCCAGTGTAGGAAAAACTATGCTTTACCACATCTTTTTAATTATATAGATGCTGATATATTCAGCAGTCTCATGTTACTGCATTACGTATTTCTGATCATCTTCCTAATATCTTCCTCATACTGAAATGTGCACATCCATCACAATGGCTGCAGACATCTTTTCTTGGAAGAATTGCTTTTTGCAACCTTTAACTCTGCTGGAAAACTACAGGTAGAATTAATAGAAATTCTGTTTTAAGAGCTCCAAAACTCAGTCTTGAAGGTAGGCAGTTTTTTAGTGAGGTTGAAAATGCTACTGCTAGATGCCACCTTGTTACTGTTTTCTAGCATTAAATGTCATCTTCAAAAGATGGTGTTTAAAGTGATGTTAAAATGAATGAGATTCACTAAATTAATTGCTCATCTAGAGAGCTTTTTTACTTTATCTTGTCGGTCCGAGCCCACATTCTCCAGCGCCTCGGCTGTTGGATAATGGGTTCTGCTGTACAAGTGTGCTCTTCCAGTGCTGTGCAGATGTGACAGTTCCACTGGACATAGGTGTGCCCTGTTTATCTGTTCTGCATGGGGGACTTGCCTCTGGAGGGCTACTCAGAAGCACTGAATGTGTTGCGTATGTGTAGCGCATGGAGTCTTACCCTGGCACTCTAGAGTTTTGTTTGGTTTCGGTATTAGTTTTCGCATTTCACGATAAAGTATTTGTGAAGCTCAAACAGATGTTGCTTGTGTCCTGCTGCAGACATTTGTGTAATTCTCAGTTGGGTCTAGTTGTTGAGTTAACCATATACCTGCAAAGCAAATGTGATCCTGAAATTGAGAGGGGCACAGCCACTGAAAGTGAAGATGCTACAAAATAATTCATTTCTTAGAACACTGCAAAAACAGGGAAGAGGTATACACAGTTTCTGTTTCCTTCATTGTCTTACAGCTTATTCATCCTCTTTTGACTGTTTATGCCATTCAGTGTTAAGCTCCAGAAAAGGAAGCAGGGCTTGAGAATGTAGTAGAATCAAGCCCCATTTGCAAGTTTTATTTTCTCTGTGTTTATAATTTTGAAATTGGTGTAAAGACAACAAAGCAGGAGACTGACATAATTTTTCTAATTTCATTTTCTAGTTGTCAGTTGCGGCGACGAAACACCAGAGGAAAAATGTGGTTGGTGAAAAATTTGTAGTTTTGAGGTCACATTAAGTTTGAGCATATGTGCTAGAAAATGCAGAACTGTAGCTGAAGGAATCAGTCGCTTGCTCTCTCTCAGTTCTTCTGCACAACTTTTTGTTGCTCGCTCCTCCTCAGTGCTCTAGAGAAACTCTTGAGACGATAAGCTAATAGAAGAAAATGTAGCAAGTGAGTTTTGAAAAGAGTTAGTGGACGATGGATATCCTGAACTAGTCTTCACTCTGTCATTTCTGAGCAATGAATTCATGCTGTCATTACTAGCATGTTCCAATTGATGCTTTTACAAAGATAGTCATACAAGAGCCAGCTATCTTCTATCTCTCTTTGGAGAATTCCTGGATTCACCTAGGCGGTGGGTAGCAGAGTGAGCAAGATTTCTGTACAAGTGCCCTCTTCTTTGTGCACACACAATTTCCTGATCAGGGGAGTGACTGTCAAGTTTCTCCATTTTCTTTCCTTTCTCTTCTCTTCTCTTCTCTTCTCTCTTCTCTTCTCTTCTCTTCTCTTCTCTTCTCTTCTCTTCTCTTCTCTTCTCTTCTCTTCTCTTCTCTTCTCTTCTCTTCTCTTCTCTTCTCTTCTCTTCTCTTCTCTTCTCTTCTCTCTTCTCTTCCCATCTTTCTTCTCTTCTTTCTTCTCT
The DNA here is from genome assembly GCA_013398015.1 of Oreocharis arfaki. Classification (NCBI taxonomy): domain Eukaryota; kingdom Metazoa; phylum Chordata; class Aves; order Passeriformes; family Paramythiidae; genus Oreocharis; species Oreocharis arfaki. The sequence continues at coordinate 50,973 of VZRR01005015.1, forward strand.
TCCCATCTTTCTTCTCTTCTTTCTTCTCTTCCCATCTTTCTTCTCATTTCTTCTTTTTTTCCCTCTCTTCTTCCCCTGTTTTCTTTCCCTTTTACCTCTTCTCTTCACTCTTCTTTCCCCCCAGTCTGGAAGTCTCTCTTCTTAGCTTGGAACTGACTGCCCTGTATTGGGTCTCAGAATACTGCTTTATGCCAGGAGTTTAGTTGATTACTGTGAAGCACCAGAGTAAGGGAAGTATAGTGCCAGGAACATGCATTCAGCAGTTCCTCTTCCTTGCATGTTGCATGTGTCTGCAATATTGCAAGTGCTTCTGTACAGTAATTTCTTTCAGGCTCCAGGACTGGACCACACGTGGTTCTGTCTTGCATGCTGAAGCCCCAGCAGATACCAGGCTTCTTGGCTGCTTTCTTTTTGTGATCCCTGGCAAGAGTCATCTGGAGATGCTAGAGAGGAAGTGAAGTGGTTCTCAGAGTCTCTGCTTGCAGTTATTTTCTTTAATTATTCTCAGTTGCGTTGAACAACATCGCTGAGATTTGGCTAATCTAGGGAGTGGCCACTGTGCATTGAAGTTACTGTTCAATATTAGTTGCTTTTTCAGTATTGCAAATGAAGCAAAAAGTCTTCCTTTAAACAATTCAATGAATTTCCTTGTTTTGGTAAGAAGTCGGCAGATACTTTGTTTTCTTGCCTTCAGCTTAGTGTTTGCCTTGTATTTCTGTCGTGTTCACTGTATCTTCTTCTGTGACCTCTTCTTGGGGGAGGGAAGGGAAGGGAGAGAGAGCAATTTGTGATCTTAAAAGCTGTCCTCAGGGTATTTAATTGGCATTGAAAGTTGTGAACTATTGCTGCTTAATTACGTGGTTTTGGATCAGCAGTTACGACTTTTATGTATGGAGGAAAAATGCAGCAAATATGCATCTTACTGAGGATGAGAAATTTCTTTGGAAGCAAATGTGCAGGCAGAGGAATGGTGGCAAGTATAATGTAAGGAATGGATACTTAGGATTCCACTGAGTGAACTTAAATAAAGATAGGAGCAGCTATGCAAGAATTACCTGCATTTTCTGGTTCAGTGGAGATACTTTTAGAATTTTATGTTGGAAGATGGCTTACAGGGTCTTAAGGCATAACTGACTGAACAGCCTAAGGCATCCAAAGTGCAGGGGAAAAAAAGTCTAAATGGATGATGTTGGGAAGACCTAAAATTAACAAGGCAGTGTTTCCCTCTCACTTAGGCTAGCTCTCCTGTATTTCTTACCACACATCTGTATTTCTTCCGAAGTTACTGCTGTTGAAAGTAGAATAGAATAGCTGAGGAAGCATCAAATTGGACTTCTCATATCTTCTCTGCTTAGCCTAAATTCACTGTTTTTCTGATTTACAGAGATTTTTGTAGTTCCACAAGTTTAGTAGCTTGTAGTGCCAAAAATTAGCACCAACATATTCTCTGCTCCAGTGGAAGTTAAGACTTCCAGTTTGGCAAACACTAGGATAACTTACGGAAGTACTGAAAAGGTGGGTTGTCACACAGAAGATCAGGGATAAAAATACATTGGTAGTGGACATAGGTTTCTTAGCCTATTATAATTATTAATGCTAAATTACATACAGTATTGGGCAATCTAGGGCATAGCCTAAGAGGAATGATAAATATAAAGCCAATAGCCTCACTTTTTGTTTTCTTCCTACTATTTTGCTTTGTTTGTTCTCTAGGATCATGGTTCCTTCTAGTGGAAAGGGCTGTCATCATATCTTTGTTGAGCTTACTTGTTATTTTGTGTGCAGCTCAGTTCAGTGTTATTGGTAAGTATTGACTCTTTAATTCTTTGCAGTTACTGATTTGTCCTGAAATCGCTTCTGTGCATAAAGGCATCCGTGTAAAATGAAAGATGGTGCTCACATCTAAAAGATATGCGGGAATTGATCCAGATAATACACAGAGGGATGGTGTGTGTGAAGCTTTTCTTCTCTGTTGATTCACCATGACATTATTGAATAACTGAAAAATGTTTCGTTACATGGCCATAAAATCAATATGAGAGAAGGATGGCGTGCTTTCTTCTTAGTGTACAACTTTTCATTAGTCTTTTAGCACTGTCTGAGTTATTATTTAACACTGACATTAGTGATTTTGTTAAATGTTTTTAGAGGCAATACTTTCATTCACCAGTGTCAGACATGCTTAGATGTTCTTTATACACTGGTGTCCAACATCTGTGCAATGTAGAGTGTGCTTTATGTCCTGGCCTTTCAGATGGTGCAATTTGTTACATCAGTCTTTGAGGTTTTTCAGCCTTTTTCAATTTGTACACTTCTAAAAAAATTAATTAAAAAAGGAAACATTTCAGCTAAGAGTCAAGTCCATCTGAAGTGGAAAGAAATTGCACTGAGAGTGATTTGTAATAATAACATACATATTCAGCCATCTACATATAACTTCCTTTATTACTTTTTCATGAATCTCTGGAAGTTTCATGACTCTTCAAAGGTCCATCCATGGTCAAAGGTTGAAAACTAATATGTATTTTTAAAATTATTTTATTTCCATATCGTTACATTCCTGATTTTCGTATTTTATAATGGTATATGGTAATAGTATTCCTGATCTGTTCAGGAATTGTCATTGCCCTGCATTCATAGCAGAACTTCAACATTTTTAGGAAAGTAATAATTTCATGGAGAAGCACTGTCTTTTTGTAAGAGTAATTTCAGTGTGCTTGGATGTTTTTGCACCTGGGTGATTCATTGAAAGGTCTTGGCCTCTGTGGGGAAGAGTTGTGCTGCCTCTAACTTAATAAATATGGCCATACTAACTGTTTGTTGGGGTTGTTTTGTTTGTGTTGGTGCATTTTTTTCGCTTAATTTGTGCTCTTTTAGATAACCTGTGAATCCACCAATGGTACTTAATGCCTTTAAATAGATTGTTAAATTGGGCATGATTTTTCTGTGTAATACTTGGGAATGTATGTTTTCTTAGTTTTGTGGGTTGGGGGGTGTTGTGTTGGTTTGTTTGAGATGGGTTTTTTGGGGGGTTTTGTTTATAGGATTGGCTTTTAGTATTTAAGTTCCTTTGGGGACAGAGGTGATGTATCTGAGCTCACACAGTGTCACAAGGAAGAGAATGAGACCTGGAATTTCTAAATCCCTCTCTGACACTCTCCTGAGTAACAAATTCACTGTAACATTTAAATGACAGCAGTGTATCTACCTGAATTAATCTGTACCAGGTCCCAAAGTTATTCTGGTAACATATCACCTGAATTGTATGGAAGGAGAAAGTAAGAACTTGACTAGAACAACAATGCCAGGTGTCATTCTTCTGAGTAAACCATATTAACCATTTCAAATAATGAAAACAAATTAAATCTGAGGAACGTATATAGTTTTAATTTCTAGGAGTTTGAGTTTCTTTGTTTAGGAACAGTCCTAATCATAAGTCTCTGTATTTTAGTGAGAGAATTCGTATGTCTGATTGTTTTCCTCTCTGTCTCTTTAAGGATTAAAGTATGAAATTGAATCTCAGAGGAAAGTGTGCATTATTGTAGCACTTGTCGTCTTTGCAGTTGTAGCTGGTGTAGGCGCTGCTCTTTTTGTCCAAGGTAGGTGATTAAAATTGCTCTCCTAATTTAAGGGAATAAGAGCAGAAAGAATCTCTTCCGTGCTGTAGTATGGAAGTAAGTACCACCTATTAATTGCCATCTACTAATTTTTAAATAAAAAAATACACAGACTACAGCAGAAACAGCATTGTGGTTGTCAGGCCCTCAAGTTGTCATAGGAAGATACAGACTCCAAATTTATATATATTTTCTGTCCTACTGCCGTGGGTGAATATTAGGGACTAGGGAGTGACTTCTGGTGCTTCAGTGGGATTTCTTTCTGAACCCGAGAAACTTGGTGATGCTAATGATTTATGTTTGTTGCTTTGTGCTTTAATCCAGTTAACAATTTTGGTTTTACTGATTCTCACTTAAATGTTTGCAGATGGCTATACAGTACAGAGTCAAGCTGGTCTCGGCCTAACTGTAATCCCTGCTGTGATTTTGGTACCACTTCAGTACAGCATGTTTGGAATTGGTGAGTATTTATTTACTCATTAACATATGGATAGAAAAAAACTGAGCTCCTCCCATAATCCGGAAAGTATTCTCATTTATATAAACAGGTGCTGCAATAGCTTCCGGGGTTCATCACATTTATTGTATCTTGAAACAAAATGTTTAGCCTGTGTTTGTTGGGCTGAGTTGCTTCACAGAAGAAGTTACGTGCTTGAACAGTGAGATTTAGGGTAGCACATCTCACATCTGAGTGATTTCTGCTCTCTCTTCCTGGGTTTAGGGACTGAGTTGAATAATTAGCTCTGAGAATGTGTGTTCCATTTTTTTCTACTTGTGGTTTGTTTATAATGTTACTTATATATACATTATTTTAGGTGTGTGTATACGTACAAGAGCCTTGACTTGCAGTGACTTGTGTGTTTTGTTATCACACTGACTGGCTGAGCTTAGAATTTAGGAGAATCTGATTTCTAGCTTTATGCAATTATCTGCCTTTTGTGTCTCTAGTTAAATTTCACGATTTTGTTTCTTTTTTCCCAGTTTTTGACAGTCTACCACAGGCAACGTTGGCTCTGATAGGTTTGAAACTTCTTGGTTATATAATTGCCGTGGTTGGTTTTGCACTGTGTGTCCCAGGTAAGCAGTTTGTCTTCTGTGAAAGTGTGCTTTTTTTACTCTTGTCTACACCTGATGTTTGTTTATTTCTAACACTAAAATTTTGTGAAAATGGCTTCACTACGTGGGATGTTAGCTTGTAATTTCTATAAGTGTAGTTTAGGACTACTGTGCTAATGCTTTTTTGTCTGGCAAAAGAAGAATAGCCCAGAGGCAGTATTACATACATCAGTTTCATGATTGCATTCCATGAGCAGCTGCTTTAAAAACATGTTAAACATATTTTCCCCTTTTAAGGGAAAAAGAGGGACTAGTCTTGAAAATTGATGTTAATTCTTCATAGAGATTTATTTAGGTGAAATAAATGTTAAAAAACAAAAGAGTTAAATGTTTTAATTTTGCATGCTAGTGTTGATTTTGGGTGACTATTACTGTTATTCTTACTGAGGCCTAGGGTATTTAGAAATTAAATAATAATAATTTTCTCGTGTTCAGTGATTAAATCAGTAATTCCTTACTAATCTCTGCTTGTATGCAACTGAGCCCATGAATATTTCAATGAATACCATTAAAACACATTAAGCAGGTAAATGTAGAAACAGTAAACTTGTAAGTGTTCTCGGGCTGTTGTAAGTGTGGTTGTGGCTGACCCTTTGTTTCATCACGGAAGAACTGTCACTGTGGTAAAGGAACACCAGCTAAACACCACACACAGTGATGTCCCTTATCCCTGCCCCTGGCCTCCCTTTGTCCCCTCCCTGCCTTCCCCTATGCCACCAGAGAACACCACAACAGAGAAAAGGGTCAATTTAGGACTAGTTGTCCTTGGCACTATATTTAGTAGGAGAACACATACTCGTGTTCCTTGTAGGCACTTTATGCTCCTGATTTATTGTTTTGTACAGATACTCTTCATTTTGGTCATTGATTTGGTTGGGGATTTAAAGACCTATTTCTCCTTGAAGTGGTTTTTAAAGGTTTGTCTAATCTGGGTGAAATGATAGCCCTTTCAGTGGAATTGTTGAGTTTAATGCTTATTGTTTAGTATTTACAGAAGTACTTGTAAGTTCTGTGAGTTATAATGGTACAATAAACTGATGAGAGATTTCTGGTGAAGCATTAATACAAGGATTTTTTTGAGGATGTTTTTGTAATGCCTGTGAGTGAAAAGTGTCCCTAGTTTTTCAGGACGTTCTTCTCCCAGGTCTCAGATTGTAGATGTTATCTGTTGTATCTCTGGAAGTTCAGCTCAGTGGCCCTGAAGTGTCAGAAGAAGCAGCTCAACCCAGGATGAGCTGACAGATAGTTGTAATGACTTTTAAGTCCCTGTAAACAAGGACGAGAGAGAACAAGGAGTTCTAATAGTGAAGTACGGTTGGGTTGTAATAACCTCTGCCTGCCTTGGTATCCCTGTAAACATGGAACATTCCTGTTACCTGTGGTGGATTTGCCTCAGAACTACCCACATATTCTGTGCCCTTCTTTCCTTTTTGTGCCCTTCTTTCCTTTTTTGAACCTGTTTTATCAGTACCAGTATTGTATTCTGTCATCTAATGCAATTGTAGTCCAAAAGAGTTGGGATTGAAGATGTAAGTTTAAACTTACAATACAGTTAATGAAAGAACATTTTCAATTGCAGTGAATGACAAAAGAGAACCTAAACTAGTAGAATAGTTTAGCTAAGCAGGATAAATCAGTAAATGCCTCTGTGTCACTAAGGAATGTATACAAAAAAAGAAAGATGCAGGCGTAGTTCGGGGTTAGCTTTGAAAGTGAAATTAATCGTGCCTGTCTTTATCAGGTTTATTTATTTTACTAATCAGTTGTATCTGAAAATAAGAGTTTGTGCTTTTTTTCTGACAGTTGGTACGGTTTTTTTATTGTGTTTTTCCCAGCCTGTCCTCAGTCACATGGGTCTGTTCTGATTGCTGGCTTAGCTATTATGGCTATTGCAAGTTTGCTTAGTCTGGCTTACGTGTTTATTATGGGTAAGTAGCACCTAATATTCTGCATTATTTTCTTTTCAAGTGGACATAATTTATTTGAGCACAAGGTGTGATTTCGCAGTTGCATAGTTTTAAAAATTACTGAAAAGTTGTCTGTGTATGTTGGCTTTGTTTCATAGAGTATGTGGGGAATCGTGAGTTAAGAAACCCGCAGTTCATCATCATAAACTGTTTTGAAATCATCATAGCCAGGTTTCTTAAAGAAGAGCATTTCAGTTGTAGGAGGGAGAATGGATGTTGCTGTTCCAGTTCTGCCTTTGCACAGTTGGCCAGCTGAAGCTTAGAATGAAGAGAGCAAAAGGGTGTCGAGGATTCTATAGAGTGGGTTGTGGGATGGTGTTGACAAAAGCTTATCAAAACATGGATTTAAAGAAGCAAAATCTGCCTACTGATTTGCACTGGTTAGAGGTAGGTTAAAAGAACAGTTTGAATGCACACCTTTCATTTTAGTGAATCCTGGCTTTCCTCATATTTAATTTTAAAACACAGGAGAAAAGAATAGCAAGGCTTTGTTTCAGAAACTGGTCTGTTCATCAGATCTCAAAAAGTTGAGAGATTTAAAGATGTGCTAGATAAGCAAAACCCAGCAATGCTGTGTGATTGGAACGCTGGCACACCACAGCTCTACAGCTTGGGTCAGAGTGAGGTTTGTTTCAAGCTGTTCAACCTTGTTGTTGTCCACCTTCTGTGGACAGGATATGTTGCTTCCAGACTCAAGCTGTTGAAGTGTTTACAGTGAGTGCAGTCACAAGTCTGCACTGAGCCATGCAGTCTCCCAGATTTCGTGGGTGCACACCTTGTGTGGGCATGGCCAGAAATAATAGACCCTGAGACAGAGAGAATTTCCAGTAGAGAAGAAATTAAGGCAGAATGCCTAATATTTGATATCCAAGACAAATGAAGATGAGTCAAAACTACGGTAGACGTGAATCAAGCCTTTTAATCACAACAATAAATTCATTTTTGGTTGAATTTGGTTTACTTGTATAGTATTGACTTCAATGCTGTGTGCTATTTATCTGCATAAATGTTGCATTTCTGGTTTGATTATGCTGGCTGAAGTAGTCAAATGTGACTGTTGGGGTAGACTAGCATGCCAAAATAAGCACAATGAATAGTGAGTAGCCTAATTCACCTCTAGAGCTGAGTGCATGAGTGAGGCAATTCACACACTATATGTGATAAGATTATTTGGTTCCTAAACAGAAGAGTGCTTAGAGGCTCCGAAGAATTTTCGAATGATAAAATTAATTACTTTGGAAAAGAGGAGCTTCACTTATGGGTGTTACTACTCTGCTGCAAGTTTTATCAGCAGACAATATCTTTTCCAAGGTAACAAGTGACACGATGAGAAGAAATGGCCTCAGGTTGTCCCAGTGGAGGTTTAGATTGGATATTAGGAAAAATTTGTTCTCTGAAAGGGTGGTCAGACATTGAAACAGGTTGCCTGGGACATGGTGAAGTCACCATCACTGGAAGTGTTGTTTGGGTGTGGCACTTGGGGATGTGGTTTAGTGGTGAAGGTAGCGGTGCTGGGTTAATGGTTGGGCTTGATGTTCTTGGGGGTCTTCTCCAGCCTGAACAATTCTATGGTTCTGTGTTTTTATTTGGTTGATTGTGACATTCATTCATCTGCTTGGTCACTTTTTTGTAATTATTTTAGGTTCCAGAATGAAAGATCATCCTCGTCCAGGGGTAAGCTTAAAATTAATAAATTTGGGGTGACTAGATGGCTCAGGGGATTGTAGTGAGATACTGAACCTTTCTTCAGTAGTTCGAATTCAGACCAGGTTGGTAGCAAGCAACAGTTCTGGCTGTGTAACAGATGTCTAATGTTGAGTGAGTTGGTGGTCTCCATTGTCCCTATTGAGTGTGTCTGTAGTACTGTAATTGCCACCCTGGCCTAGGGCTGCTCCGACTGTTGTGCCCAAATGGAGTTTCCATTGCTGTCACTGAAAGGTGGTGGATGTCAAGGGAAGTTTGGCGTTCTTTTACAATGCACTCTTCCACCTGAGTATTTAAAAGACATTTTGCTCACCTTATTAAAAGGCTTTTTCATTAACATGAGTGCAAAACATCCAGGTGGCCTGTAAGAAAGGCTTGAAAGGTTTTTTCCTATGGTCTTGTACACCAGAATGCTTTGGTATTCTCTTCAGTTCCTGGCTATACAAAGGATATAGCCTTGACCTTTTTTTCTGATTTACATATAATGCCCCCTAATTTGATGAGACCTTCTGAAAAGAGAGTGTCTGTCTTTAGGTAACACAGAACAAATTGAAAAATACCTTGGTGTTTTTTTTTAAAGAAGATTTTTCAGTCAGTGGTTTTAAATTGTACAGTAATAATTTCCAAACCAGTAATTTTCAGGCTTACACAGTGCTTTTGAGGGATCCATGAATGTGAACTGCCTGACTTCTGGTGTTTTCCAGAAACAAGGAAAGAGCCACAGCTGTGAAATACCAGTAAAATTTCCGTGTAGCAGGGGGATCTGGCAAATACTAACTCATCCCACCTCTTGGATGCCAGTCATCATTTGAGACACATTTTCAGGTCTCCAGTCTAGAGCCTGAGACCCAGCTGTTGAGTGAGGATGGTTGCTGACAGTGAGAGCTGACTGCAGTTAGGACAAGAGATTTTAAATTTTTTTTTTTATTTCCTTTGCTTTTGCTTATCCATTTTCATTTTAAGGAAGAGTATTTCAGAGGATTGGTCTTTCCTTATGGAAGGAATAGAAGTGCACAGAGTTTAAAAAAAAAAACCAGAAGTGGTTAAGAGATAATTATGTTTCAAAAATGAGCTGAGAAATGAATTGAAGACATGCTTCATTCAAAATTAAATCTTGCCTTTATCTAACATCCTTGTACTTACTTGTAGAATGGAAGTAAATGGGGTAAGAGGAAGTTTTGTGGGGTTTTTTCTTAGTTTTAGTTGTAAATAAACTTTGAACTAGAAACCAGCATGCAAAATAGCATCCTTTGATGAGAACTCCGTTGTCTTTATGAGCTGCTCTCCTCACAAGGTGGTCTTTCATGGCAGCAAGAATTTGAGAAAAGAAAAAGCCGTAGCAGCACAGTAATGAACATCATGTTACTCTCTCAACTGGGGACAGGAATGAAATCAAAAGAAGTTTTTAAAACTTAGAGGTCACTGGAAACCTCAGCAAGTGTAAATACGTTTTTTGCAGCTGCAGTTAGCCGAGGGCTAGATACAGAGGAATTCAAGTGATGTAAGTTGTGTCCATGAACTTATGGCTGATATGGAAAGAGCTGGTGGAAATTGGAGTGTGTTAATACTCATCTTGTTTCCTACAAGGACTGTTCAGCCTATATTGCTGTGCTTTGAGGCAGTAAATAGATGTGAAGTAATTTTAAGAATACACTTTGATTCTGTGTCATCTAAAGACTATGGAAAACTTAATATTGGTGAAAGGCATCATTTTGGCACTGGGGCACACTTAAAAAATTATTCTTGAGATTTTCTTGAGTCGGAGGGGGAAAAGGTGTGTATTTTGAAATCTGCCATCTTAACCAAGGACTGATTGTTTTATTTTTTTAGCATTTCTGTAGATTGCCTGTGTTGTTTCTGATGATTGTCTACCAGCCTAAATGCACAACTGTCATGTATTTCTTTTTGAGGAAATTCCACTTGGTTTGCTTGGCTACTAATTTTCTTTTCTTTTCTAGTCCTGCTGCTTTGTTACTAACCATTGATCAAATGGCAGAAATAATCAGTTAGGTTTTAGAGCTTAAAAGTAGTATCTGCATGGCTTCCGCTGCCACCTAGGGGTATTTCATCTGGGTAAACATCACAGTAAGGGAAAACAGCCTGGAGAATGCAGCTATTGACTGATACAATTTTTTTCAGACCTTTAGTCATTAGTTGGATTAACGTTAAGCTTTCTTCATTTTTGTAGAATCACTACTTACTGTATATGTCAATTAGAGTAATTTAACTGTGGCCAGCCAGAAGTAAACATGAAGGCTTTTTATACATATATATATTTTTAAATGTTTTGCAGAAAGCTGTAGAAGAACCACTAAATGGTAGGTGATATTCAAGGTTTATCTTCTAATTAAGGGATTAATTGTGGATAAAGATAATAAGTAGTTCTGATTCCCAGTACAACAGCACTGAGATGGCAGATGAGTGTGGCAACTTACGTTGCTCTGTCAGTCAGTAAGAGTTTCATTTCTCAATGAAATTTTGCCTGCAGCTCCAGACTCCCTGTTCTATGCTACTGTGCTTGCTAGCCAGTGGCATTGTTTGACTGTTTCAGGACAAACCTAGTATCTCACTATATTATGTCCACTCTCTTTGCTTTGCAAAATGTCCAGCTTTTAAGGGAAAAAGAGAGACTAGTCTTGAAAATTGATGTTAATTCTTCATAAAGATTTATTTAGGTGAAATACTTAACAATCATAGCAAAATCTATCCTTGCCACTCTACTCTTTTCACACTTCTTTGGGTTGAGGAAACTCTCATGGTGTTGGGTAACTGATAGCACTTAAGGTGAGGGAAATTTACAGTGAAAAAGGGATGACTTTGATACTTAATTTTTTTTGCTATTATGTTCACTAATTGGCATGCTGAGTAGTAGCAAGTTCTAACCTGAATTTTAGAATTAACCTGAATTTTAGAATTAACTTGAAGATTAATTATGAAGCATTCTTTTCTGTTTCACTCATTACTAATCCTTTTTTTTTTTTTAAATTTTAAAGATGCAAAAGGTGTGATGTTAGAATGATGGTAAGTCTAGCAGATATTTATTTTAATGGCTAAGTATTTGAGGGTTTTGATGTTTAGAGTTACCCAGTGCTCATTCGATGAAACTTGGAGGACAGGTTTCAGGGAAGATGTTGTTCTTATTCAAATTGTATTTAATTGAAAGGAAAGAATATGTGTATGGTATATCAAACATAGGGGAAGAATGTGTATTCCTAAACAGTGGAGAGGATGGGTCAGTGAGAGAACTGTGCAATAGTATGTTTCTGATCAAATGTGGAAAGTCAAATAGCTTTATGTTTCCTTTATGCTCTTGTAGTATTTAAGGTGCATGGAATAATGTTTCCTTGGTGCTGGGTTGTTCTGTTTGGGGGTTTTTTGAGGTTTTATTGTTGTTGATATAACTAAGCTTTCTCTATGCATTTAATTGGTGATCTCCCATGGAAATTCACAGGAAAGTGGTTTAAAAGTAACTCTCTCCCTCTCTTTAGGTGTTACTTGAATTATCTGGGTTTTGTTAGATTATATTCCAGTCAGATTTCACTCAATTTATTATTTTTCAGATTGCTCTCATTGAACAGCTTAATTTTAGGCTAGATGATAAGGTTTGAAAACAAAAACAGTATTACTGATTCTTTTCTATTCAGAAGCTGTACTTTTAATGGGAATAGGACAAAAAAGCACTTGTTGATGCTATTGGTACTTATGTTTCTTCCTGAATACTGAGCAAGCTTGTCCTGAAGTATCACTAGATCCTTAGCCTAGGACTCCTACATTCAATTACAACGTTTTGCTAACTGGGATAAAGAGTAAGGCCACTCCAAATCTGTTAGCTGACTTGAAATATTTTTATATCATGCCATTTCTAGGAGGCATGAATTGACAGTGTGCAAATAAATGAGGTACTAGTTAGCTCTAATTGGAAAAAGGTGTATGAGTTAGTTTTAAAAACAGGCTTCCTTACAAATACCGTGTGCTGTTCGGTTTGTGTTACTTATGACTACTGCATGGTTCATCCAAATACCCCATTTAATTATTTTCTAAACCAATAAGAATACAAGCACTTCTGCAGTACAAAGGACAACTGCACTGATGTCTCATAAACACATTGATAAATGTATATACCAGTTAGTATAATGTGAGCTGGATGGAGTGGAAGGCAGGGCCTGTTCCAGAGCTGGCTACTGCTTGCTCTTCACAGGGTTGTTTGAGATCAGGAAACAAATAGATGTTTGCCAGTCCATTGCATTCAGAGCAGAGCAGAAGGGAGAGCAGGATGGGCTCGCTGCACTTACCTCATACTGCTGAAGAACAAGGCAGAGTTTTGCTTGGAGATCCAATTTTAAATAAGTTACCTGTTTTATCTTGGATCTCATTTAAGCTTACGAAAACCTGCCTTCTAGTGCTGAAGCAGAGCTTCCAAACACACAGAAATTGCCAATTACCCATTTCATTTCAGGGTAGAGCTAGAAGTCTGTCTTCTTTTTCTGCTCTGAAAGATGGCTCCTAACCAGTGACAGAAGGTTTTACAGATGGAAAGCAAGTGCTCTGACTCACACGCTGGAGGCAGTAACCTTCTGAGCTCTACCTGCTTTCTACCTTAACCTTCCCTGGAAAATTCACACACAAACTGAAGCAGGGATGAATCAGATGCAGAAGCTGACTAGCTTACAAAATAGCATAGGTGAAAGGAAACTAGCATTAGAATATCTGGACAGGGTGGGTCACACAGCTGAGCCTGTGAGCCACTTCAGCTTATTCAAATTCATGAGTGAAAAGCTCCAACACAGTGTCTACCTTCCTTTGGTGAAGAGGCTGACACATCACTTGCTGTTAGTAACACCTTTTTCCACTATTTGAATGCTAAATGTGCTTTCAGTTTTGAAATTAAAAAAATAATTCTTTAAGCTCTAACTTGCGTAGGCAGCACAAAACATTGCTGTTCTTCCCAAAAAATGTTTCTTTTTCTTTCTTTTTAAATTCCCAGAACTGCAGAGCTATGTGATGCGTATATAAAAAGTACACCGTTGTTGATACACCGTGGCCTTGAAGATGCACTACTCAACAAGAAGAAATTCAGGGATCTAGTTGTTTTGCATGGGTGGCAAAAGTGCTTTTGATATAAATGATGTGATTTTATAGTCACAGCAGCTGTAGCAAGGAACATGTGTGTTTGCCCACATGTGATCTTTATTTTCTTTTGTTGTGGTGTATATGGGATGGTTGAGGGTGAGAATATAAAAAGCACTATTTGCCCAGTACAGAGTCTCCCTGCAGTAATCCTTAGTGGTATTATTTTCAAAAACTATCATTAGTCACTGCTTTGATAATGGGCCTGCTGAGCCCAGAGATTGCAATACCATTTAGACTATTGTTTTCTTTATTTGTGTGCATGGACAAAGTATGGTTTATATGTATGATACAAGCAGGAAGTAGAGATTGTACAAATACATCTTTTCTGACATTCAGCAAACTTTTATAAAAAAAAAGAAAAAGTTACACACAAAGTTGCATAAGTACAAAGTTTACTCCCAGCTCTCCTGAAATTATTAACAGAGTTCTAATTCCATGAGATATTAGTATTCCTCTCTGTGGACGGTAGTCATGTGTGCACTAGTGGCTGATACTTTTGTCCAGTGAGAGGGCTCTCTGTGCCTCCTCTGTATCCTTTGATGAGAAACTGCTCAGCTGTTGGAGCCTAATTCAGCACTGGAATTACAGAGCACAGGGGCTGGTAATCTTAATGCTGAATGTGGTTCTTGTGTGTGTTCATGTTGTGCAGTGTGTGGGACTGGAAGCAATTTCAGGCTTTCTTAACTCAGTGAATTTGTGAAAGTCGTGGATGCTTCATAAAAATAGGAGTTGTCCTACTTAATGTATTTTTGACAGAGTTTAAAATATTGTTTTCTTGAATGGAAAAGAGCTATATAATTTTTGACCCAAGTTTGTGTTGCTGCCATTATCTCATGAATACATAAAATAAAAAGGAGGAGCTGATGAGGACTGAGGAAGCTCAGTTTCTGTATATATCTAAGTGATACAGTTAAAAACCAGTTTACTAGGACTTGCACATTCCATGAGATTCTGCCATGTTTTACAGCTGTTTTGAGAGTTGTTCCAATATAGTTGGCTGCTCTTGGATTTCGTGTATGCTTTGTAGAAATCTTGACACTGTTTCCTGTTTGTGCTAAGGTACTGTATTTCAAAGGCACACATGGTTTTCTCCTTCTAACAACTTAAAACTTGGTTTGGAAAGCTGTTGCCAAACAGTCATGTAATAAAATCCATGTTTTTAAAGATCCTGAGTAATTTGGCACTTCTCAGAGTTGAATGTTATGAGCTAAGGTTCATATCTATGTGGGGGTGCATGGTGCAGGGATTTGGGTCTCTGCACGTTAGCTCTGAGTCGCATCAAGAATTCAACAAAACAAAACTGAGGTGTCTGATTTTACAGTAGGTGCTGTTGTAATCATCTCTCTTGCCAAGGCTGCAGGACTGAGCCATTTAAAGCAAGCCATGGGCCAGCCCTCACTGGGATCAGTGGTACTGGAGATAGAGAAGAGGGTCATCCATGCAATAAAGTCTGGGAGAAGGGTGTATGGCTCACACTTACTATTCTACTTTGTCAGTGGGAGAATTCATGTTAGATTTAAGCTGTTACATATGAAACTTTTGATACAGGTTTTTCCATAATCTCAGTGATATTTAGCTAAAGATGGGAGATGGTTCTCCATTACAATTCAGTATAAAAATTTTTTCTAATTAAGTGCTGTGCAGTGCTCCCTGTTTAGAACTAGCAATTCCCTCTGGTAAGTTGAAAGTCTTAGCAGAGGAATAAAAAAACAAATCAACTGAAATTCTGTTGAGGTACTCTGCCTTATAAAAACCGTTATGTATAATAGCTTTATGTTAATTTCTGTAAAACAAACTGCAGAACCCCCCTGTGTCACCGTGGGATCATGCCAAGCTGTTCCTAGGAATTGTCAAAACGTGAGGAGCTCAGTGGCTGTCTGTGGGCTACAGAATCACGGCCCCAGAAATGGGAGAAACTCACCATCCTGTTGTGTTGAGGGCTGGATTTCTTGTAGATGTGAGTTTAAAAAGGAGTTTTAGAAGTTATTGGTGCACCCTACCAGCCCTTTCCCACCAGTAATTTAAAACCAAAGTTGTTCATAACTGTATGCTTTCGTTCGTGTGTATATATGAGTGTATATATAAATATATAGACATTTTAAATATCTATAGATCTATAGTCTTTACCCAAGAAATTGTTTTTATTTATGAAATTATTTTGTAAATATTGTGCTAATATACTTAAAAAATAAAGTCATTTTAAGTTGTTTTTGCGGGAGATTTTCTTGTTGCTAGCACACCAAGCTTCTGTAGCTGCTTCCATAAATTCATAGTCATAGCTGCTCTTCTCCCTGTCTTTATGTATTACTTACTGGATCTACAGAAATGTTCTCAGTGTTACATAGGCTGCTGCTGATGGTTTTGGGTGGGTTTCTCCTTAAAAAGGCCATCCAGATGGTGAAGCGAGTGTGTAGGCTGCCTTGTAATAACTTCAATTACGCTCTCCAACATCAGCCATCAAATGTTGTCACGCGAGTGTGCTGTGGGAGGAAATGAGAGCTGAGGAGTAAAGCTGCTGCTGCCACTGTAACTTCAGAAACAGCAGAGCAGCACCTCTGTCCAGGCTATCTTTGCAGCCCTGGAATGATATTTCTGTGAGAAGAGGATCCCTTGTGTTACTGCTAAAGCACTGCTGCAGGAGTTCTAGATTTCCTGAAGTTGTCTTTAACGTTCGTTTGACCTTGGAGAGAGGAGCTGCACGTCCTGCCTGGTCATCTTTCCACTCATGCAGCCTCTTCAGTGGAGCTGAGCTGGTGGGAACAGTGGAAATTATTGGTGATTTTAACTGTGGCTCTTGAACTTCAGCATCTCTTCAGAAATGTGTTGTGACTTCCCTAGACAGTCACTTCCCTCTCTGAAGGAGCCATGAACCACCATTTGAGCTATTTAAACATAATTTTAACAGTTTTGGAATTTTCTGTGCAGGCACCCAACTGCAGGGTGAACTGCAACCTCAGGAAAACTGGTCCTAAAGCTCAGGAAAACTGCATGCTTGAACTTTGGGGTGGGAGAAATGGTGCTAATCTGAATGTCTCAACACAGTACCATCAGAGATGCCCAGTACCTGTGATCCAGGCTGCTCCAGTCAGTTCAACCAGGAAAACCAATCCAAACCTGAACTTCCAGTCCAGAAGCCGCCTGAGAGTGCTTGATCAGAGCTCCATAATTGAGCAGTTGCTACTGAGTTACCTGCCGAAGAGTAGAAGTGGGCAGCCTCTGGTTCATTCCACTTCACAGAAGAATTTATGTTTCTTTCCTATGGAAAATAATTTTGTGCTCCAGTGCTCTGTGCCTTTGTCACAGATACAGCCAGTACTGTCTTGGACTTCAGTACCTCTTGCTTCCTGTGTCCTTGAGGACTCCTGCAAAGCTTTCACAATGAAAAAGTGTGAACCAGACTTTCTCTTGTTTCCTTGTTGCTTCCCTCCTGTGCCTGCTGCAGAAGCCCAGCAGGGGTAGGGCATGGCCTGGTAGGTGTACCCCAAACCCTTCATGCTGCAGCTGGGCTGTGGTAAAAGGGCAAGGAGCACTCATAAAGTACAAGAAAAGGGCAGAACCAGATTATTTTTCAATGAAATGATGAATTGGCAAGAAACCTTAATACACAAATGTAAATAGTATGGAGACAAGGATCATCTGCTTTGGGGGAGGAAAGCTGCAGTGTTGAAACAAGTTTTGGTTTCCTTCTGTTCTCTCGCTTGCTTGTTTTTAAAGACTACAGAAAGGAGGCTTTTGAAATTACTGGGCTGGAGAGCGGGTGCAGTGAAGGGAAGAGAGAGTCTGCCATGAATGCAAGTTTGGTGGGGGAATTAAAGAGCATAGGAGCTGCAAGTTTGCAGGAAGAGTGTGAACAGTTTCTCCTGATGTCGCTAAAATTGGTACTCTTGGACCCTACAGAGTTACGGGACTATTTCTGTTTCTTCACTGAAAGGGTTGCCAAGCATTGGAACAGGCTGCCCAGGGAAGTGGTGGAGTCACTGGATGTGGCACTCGGTGATACAGTTGTGTTGACAGGGTGGTGTTCAGTCAAGAGTTGGCTTTGATGATCTTGGAGGTCTTTTCCAACCTGAATAATTCCATGATTCTATACCGTGCTACTGTCTGCATGTGACCAAGCAGCTGAGCACGTGGAGGTCCTTGGGGATGTGCAGTTGTCACAAGAAGTCAGACTCTACCTCCACACCTCACTGATGTCCCCTGGGCACAGCAACTGCGTGGTGCAGAGTAAGGTCTGGCACACTTTCAACTTGAATTAAAGTACTGAATTTTACTGTCATTCACAATTTACATACCTGCAGATAATGAGAGAATTTGAGACTGATTGCTCTAGTAATTAGTCTGCCCCCTTTCCTACCCCATCCCACACCCCCTCAGCCTTTCTTTTAAGGCTGCATAATAGGTGGGTGCAGGTTAAACTTGGAATGGTTACCAGACCTGGGGAAAAATGGAGACATTTTCCAGAACTTGGCTTGAGGGTACTTGTATTTGGTTGCATTCATTTAACTTTCTTTTTTGTCTTCCAGAAGTGCTGCACAAATTGCTTTTAGAGCAAGAACATTTGGTTGTATTTTGGGCAGTTGGGGTTTTGGGGGGTTTTTTTGCAGTGTAAGAAAGCAGTATTCTTTAATAAACTAGATACATGGGAAAGAGAAAAAAAACCTCCAGCAAATCAGTGGAAATTCACTGTGCTGTTGACCAGAAGGTTCATCCAAGGACAAACAGAAGTTCAGACAACAGTAAGGAGAAAAGTCTCTTCATTGCAATTAATTTCATTTAAGTTTGATCATAGCCACTTAAAGGAGTTTTACTGAAGAAAAAAATGATCGGGGTTCTCTGACATTTTGTACTAGTTCAGCTCAGTGAAAAAGAAAATTCAGCGCTTGAAGATGAAGTGGAAGTAAAGGCACTGTGTTGTATGCAGACCTCTGCAGGTATGGGAGTTAGCCTAGGTAGAACTTGGAAGCTTTGATTTGTCTCATGTCAAGAAACACTGAGAACTTAAGGATCATGATGAAATTATATAAAGTGTAATTAAAGGAGCCCAGCATGGAAATAGATTCATCTGTATCCTGCACTGTAATTACAAAACAGTGAGGTTTTCAGAAACAGTCCCTCTGGAGTTGGAGTTACAGTTAAGAATGAAAATGCTGCACCAGGCTTTGACAGAGCCAGGTACTTACTGCTCTGGGAAGTTTTTGAGGTTTTGGCTGGCACAGATAAACAAGTACCACTGTAGGAACCTAAAATGTCCTCCCTTACCTGGTCTGTAGGTAGGAAAAAAGTTATTTTTTGATAGACTGATCAAGCTGCAAACTACTGTGATGTAATTTAATGTAACAATGTAAAGAAATGTGGAGTAGAAAGGTGGTGAGGGGGAAGAGGGCAATTGTTTTTCCTTTACAGTAACCTTTACCTGCCCTGTCCTCTCATGCTGTGGCCACTGGAGAACCCTACCACCCTTACAGCTCTATTTAATAAACTGATGCCTTGATAATACCCTAGCCCTGTGAGGTTGCCCTTCACACTGCCCTTTTTTCCTCAGACCCGTTCTCTGGGAATGATATAAACCAAATAGTAATGGGCAATTGGGGAATAAAAGAAAATCACCATATTCTGGATGAGGAGGTAGCTATTGGCGTTGGCAGTGGCAGTACATCAGAGCACCAAAGCATAAACAGCTTTAAATGTTCTTTAAATGAGCAGGAAATGAAGCTGGGTACAGCATCAGTGAGGAGGTACAATTAACATATGATAAAATATGTCATGACTCTGCCAGTCACAGGAAGGGTGACAGAGGAGAAGGTGGTTCATGTCCCCCAAGGCCAGCTAAAGAAGCTACATCGCCTTCATTGGTGACAGAGTGAGCTGTTGATGTGATCTGTGGGTGAATTAAAGCACAGTGCATGTCAAAGGCAAGGAGGGAAAAGATGCTAAAACCAAGCAAGCAGTGCAAGAGGAAAGCCCTATGCTGGAAGGTACAAGTCACTACTTGTTTATTTACCAACCATAGAAAAGAGC
The DNA here is from genome assembly GCA_013398015.1 of Oreocharis arfaki. Taxonomy (NCBI): domain Eukaryota; kingdom Metazoa; phylum Chordata; class Aves; order Passeriformes; family Paramythiidae; genus Oreocharis; species Oreocharis arfaki. Next base: position 70,525 of record VZRR01005015.1, read on the forward strand.
CCCTTTACCACCTGCACTTGGTGAGGGACTGCTCCGTGCCCCGAGCCTACTCTTAATCCAGATTACAGCCTCAGGCTGGGAAACCTGAACAAAACAACCTCAGTGTGTAGCAGGAGCTGCCAGGCCAAGAGTTGGGGAGCAGCGAAGAGAAAGTGCTGGGAGCTCACAAGGCTTTGTAGAGAAGAGCAGAGATTGGCAAAAGGGAAGAGGAGGGGGCGGCTCCGGCAGTATTTTCTCCATGCCAAACTGGTAGTGGGGGGTCACAGCAGCAGCTGTAGTTGGTACAGTTCACCAAAGTATGGGCAAGGCCTTCCCTTGCCTTCATGCTGCTCCAACACCTTAACTTCCCCAGCAATGTTCCAGCGAGACACCTTTGGCAGGTGAGAGAAACCTCTGTCCTACGTTGATACTTACCTCTGTTGTTTTGGCATCACCAGTTCAGCTCAGGTTGGTTTCAGCCGTCCTGAAGAGGAGAAGTGAGACCAGGTCTTTTGTTGAGTTGCTTCTTAGTACAAATATCTTCATTTGGAAGGTGTCCCCCTCCTTCCAGGGCGGGACGCTGCAAGTGAGGCAGGGCCCATTGCAAGGCTTGTGCTTCACTTGAATCCCACAGAACTGGAGAGGTGTTAAACCCACAGGACCAAAGGGGAGTGTCCAAATTGCAAGCTCTGAAAGCATTGCCCTACAAGGATGGTCATACAAAGTTGAAGACCTGTGAACCTTTTGCTGAAATAATTCTTAAAGGGAGCTACTTTCCGGATTTGTAGGTAACTTTGCCAGTCCAGTCAATCTGTGGTTAAATTTTATTTTTTAGTAAAGCAAATGTACATGCATTTGCTGTTGTGAGCATGTCTTTAGCATAACATTCCTCAACGTGGTGCTCCTGCAGGTCTGAAAAGAAACCCAGTGAAAGAGTAGCTTTGCCAAGGGAAAGAATTTTAAAGCCGTACCTGTGAGTGACAGTGATATCTCATTTGGAGTCCAAGCATCCCTAGGTGCCAAAGTTCCCTCAGTGCCAAAGAAGAACTGATGACATTTGAATGTCCTTGATGTCTGCATCATCTAGTATCTGGATGTCTGGAGAGGACATCGACACTCTGAGACCACCTCTTAGTGTCTGGGCTCCTGAAGGTGTTCTGGTGACCCCAAAGGAAACAAAACCCAATTTTGCCAGCAAAGGACTAAAGATAAGAGGAGGGCTCAGTGATGTCATTGCAGTGGCACAAGGGGCATGGAAGGTGGCAGGGAGCAGAGCTCCACTTCCTTCACCTTACTCATAGCTCTGCACACCTGCCACAACAGGGGTCTTAACAAAGTGTAATGATGGCCTCTCTAATGCAATAAAAGCAGCTTTTTGCTGCAGCACTAATGACCTCTCCTTTATAGTACTGGATCATGCTTCCCTTGTCAGATTATGCCAAAGTAGCCTTTTAACGCTGGTGTGTGGTCAGGTCACCCAAAATAAATAAACAAGACCAGTGGGAGGGGTGGGGAAAATAGCTGCTTTGAAGGTTCTGCCACTGGATCATGTGGGTGGTTCAAGGCCAGTTCTCATTCCAGGCTTCTCAGGCCAAGAGCTGTGCTGTGCAAAACACTTGGCAAAACCAGACAGTCCCTCTTCCTGGTTCTGCAGAGTTAATCATTAGTAGATTTCTCTGCATTCTACCCTAAAATAGCTTGAGTAGGGGGAGTGCTTTCCCCACTTCCCTTGGGTGCCCCTGCCCACAGTCATGTGCCTCTGGAGGGTGGCTGGTGGATCAGGTTCCTGGTTTAGGTTTTGTCCCATCACTTCTAAGCCTCACCCAGAGCAGCTCAGCCAAGCTGGCTGGATTCTGTGAGGTGCAGCCTCTGAAATGCTGGTTCAAGCACCCCAGACTCCCTCAAGACAGCACAAGTGCAAGGTTTCCCTGGGGTTTGATTTGATCCTGCCTCTGTTAGCACCACAGGAGTGAGCTGAAACTGCTCATAAAGGCATTGCCTGTGCCAACAGAAGCAAAATGTTATTTGCACTTTGGTGTAAAGGCAAATTTTAAAAAATAAAGAAAAAACCTATAACTGCTTTTAATGCTAGATGTTTGACACCTATGGCAAGAAATGTAGAATCTGTAGTCCCTTCCAGTGCTATAGTCCCAAACATGATTTTGGGACCAGTTAATGATTTTGAGTCTGAAATGAACTGTGGAGACACAGAGAGAGAAAGTCACACACCACATAGAGGAAAAGGAGAAAAAAAGGATGTGCCCGTGGAGACTCCAGGCCACAGCTGGGTTTTCAGAGCTGTGACTTTATTGCAGGGCACCCAGGGGAGCCTGGGATAAAAATTACCCTAAGTCCAGGAAAATATGGCCTTGGAGGAACAACTGGAACTAACAGGTTAATTTAAAAAAAAAAATAAAATCTGTGGTAGGACATGACAACACGAGGAATGAAAGATGCGAGAATCACTTCCCCAGACCTGCGGCAGAGCGGACAAAAAGCTGACTGCACAGGGATGGAGAGACCGAGCAGACACGTTCAAAGCTCCTTTTGCCGATGCTCATGTTAATGTTTTAACAGCTCAAAAAGAGCAACCAAGGAAACATTTTCCACCATGGTGGTTCCATCACATCCGTCAGCACAGGGGGCTGCTGCCATGGGCAGTGCTGTGAGCGCGCAGCGAGGGACCAGAGCAGAGGGTTGGGATGGACTGAGCTCCTCAAACAAGGGATCAGCGCAGCAGAAGGGCCCCCCACACGGGCACACCGCTGGTGACACAGGACTCGGGGCTGCACTGAGGGACCTCTCCATTCTGCAGTGCCACGCTGCAGCCCCATGGCTTTATCTCAGCCTGCAGCAGGTCAGCGAGACCTGTAAAAATGGTAATCACACTGCCAGGATGGATGTTGCTATTCTGGGAGCTAGGCTGCAGGAAAAACCTCCTGTCAAGATGGGACAGACATGACTACAGGTGGAGAAGTGTGTAAGAAAGGATACAGTCACAGTCTGAAACTAAGTTTCATGGAAAGGGAAAAAAACCCCAAACCCCTTGTGATTCCTGGGATGGGCAAGGTGTGCTTTTGGCTGCAAGAAGACTGGGGACTTGAGGACCCCTGCATGAGGCCAAATAGGGTTCTGGATCATGAGAGATCATGAGGACAGTGGTTTGTGGCTCCTTTTTTGGGGGGTACAGCCTGCAGTTTACAAAAAGAGAAGTAAAACACTCTTGTTTCCTGGGAACCTCTGAAATTCTATGTATGTCCTGTGCCAAAAAGGCCCACAGCCATGCGAGGAGGAGGAGGATGGTCAGCATTGCATTTTAATGACCAGTCCGTGCACTGGGGAGAGCAGAGCCCATCTTGCCTCCAGAGGCTGTTTGTCTTGGAGAATAAAGCTCTTCAAACTGGTGTGAATTCTCTTATGCAGAGGATTATATCTACTAAAATAAAGGTAGAAGAGAGCAATTGGGGAAAAATGTCATGATTATTCATAAAGACTCATCAAAAACTGTTTTTAGTGGTTTAATTCTCCCTTAGTGAGTGTGGTTGTTGGACCTGTGCTTTGTGTTGATTCAGATGGTATCTGCATCAAATCATCAGAATTTTATGATTTATGATGTAAATCATCAGAAGCCCTGAGCTTCTGAAAAACCACCATTTCTTTAGGGAAGCAGAAAAATAGAGCCAAAATTTAAATTCAGATGATTAAAATAAGCAGTTTAAAAACACCTGCTTAGAAGTTCTCATTTATTTTAACTTATTAAAGCAAAAAATGCTGAGTAACGAATCAATCCTTGATCTGTCCCACACCCCATCCTTGCACATAGGCACTACCAAGCTGGTGCTAGACTGGAAAAGTGATCCAGATAAACCTTTTTAATTTTTAAATGGGACATGTGAGTGCTTTTTTCCTCCTCCATGTTTCCTAGATAGGCTCTTCACCACGCTGTGTCATTTTTCCTAAATGGCAAACCATGGTTCTTTTACAGCTAGCTTGTAGCAGGGGGAGTATTTTGTCTGAGTCACCAGAGCCATCTGTTCTAGGCAAATATTTTAGTGAATGATCTCTCTTTTTTACTTAGACTGCTTTTATTCTTCTGTTTATGTGAAGACAAAGGCAGGGTGGCCTCTCATTGACTCTCTCACCCTCCCTCCATGAGCTGGCATTAAACCATGGCCTCACCCAGCTTCAACACCACCAAACATTACAATGTCTGTGGGCAGAGTTTCAAGCTGTGTTTAAACTATGAATTAAAGTTTTAAAAGAAATGTTTTTTGCTTCCTGGGCAGTTGCAAACAACTTCTCTTCAGTTCCCTGCAGATTGCTCAGGGTACAAGTACATCATGTGGGGGTGGGGGCTCCTCAAAACATTGACCTCTGTGTGCTTCCTGCAGCACTTGGGCATCACTCAAGGGTCACAGTTGTGTTTCCTTGAAACAGCAAGTTCCTTCCCTCATTGCAGGGGGGTTTGGGTGGCTTCACTTCATCTCCTTCCCTTGGCTCCCAATTCGTGGTGGTGTTAGACATTGGGTCTTCACCGCCAGCCTTGCCATTCTCACACAACAAATATTTGATGTGATATAAATATTTAATCTGGTAAAAACCTTCCACAGAAGCAGCATATGAAAACCATAGAGTGGTTAGTTAGAAATAACATTTCTTCTGCACAGCAATGAACTGGCTGCAGGAAAAGCAGCTGTTCCAGAGACTGCTGCATTTATTGACTTAGCAGTGCTGGAGACCCCACGTGTGCTAACGCCACGTGGATGCAGCAGGAAAAGAGAGCCCGACTTGTAGCTGAAGGTCCCACAGTGATACGGGCCCAATGGAGACACCACTGCTGCTGGTCTTGCTCAGCCCCTGTGACCTGAGCACACAGAGCCAGCCAGGGGCCTCTCTCCCTGCTTCAACACCAGCCACCAGCCACCAGCACATGGAGATGGGAGGGTCCTGGGAAGTGGCCAGAGAAAACAATAGTTTTATTTCCATGGGCTGGTGTTTGCCCTTGGTTTTATCACTGCTCAAAGCTAGCTCTGCACACAGGGATTTGGCTTCCCCTTTCTGCAGCACAGCCTGCACTTAAAGACTGAGATGTGTGCATGTGTGCGCCTACTGATGGGTGGGAAGGCTGGACTTTCACCTGTGCTGGCCCTCCTTTGTGCCCATGGGTGAGTGACACTGCTCTGGGGGCCCGGTGGCCCTCCAGCACAGGCCCTGAGCCCAGGCAGGCTCTCCCTAAGATCCCTCTCCCTCCCCCTCAGCCAGCAAGGCAAAGCAGCGGGACATGGTCAGACACGGGTGATTTTTCAAATGACTCATTAGCAAGTAATTTTCTGCAATGGACTAAAACAAGACAGCTGAGTCCCTGCCTCTGTACTGAGGTTTCAGGGGTTTTACACACGACTGGGTGTAGTCTGTCCGTCTGTCCCCTTGCACATGCACAGAAGGTCCTCGGCAGATGCAAGGCTGAAAGATGTCCAAAGGAGGATCCTGAATGTCCTCCTTAGAGCTGGCTTGCGTTTGGTGCATGTCTGGCCCAGAGCTGCCAGCTCATTAAATGCCAGAAAAAATTAATGCACATGCCCCACCATCCCTCTGCCAGGAGGATCCAGCATGAGCCAAAGCATTATTGAGTGCGCCAGTTTTGCAGCAAATCTGGTACAATTTGGTGGTTGCAAGGGGTCCCTTGGGTTTGAATCGGATTCACCCCCTCTTCCCCTCCCCCCCCACCCCAGCTCTGAGTGTTTGGGCCAGGTCTACCGTGCTTGCCTGTGATATAATCTGAATAATATTTGGTGTGGACATCAGGATAGAAATTGTTGTGGCTTAGCTTGCAACAGCACCCAGTGCCTGTGGATACAGGCAGCTCTAACAGCACAACACGAGTGTACGCACACAAATCTGTACTACATGAAAAGAGTCACTGGCTTGCCTGGGTCTGCAGGAGACCCATCATCTATGGGCACGCAGTTTGAGAACCACTGAATTTCCTAAATAACTAAAAATTAAGAGAAAGCTTTGGATTGGGTTGCATTATTTTTCATGATTCTGCACTGATTTTAGTCTTGTCTGGAAGGTGCTCAGTAGCATTTCCCTCTCCCAGCAACACCAGGGTGCCTCCAGAAATGTCACAGCTGATGTCTGATGCTGCTCTCAGAAGCACGACCCCTAAATCTTGACTGCAGTGTCAAAAAGTGATGAAGCTACAGCTGAGCCTCAGAGCTCGGGTTCCTTATGCTGCACGAACACTTCAAGTGTTTCACTCCACTTGCACCACCACTTCCTCCATAGGGCTGCTCTAAGTATTTGCATTGCCTCCAAATGCTGTAGCTGAACTCTGCCCATATCAGACAGCCAAAGTATTTTCATGTTCAGGAGGGATCACCTCACTTGTTGAAACAAGTCTGGGGAATAGGGCTGAGGGTGAAGGAAACTTATTTACATGAACATGGGTGGTGCCAGTTTAACCACTCCTGAGAGCTGGAGCAATATCGGTGAGAACTGAGAAATACCCAGCATCTCCCCAGGCTTATGGCAATTTAAACTGACTCTGATAAAAGTTTGATGAGGGCAATTTAAACTGACTCTGATAAGAGTTTGATGAGCCAGGTGGGAGGGGTGTGTCATTGTCCCCCCTCCCTCCAGTGCTCTGGGTAGTGCGAGGTGGTTTACCTTTGGTGGCTAGTTATAAAAAGGAAAAATAATAGAAAAAGCTGCCTCAAATCAGATGTATTTTGGGGAAAACTTTGCTTGGCACTAATGTCAAACATTTTGGAGACTGAGAGCCCACTGCAGGGACAGAGCCAGGAACTAGATTAAACCCCTGCAATAAGACACATCTCCAGGCAAGCAGTAGTACAGTGCCACAAGGCCTGGAGCCTTGGACAAACTTTTTTTGGACAGTCTGGACATGATTTCAGCTAGTGTTTTGCTGTAAGAGCACACTGCCTGACTGTGGCTTAACTTGCTTTTAACTCTATCCTTGCTTTGTGCAAGGAAATAATAGCAAGGATTTGTCACACCCAATCATCATGCAACTACACCTGCAGACAAATAATAAAAATAAAATTAAGAAAAACCAAACCAAACAAAAAAACTCCATAAAAAAACCCCAAAAAACAAACACAAAACCCCCCCAAAACCCCAAACAAACAAACAAACTAAACAAACAAAAACCTCCAAAACCACCACCACCACCACCAAGAAAACCCCACCAAAAAGACTACTGCTGAACCAGACTGCATAAAATGACTAAAAAAATAGCCTCAGATGGGCTCTTGACCAAGGAGGAAGAAATGGCACCATTGGTGTCCATCTCCTGCCAAAGAAACAGGGATGCAGACCATTATTATTCTACCCTTTCCATACCAAAGCATGGAAAGGTTAAAATAATTTAGAAATAGCAAAAATTAGATAATTGGGATTATGCCTTTCAGCAACACAGTTACTGAATTAATAGAAGCTGTTGGGTTTTATTTTGTTAGACCATGAATATACTCCCTGCTCCAGGTAGCGAATGTGGTTCCTCAGCCCACGTCAATTGAATTAAACTTGCATAGCACAGAAAAGCAGGAGAGCTTTCCAAAACAGTGCTCACAGAACCCTTTTTGACCTGACCTAGGAGAAAACTGTGGGGCCAAGAGCAGGAGCCAGGGAGCAGGGAAAAGCAAGCAGCATTGTCCTTCATGCTAAGTCGCTCAGGAGATTAGTCCTGCACTACAAGATGCCAAACTTGCCAGTGCTCACACAGACACCTGGAAATAGGGATAAGGCTTGGAGCAGGGGCTGGCAAGAGTGGGGGTGGCAGCACCCTGCAGGGGTGGGGATTCACACCCATTGCAGCTCTGCAGTCCCAGCCTTTGAAGGCATAAACCTTCCATTAGGATAACTGAACTCCCATCAGGGATTTTTTTCCCTTCCTCCTTCCCTATTCCTTTTTTTTTTTTTGTCTCGCACAGACACCTCCACTGTGCTGCAGGGGATCTTCCCCTCCCTCCAAGTTTAATCTTCTTCATCACCGCTGTTTTCCCAGAGCTGCTGTACCCAGCCCTGGTGCTTTTGGAAGAAGAAAGCAAAGCACATCAGAAACAGGTGGCTGCTGGCTTCAGCCTTTGCATCCCTGTGCTCTGCATGATTCCCTAAGGAAAACACTGAGGTTGAGATTTTTCAAACGTTTCTGAGGAATTAGCAGGTCCAACTCCTATTAAAATCAACAGGAACCAGACATGCAGCCAGCTGGGGGAAGAAGAAAAGGAAAAGGACATTAAACACCCAGCAAATGCTGTAGTGATGAATCAACCATACTCCAGCCCCCAAAGGATGAATCAAGTGCACCACTAATCCACACTTTTCAGACAACTAAAATTTGCCTTAGAAGTCCATGAGTTATCAATACACTGGGGTTTTTTCAGTAACATGCAAAGGAGGGAATCATTCTATTAGACATAGATACATAGGAATATTTTCCGTTGGCCTTTAAAGGACCTGCTTGTAAAAATATCTTTTCTGACTATCATTTAATTATACGAATGATCTGGAGATTTAGAAACCAGGGGCCAGGCCAGGCCAATTTGTCTTGTGGTGAAACTCCACTGAGTACAAGTGCATTTAGGGCAGGGCAGCGAAAGCATCCTTGCCAGGAAGAACAGGAGTAAGAAATGCCTGGGAGAATTAAATCCCTCTGAGGGCTGCCTGGCATGCTGCCTTCTGCCACGTGGCTGGGGCTTTTCCATCAATCCTGCCATCCCCTTTAATGGTGCCTGTTGAAAAGACCCCACAGCTAATGAAGGACCAGCAGCTCGCTGTCGGACAATGAGACGTGCAGGCCATAAATCCAGAGCTCCCGACAGAGGGCTGCGTTTCTGACACTCTGCTTTCACACAGGGGTGCTCCAGACCCCCAGCAAAGTGATTCATGGGCTTTGGGTTGAAGGCAGCTCTGCCTTCCCATGCAAATCACAGATCTCTGGGTGGATGGTAGAGACATGGTGTGGGCCAAAACTGGCCTCTGAGCCACAGGGACACCAGGAGAGGTAACAGGAGAGATGAGCACCAGCGTGCTGCTGCCACCAGGTCATGCCACCGTGACTGGCTGACATGCCCTGGGAGGTTGGCACGGTTTAATCTCATTAACTAAAAGCAGCATAAGCACAGTAAGACACTGCAGAGCTCCCCGTCCCTCCTGCTGTGCACAACTGCTGGAGATCCTGGGAGAAAAACCCTCCTCCCAGGCTGGTACTGATGCCTTAACAGGCCACCTGAAAAACAGAGACTAGACAAGAGTAAGGGGGTAAAGGTAGGTATTTATTTGAAGGGCCTTCAAAGGTACACCCTGGGGAGCCAGAGGCTACTGCCAAGGTGGACCCCAAGATGGATCCCAGGTCATGAGTTCTTCACACTTTTATGAGTTTGGTCCATTTGCATATCAAATTCAATTCTCTGATTAAAGCTTCAGTTAATGATGAAATTTCTCCAAGCTCACCCCCCCTTCCCAAGATGTTGGTTTACATTTTGGGCCTAGGACAGGCTGTGTGTCCTTGGAGGGCAGGCCTGGAGAGGCTTTGTTATGTCTATATGGCCTAAGAGAGCAGCAGCTAACAGGCTACATGAAACTTCAGAGCTGTACTCTAGACAGCACAGGATTTTAAATTACGAAAGTTAAAACTCAAGGCATCAGTACAACTAGATTTCCCTTCCAAGGGAAGGCTAGCACTGAGAATATTTGCATTTGGTTTTCCTTTCCCCAGCTCTATCTGAATAAAAAAGAATTGATGAAGGTTTGCAGGCAAAAAATTTCCTCTCACATGATATTTTAAATCTCATGGTGTGCCATCAGAAGAGGCTATGTATCAACCATTTATAGCACAGAAAGCTCAAGGAAGTACACGGAGAGAGACGTATTAGTGAAAAACCCCTTCTGGTTAGCTAGGGAGAAATTAGGACCAGAAAAGGTGGAGCACTTGGGTTAAGATTTTACATCTATGAGCACCAGGGACATTGAGGGCTCCTCTCTGTGCCTTGCAGGATCAGGCTTTTAATTAATTTAATTGTCCTTATGGCAAGCAATTAAGTGCCAGCCCAAGTGTGCCCTCAAATCTATCTAAACGAAGAGGAAGCTGAGGATATGCAGTAAGAGGGAGGAGGAGGAGGATGATTCCTGCCCCAAATTGCTCACGGTGGCCACATTTATTTATTTATTTGTTTGTTTGTTTGTTTGTTTGTTTGTTTAAAATGACACAGATTCAAAGCTTCCCTTCAGTGCAAGCATTTCAGCACCAACCACCCTGGAGGATCTGGCTGCTCAGCAATGAGCCACAGGTGCAGGTCCCTGCCTCAAGGGTCTTGTCCAACCCAGCCCCTGTGCAGCAGATGGAAACCCACGAGCTGTGCGAGGATGCTCACGCAGTTGAGCCCCAGGATGAAACAGTGCCCATTTTTTGCCCTAAAGCAGTTGATTTAATTGAAGGACCTCTCCATAAGCCTGCCAGTCACATGTCCTGAGACCACTGAGCTGATAACCAATGCTGTTTGCCGAATCCACTGGATCGGGACAGCCTCGTGGGTCATTCTCTGATCCACTCTGCTTTCACCCAAACCAAGAAGCTCCTCACCACCATCTGCCAGACTTCAATCAGCTTGAAAGCATTTCTCAGTTCTCTGGGGTGCAAGCCTTTGGCTTTGTCAAGCTGGTTCAAACTGTTCACCAAATGGTGAAACAAATGACAGAAAAGCACCAGTCCCTGGCTGAAGATGTGGGGTTTGCCAAACCACACCTCTGGAGGAGCCCAGAGCACACCCAAGCCTTCCCTCCACAAACCTGGGAGCATCTGCTGCCCAGGGGTCCCTCTGAGGACACCAGGCCCAGCACAAACACAATGTTCATTTTGTTTGTACAAACAGTCCCTGTGATTGCCAGCTGGACTAACCTGGAGAGAAAGGCATTAACATCCCCAGGTACCTGCAGCAGCCCTTCTTTTTGTACATCTCATTTGTGCTGGAAAAAAAGCCCCTGAGGATCCAATTTGCACTATGGAAAAAAAACCCCACCCAAACTGTCAATCATAAATATTCCATAATAAGCAATTTTAAAAAGGAAAAAATATACAATATAGACACATGCATATAAAATATACTTCATAATTGAGACTTCTCCAGTGCTCATTACTTGCTGAATATAGATGTTGTGGGCTGCTGTACCCACTCAGAGCCACCAGCTTTGCTGCTGCCTACTTCACCAACTAATTTCTCCAGGTGGGATGTGCAAATAAGGCCAATTCCTGGCACAGGCATCTGAGGACACAAGAACAGCGTTTGGGGGGGGTCAGGGTCCAAGGGAGAAGCCTCACTGCTTACAAATGGGAGTGATCTTTTTCCCCCACAGTGCAGCAAGCACAGCAAGACGAAGCCAGGCATTTCCTGGATGCAAGTCTCTGGTTCATCTTCTCTGCTGATGCAAAAACAACAACAACAAAAAAACCCAAACCAAACCAAACCAAACCCATGATACTTATATTAACACAAAAAAAAGGCACATTTTTTTTCCCAGCAGGAGAGGTGTAGATGGTAGGGGACCAAGCTGGAGGTTTGTGCTTTTCAAGGGGTCATGTGCAGCAGCCTGTGCCTGCCCCCTCTCTCCAAGAAAGCCAGCTTGTGGTCCAGGGACTGAGCTCCAGCAGGGCTGCACAAATACAAAACTGTACAAATACTGTCATGTTCACAACTGCCACCATCTAGGGCATCAGTACCCAGGGAAAAATTCCATAATTTTAAATTCCTAGTAAGGATGGACTAAGGTGTACATATATATAGCACGCACACATATACCCGTGCAAAAACCAGCAAAATATGCAAAGGTCAGAACTGAAACAAAAGAATTCTTTTTCGACTAACAAATGAGAGGTTTTTACTGCTTTTTGGAAACCTTTTCTGCACAGGCAGTGCCACCATTTCAACTTTTGCTTCAGGGTGGAACGGGTCAAAACAAACACCGGAAAATGATGTTGACTGGTAAAGGCTGAGATTTTTAGCAGCTTCGATTCCCCAGATGCCAAAGCTGTTTGTGGTTTAGGAGCTTTAGTGGGAGGGGGGTTTACTCTGCTCCCCGCTGTCCCCTGAGCCGCTGCACAGGAGTGGGGCCATGCACCCACATCCTGGCTCCTGGAGAAGAGCGGCTTCATCAGGTGAGTGGCCTGACCACAGCCCCTCGCGCTGCACCAGGGCTGTGGAGGGCAGGGCAAAGCACGGGGGGATGCTCTGTGTCCCCTTGGGAGGTGACAGGTGGCCTCTGGGCAGCCACAGCTGAGGAAGGGAACACAGGGGAGGAGGATGTGCTCCTCCTGCCAACAAGGGTGCACTCCCACCAGTTGCATCTGGCAGTGAAAGTTTTGAACCACAGAAAAAAACCCCCCAGATGTCAGGAGGGAGGAACTGCCGTGCAGAACTTGGCTCCCCATTCAAAGCAAAGCCAACCAAAGCAACGCAGCCCCAAACACGCAGACCAGGTATGTCCGGGCCATTGGACACTGCCCGCAGCAGTGTTTCAGCACACGCTGCCTGCCCGTGCAGCTGCTGGGGATGGAGGAGGCATTGCCTTGAGTGAAGGAAAGCACAGCGTGCCCCTGCTGTTACAGGACCTGAGCCTGGCACGGGCACGGAGCTCTGCCCATACCCATTCCCCGGGGTGAAACCCCAGCAGCATGAGGCTGTCGAGAGAGCCAGAAGATGCCAGTGACAGTTCCTGTCACTGCCACTGCTGTCCATGCCAGAGAAGTAAAAGGGGTGGTTATGAGTTCGGAAGATATGCAGCGACTCTTCTGTGTCCACACGGTCTCCTCACGTCCTTAGGGACGGCCGAGCAAGCAGGGCTATGACGGCTCCTGGCTGCAGCTCCCTCCTTTGAGCAGGCACTGCCAGGTTGTTGTCCCGGCGCCCTCCGGGCCCTGGCTGCTCCAGCAGGGGAGGTGCCAGCCGCACTGGAGAGCTGCCTCCCGCCCCGCAGCAGCGCCGGCTCCCAGCGCCCACAGCGGCTCCCCGCGGTGCGCGAGTAAGGAGCACACCACTCGGCTTCAAAACATACAATATACTTTATTGCCTGCTAGATAATCAAAGTGAGGAGTAAACACCATAGCTGGAAAAAGCAGAAAAGGACCAGGAGAAGGAAAAGAATATCCAGTCACCAAACAAGTTATCAGGCAATAAACCATACACAATATAAATAATCTGTTTCCCAAACAACTAAATCTTTATTTTGCTAATGGCCATTATATGGTTAATTATCAGTAGTAAAATCTCTGGATTTCCTTTTCTACACAGCATTAGTAGTAAGAAATATATAAGGGACTCTGCAGAAAGCAATACAAAGGAGTTATATACACAGGCACCTTCTGTGGAGCAAGAACAGAACCTCATCTAATAAGGAAGGGCTATCTACAAACCAGAAGACCATGGTAATACAATATTAGCTCAGACTTAGTTTAGCTGCAGCCTTTCCACAAGGTAGGCTAGCCAACTTACGTATACATATATATTTTAATATAGATATATATAGAGATTTATTATTTTAAAAATAATGTGAACTACCTGTAGTTCCTAGACTAATTTTAAAGAGGCAGTGTACCTTTCTGAAGCTTCATTTCAGGAAGTATATTAAAAATGGTATATAAAAGACTAGCAGACCCAAGCTCACATATCGAGTCCTGATATCTTCCCTCCAACTTTTTTTTCTAATGCTATAGCTGCCACCTGCATTGACAGCAATGCCTTTAGTCATCTGGATTGCTATTTATGTTGCTGTAATTGCTACCACTAAGTTTACTGGATTATAGTGTTAGTAATTGTCGATTATAAATAGCAATAATGCTGCAGTACACTGTCAAAGCCTGCCACGTTATGAAGGTCTAGTCTGTATGTGCATGCAGAGTTTTGTTGTTTAATCTAAAAGAACATTTCTCGGTCAAAGTGCTTCTCCTCTGTCAGCCCCACCAGGTTTTTCAACCACATGGCAAGGGCTCTTCTCCCTTAGGGAAGATGTGATGCCTCTCACCCTACACCAAGCTCTCAGCAGCCCTTCACACAGCACCCATTCATCCAGCTCTGTTTTCAGGACATAACCCTTTCCTCTCACATAGCCAGTGTCCTTAAGGCTACTAAATATGACTTATTAAAATCAAAACTGACTATTTGAGGAAATGCTTTTAACACATTTTGGTCAAATCTCCAACTGGCCTATCTGAGCCTCGTGCTCCCCACAGCAGGCAGGGAGCAGAGCGCTGCCTGTTGCTGCAAGCCCAAGCTGCCAGCAGGGGATGAGGAAGGGAGAGTCATTTGCAAGGAGCACTGTGAGGACCTGGCAAGGCCCAGGATGCCTTTTGTGCCACTCTATTCCAGTCTGCTCCCTGTTTGTCTTGGGGTCCACTCACAAAGGCAAAGTGGGAGCAGGCACAAGCAGACAGGCACCCCTTCCAATGGATTTACAACTGAAAACAGGCATGGAGGGATGAAGCCCCTCTTGTAAGCAGTATCACCTTGCTCTCAGCCCAACCCTCACTGCTCACACGAGATGCCACACCACTTTTGTTCATGACACAGATGTCACTTAACACACTGCCTGCCATGAGGGCTTCTAGAAGCCTCTTCCCAAATCAAGGATCACACCCTGATACGCAGTTGCTCTACCTCAGGTACCACACCAGTGCCGAGGGTATCCCCCACAGCCTGCCGCATTCCTGCTGACCTGCCAAACCAGGATCTGGCCCACAAGACTCAGCATGGTCCCACCTGCACAAGTGACCACTCTGCTCCCCTGGACCCCCCAGCCAGGCACATGCCACCAGCAGAAACAACCTCCAGTGCAAGCTCCAACATCTGGCCAAAAGCACGTAGCACACACTCAACAGAAACCATCTCTGATAGAGCACAAAGCATGTATCAAGAAAAGTGTGGCAATGAATAAACAGTTTCCCCTAATAATTCTGACATTTTGATAGGGGAGTTAAAAATGGGTATTTGAAAGAAGGATGCCCTGATGGAACAGGATATATTTGCAGTGTTAGGGAAGGAAGGACGGTCTGTACCTATGAGCATACCTACCATGTGCACTCCATCAGGCAAACACATCCTTGCTGAACTTAGCATTGCCCTCTGCATCTTTGATTACAAAACAGTAAAGACAGAAAGTTTCCTGGTTGGTATTTCATGTGAACGCAGATACAATCTTAGCTATCCAAGCAGCAGGTAACCTTCTTTGTCTCATCCAGGAACCCACTGGGAGCAGGCAGGAAAGTACCACCAGAAGAGGGGTGCACACAAAAGCTGGAAGCTGAGCTTTACGGTGCATGATGTAAATTCTTCTGCCTGTATCTGGAAAGCCACTGTGTAGGGACACTGCTTAAAACTCAGCCACTTCAGTCCCTGCATCACCACCTTAGAGCATCACTTCACCTTATTTATGCCTGTAGACTTTGCTTTGCCTTTGACACACACTGTGCAAGCACAACACAAGAGAAATGCCCTTTTTTTGTTTTTGTATTTTGCTAAGAATTTTGTGCATGCAAGGGTAACAGGATCAGTGTTATCTTTCAATTCTGTTAGTAATTCCTCTCCAGCTCTACAGGACTCAAAGCAGATGCTGATACTCAGCAGCAGGGAAAATGCAAGAAGAACCTTGCTATGCTGGGAAGAAGGGGAAAAAAAAGGGCAAATTTTAAGTGAGAAGCAATTACACTGTAAAATCAGCTGAATATTTATCTGTACTGGCTGCTCTTGTGGTTTTTTGACTACTGAGTAACAGGGTGTAATTTGGAAGTCATGCTCTGGTTGATCTGTTACAAAGTGCAACTTTTTCTGTCACATTTGTCTCCAGTATAAGCTGGTTTTGCTTATTCCAGGTAGGGTTCCCAGGGGCAAGCAGCACTGATAAAATCAGGGAGAGCACAAGGGATTAAGAGTCTATCAGAGCAGGAGAGAAACTTTGAAACATGGAGGAAAACAGTTTTCCTTCTCCAGGCATCATTTAAGATTATTTTGATGGTGAAAGCCGAGGACTACTGAACATACTGGTTAATTTGCAACTGAAGTGCAGCCTGATCAGCATCCAGTATTTCAGTTTGTGTGCGACAACAGGAGCAAAAACTCCTAGCAGTAAGCCATCTTTGCCAGGTTGATTACTGGGCTTGGGGAAAATTCATCCGTCTAATAAGCTCGGTTTCTACTTTTATAGTGACAGTTCTTCCAATCACAAAGTTGTTGCAGAAATTGCATTTTCTAAACTGCTCTGTTCCTCCCCTTTCCTTTTTAGCCATAAAATATTTTTTCTCTCAATGCTTGGAGATTGCCAACTTCTGCAGGGGTATGTCTGTGGAGATACTGCCCTTAAAAGTCAGTCTTTGGTCAGTACACAGTTGCACGGGATTTCATCAAAGGCTCATACTGGAACTGAACACACCTGGGTCCCCCATCCATCCAAGCTCCTTGCCATATCCACGCCCATAATGGGGCCGGATGTCACCTGGAGAAAGCATCCATAGGAAGCCTCTGCTTTGTGTCCTCCCTGTGGTACCACTTGTTTCAGCCCTCCAACACAGCACCCAGTCCCTGTGCTGCTTTGCTGTGACTCCCTGGGTGTCAGTGCCCAGCTCTGTGTCACCTTGGGGCAGCTCAACAGGGCCTTGGGGCACCATGGCAAACAGTGGGCACCAAATGCCATCTCTGCCACCACCTGCGAGGGCACAGTGCCCTGGCTGCGCAGGGCTGGTGCTCGGAGCACCCCAGCAGCCTGAGCAGCCCTGGGCAGTGCCGCTGGCCACGACCACGGCCGTGGGGGGCTACCAGGGGTGCCGTGCACTTCAGGAGGCACTAATGCCGCCTGCCGCCCGAGCCAGGGGCTTTGCTACTGCCTTCCCCACCTCCAGCTTTGTGTGGCCATGCAGAAGAGCAGGGCTGGTGGGCCTGGAGAAGGGTCCCAGCTCATGCCAGCGTGCCTGGGGTGATCTCTTTCTGGTCCCTGGACCAGTAGAGTGTAAGAGGTTTGCCAACCCATTTCTTGCAAGCCTGCAACTTCTGGTGAGTGTAGCATACCCCTGCCCTGGCACGAGGCATAGCTACCAGGAGTCAGGCAGAGAGCCTCCTGATGAACCAGAACAGGCAGAAAATGAAGGCAACTGCCCAGCTTGAGGAATGTGCTGTCCACTTTGCTTCCCCATTAGATGCCTATTCCCATCAATGGGCTCTCAGCATGGTCTGTCCCTCAGAGACTCCTCAGTAAACTGTGGCATTGCCCCAGGTAAACTGGTGCACAGGCAAGAGAGGAGTGCACAGCTCTTGTAACACACTGGCCTTGCTTCATTAGTCTCCTAAGTGTTTCAAAATTACTCCACTAGTCCTAGTTTGGAGCTGAAGAGAATTGCAGGCACAGCCATGGGTCCCTGTCTCAAAGCAGAGGCCTGGGGATGTCCTGGTCCCTGCACTGCCAACACCATTGCACACAGCTTTTCCCCCATCTTCCAGGGAGAGGCTGGATCAGACTGCCAGGCAGAGGCCTTGCTGCAAGCACAGGTGATGCCTTGCCAAGCAGCATCCCAGCAGAGCATAGCCAGGAAAAAGGCTGTTTCCAAGGCAGGAGGCAGTGGAGAGAGGACAGCTGTAGGCCAAGGGCAGGCTCTGGCCCCTGCTGGCTCTCCAGCCTCTTGCTGTGACTTGCACAAGCACTGCCTAACAAAATGGATGCTGTTCTCCTTTGGTTTCCTCCTCATATGGCTTTACTGACGGGCTTGTAGTATCTGAAAAGGGTACCAAGGAAAAAGGCTGGCATGCTGGGTTGGTTTGGGGCTGGGGATTTTTTGGTTTGATTTTCTGTTTTTTCACTGTCTGAACTCTGTAAAAAAAAAAAAAAAAAAGAAGGCAACTACTGGATAGAAAACACAGCTTGAGGAGAAAGGTCTCTTTGAACCTCTCTGATATGGCTTTTGACAATCAACCTGACACACCATTCAAATAAAGAGGTTTTCAAAGGCATGGAGGACTCCTGTGGTGAGTAAAGTTGGGCTGGCGCTCCTTGAAAATCTTCTCAGATTTTATCTAACCATTATTTCTAAGGTTGCATTTATAAAAACAGCTAAAATGCTCCTCTATCTAATGTCATTTGAGGACACTGTCTTTTTCTCCTATACCCTAAAATCTTGTACTTAGGCACTGAGGGAATAAACCACCCTCAAAAAGACAGTCAAACACTGGAAAAAACAGCATGGGAAATGGTTGATTCTCCATTACTAGAGGTTTTTAAGGACAAGTTCAACACCCACCCATCCACCCATCAGGTCTGTGCTAAGTATAGCTTAACCTGCCTTGGAAATTCTCTAGCTGATGTCGCCCAGTCCCTTTTGGCCCTGTGACCCTACACAAAGTAAATACTGCCAAGATATCATCCTGCCACAACCCTGCCAAAGGATGTGTTTAATATCCTGTCTGGCTGTTTGGTTTTCTGCCTCAGCTTGCTGTTTGTCCAGGAACACACACAAGCACTTCAGACATCCTATTAAGAGTCAGCTTACACTTTCCTCACACACCACCATAACCCTGTCTATTCACATAGTCACCCTGAAAAAAGATGGAAATGGGGAGTAGCAAACCAAGAAGAACACATAGAAATGTCCACCCTGACATTCAAAAGCTGCCACAGAAAGCCTTCCTTCAGCCTTTTTCCATCTTGAAAAATGTTGACCAATCTGCTGGCCAGTTGATAACAAAAAAGAAAACCCCATACTGACAAGAACCACTGTCTCTTTTAAATATCCTTTGCTGGTTCTTGCCCATGGATTGCATGGGTTGGGCATTCAAAGAGCAGCTGGTTTTTAAAATCTGCAACAAACAAATTATGTGGCTTAACTCGAAACACGACTCTGTCTTGAAAAAAAAAAAAGAAGAAAAAAAAGAAAGAAAAGTCAAGCTAGGAGCCTGGGCCATTTTAAAACAAGCACTCAAACATCAAGACAAAAGACCTTTAGGAAACACCAACACCACTGTGACGATGATGTGCGACATTTCTAACACGAGTATCCAAAGCTGACGGCCCCCCCAGCTCCTCTCAGCTGGCTTATGGCGCACAATTCATGCCGCACTGTAACAGCAGTCAACCTCCAAGGAGTGAAAGGAAGTGAACAAACAGCAGCAGCTGCACCGGTTGGCCACGCTCACCTATGGATGGCAGTGGGAATCCATCTGTCCACCATTTCTGCAGTAAGCAATTGCTTTAGCAACTTGCTGACCCCCTCTCACCATAGAAACACAAGCAGAAAACGCAGAATTTGATTTATGGAGGTGCTGTCTTTCCTTATAATCTTGTCAGCACCTTGAGTTAATCACCCCACTCCTATTTATAAATTTCACATCGGTGAAGAAAGACCATCTAGCAACAGTTTTAATTGTGAATGTCTGTGGCATCCTTCCCCAATTCATGTTGCTTGATGAAAACAGTGCTCAGTAACAATAACAAGAGGATAAAAATGTCTTTGCATCAGCAATTACGCCATGTGCACAGAGCCTTGAGACAACCACCGCCACAACAGTATTTCAAGGAGATGAATGAAGTTTACAACAGCAAGTATCCGGTGCTTCCACCGCCAGCCTCTGACTGTAACAACTCAAACCCGCAGGGAGCTGCTATCCCGACACAATCTCTCTCATTCCAAGTGCTTAGAACAGCTTTCAAACACAAGCAGGTGAAAGACACAGAAATTAAAAGCAACATTTTACAAACTGACAAGACATGCAGGGCAAGAGCCCTTGGCTCTGTGAGTCCTGCCGGTGCAACTTGGACTGCAGGTGTCTGCAGCATCTGTCACCTGGCACCCTTATCCCCATCCCTTTGGATGCAATGGGGCTGCTGCACAGCTTCCCAATGGCCAGGGTGCCCTCTCTGGAGGGAAAGCTATAATGCTGCATGTCTGATCCCACAGGTTTCCCCCGTGTGTGCTTGTTGCCTTAGGTGAGGCTGTATGAGCAAGGTAACTGGAAAAGCCAATATTGTGTTTATTTGATCTGAAGACTTCTTCAGTAATTATGGAGAAAACAGTGTAATTGTCTGGGGATTGTCATTTCCCCCTCTAATAAATTTAGAAATGTGGTAAGAGTTTTATTTTGCAAGTTAAGGCTTAGCATGAGTTCATGTGAATGTTATAGATCTAATATGCAGTGCTGAAGGGGGTTTGGTGAGTGAATTTAAGCCATGCACTAAAAAATGAACCAGGCCAAATTCCCATAAACTGTGAATCTATTCTCACAATAAACTGTTAGGAGGAGGAAATAATTTATCAGGTTTCAATAACCTGCTGGGTGCCTGGCTCTGGTGCTGGTGGGCTTTCCTACAGAGAGCTGGGGTGCAAGAAAGGCCTGGGGAGCCCAGCTTTGCTGCTCTATCCACTTCTCAGCAGGATCCCACCTCCCTGTGCCTATCTTTTTGCAGAAGCTGTGTTTGACACACAGCCACGGCTCAGGAAAATTGTTGTTAAAATACTAATTAAAAAAACCCTGCGGGTTTTTCAGAGTTATGCAGTAGCTTGGGAAGGTGTGGGATACCGTCCATCCTACTGAAAATCTGTGGATGTTTTGCTACTGATGTCTACCAAGTGTTCAGCCTCTCAAAAAAAGAGGGGAGAGAAAGGCAAGATGACTGAAAAGCAAGGTGCAAGACTTGCAAGCGAAGCTTGCTGCTCCCAACTTCCTGCAACATAAAGAAAACCACCCAAGGAAAAGATCCATTTCTACCAAATACAAAGCATTTTCAGCGGGGCAGCAGATTTGAAGAAATTGGAAAACCCAACAAGTTCTTATTTTTAAACAGCTTTTATGTTGTTTATGTCTCTTCTATCTTGATGGAAACGGATTTCCAGCGGCTGAGATTTATGGGATGGTGGTTTAATGCTGAATACAGATGCACATTCCAGGCATGCCACCATATCCTCCGACAAGCACTGTCAAGTGTGACAGGCCAGTGCTTCTAAGGGACTCACATCTAGGTCTGAGGCAACTCACAGCATCTAAAAAATTACATTTGCCATTTTCTATTTATCTGAAGATTGTTGAAATAGCTGTGTTTGTGGTCTTATTAATCAAAAGTACTAAAAAATTGCTCATCTTGCAAAGCACACTGAGTATTTTCTGAGTGGTCTAAAAGCCCAGAAATTTCTACTTATGAATACATTTTTATCTCATCATTAAAGACACTTTTAAATCCCTGCTGGCAACCCTTGGCTATCAACTACAGAACAACCGTGTCGAAGTGGAACAGCACACATCTGGGTTCTTGTCTAGGTTCTTTAAACTAGCTGTAGATTAACAGGATCCGAGAATATGAAGCTAATGGTTTTATACTGACTCTTGTGTATTACGGTGTTTTCAAGGTTCTCACCCAGGAAACGTATCATGAGTAAAACCCTCATAAATTAGTTATTTTGAAAATGCAACCCTTCATCCCTAAGAGATTTCCTTGCTGGCATGGATTTCTGTATGAGAAGTAAGCAGTTACCTTCACTTTGAAAGATCCCAGAGCTCAATTAGCTATGTCCTAAATGTGATACACTACAGACAGTTACTAGCAAAGGTGTTTGGAAAAAATTATGTACCAAGATTAAACAGTCATGCAGGAAATGCTTCCCTCCATTACTTTCCAGTGTAAAACTATGCCTTGTGCCAGCCAAGCACAGTATATTTTCCGAAGACAGCAAGAAGAATTTTCTTAATTACTGATTAAAATGATGATGAGCACTTGATATTATTTATGATGTACTTGCAGGGAAGCACTCGTTAGCAACACTTACACCATGTGCCAAATACATCTTTCATCTAGGAGTGAATGGGATGGTTTAGGACTGCATCACCCCTTGAGCAGCTCACACATTACTTCTAAATGAAAAGTTATTGCTAAAGTCACTGAAGCAAAACACAGCATCCATTCCAAGCCACAGACTTCAACTGCAATTTCTGCTTTTTTTCAGACTGCTTGGCAAACCTCGCTCTTGAAATTGGAACCTCTTGAAGACAATGAATAGTCCATCTGCTGTGATGGCAATTTCCCTGCCACCTTACTTCCAATAGAAAACACTGCTCTTCCAAACAAAAGGAAACACAGTCTTGTTGCCACAACCTGTCAATCTCTGTACCGCCTACCGAAACCTGGAAGCTCATGAAGGTCCAACTTCACCATCGAGTTCTTAGCTGGGTTTGTTTCATTTTGTATTATAAAAATCTATCTAAGCAGCTGCAGGAAAGAACTGATCCCACACAAAGATGCCAAGGCATTAACAAACCTTTTGCCATCCGGAAGAGGAGAGGCTTGTAGCAAAAGAACCTCCCCCTGCCAGAGCCCGGCTTCATGACAAACACCACAGCTGGGAGCCCCAAACCAGACGAACCATCTCAGAACGTAACAGGGAGCAGTCTGTCTGTCAAGAGAGAGAGTGCAGTGAATTTGCTTCAAATGACAGCAGTCTGACCGATGCCAATGGCGTGCTGCAGGCTGCCTGAATCAATGACATTGGCTTTGCAAGACTGAAAACACATGAACTCCAGAGCCATTACAAAAGCCACTATTCCTGGATCCTGACACCGAAACCAGGTATCCTAAACTCTGACAGATTGGGACTATCTGATTTCCAAATTCTCCTTAACTCCTAAAAATGGTACAGTGTTTTAGTAACCCAGTGGTGCTGACCAGGTATTAAGAGAACCCACCCTTGGAAGGAAGGGAACAGATGCTCAGATTGGTCTGACTGAAGCCTGATGGTCTGCTCCAACTGGGAAGCCTTTGGTGGGCCATATATGGAACTTGTACTCCAAAGATGTATTCTAAAAACTTTTGGACTGGAAGTATACCTTCCAGGAGCTCAGGTTTTCTCCTTCCCCCCTTTTTGTTTTCTTCAATTGGTTGTTCGATAGCAACACCTGCCTTCTCTTAGTGTGGGCAATGCCTGTCATTATGACTCAGCTAGCTTGATTTTTTTTTGGCTATTTCAATTAGTTCATCTTGGTTCACAGGCTGACGAATAAGCTAAAGTGCTGCTCTATACAGAATAAGTTTTGTATTTTGTATTTTGTACTTTATATAGGCCGGATTTTCAACTGGAGTTTCAGCTAGGCTTGAGCAGCGACACTGTGGTCCAGTGCACTTCTGCTGAACATCTAACAGTTCTGCTATCAGAAAAAAACCAATAAAGCCCTGATGAAATTTCAAGTATATTTTAATTACAACTGTATTACAGCTCAATTTCTTACTGTTGCTGTGCCAAGAGCAGTCCACAAAAAAGAATCTGACACTGGATAGAAGGTAGATATTGTATCTTACAGGTTTTATTTCAGAAAACAAAACAGAACTTTGCAGCAGAGATAGAAATGCATCTCATATTTTGTTACAAAGTGCTAGTGTCCTACTGGAGAATGACAGCCCCACAAGCTGGTGTACAGTACGGCTACAATATGCCCAGGTATACTGTGTGTCTCACTCCATGTTGTCACATTGTAGGAAAAAAGTCTCTCTGAAAGCCGGGTTAGCTGTACATTAAAAAACTGCAGGATGAGCAAAGAAAGGGACCCAACAAATGCTATCGAGGGGAGAACAGCAGTGTCTAGCAAAGCGTGGCGCTTGAGCTGCATGATGCCTTTCCACCCTGTGTTTTTCCAGAAGTATTAGTGGAAATTTACCTTACCTGACAGTAATGTCAGTGTAATGTCATGCAGTTGCAAAAAGCAACCTGAGTGAGAGCTGGATAACAAACCAGATCTAGATGCACTGAGAATTAGCTGAATTCAGCAGGTCTTTGGTTGGAAGAACAACATGAGAGCAGAGGGGAAAAGGACTTCCAGGAATGAAGATGACTGTTTTAAGGTTAATATAGTAACAAAAAAAAGTGAATAGTGACTTCAAGGTCCCTGACTGGGCATCCAATACTGACAGAACACTTATTTCTTAATTTTTTTTTCACTTTTTTTTGCTTACTGAATCAGAACTTTCCTTTCCCTTCCCCATGACCTTTACAAGGCCTTTAAGGCTGAAGCTTGCCATTCCTGGTGTTTCTCTGCAGGGATACTGACGCACATCCAGTAAAGACAGTGCAAGACTGCATACGTTTCTTCTTTCCTGAGTAAATGGCACATAGTCAAAAAAAAGCCACAAACCTAAAGGTTTCCCTTCTGCTGCTTTTGACTCAGAGACAGGAGATCTGCTCCCATGTGAACAGCCAGTGTCTACTGGCTTCATGAAGTCTGTTCTGGGGTCTTCTGTGACCAAAAAATACATTGCAATCAAGGAGGTTTCAGGCATTCAAGGACAGAAAAAGAGAAGATCCCCAAGAGTCTAATTTTCAAGCCCCAAGAGTGTAAAATATATGGGCAGAACAGATTCCTGGGTTAAACAAGTTTCCAAAGTAGTGGTAACCTATTACCTTCAAGTTTAAACATTGATGTCACTTGCGACTTAATTTCTAAGGGAAACATTTCTGAATAAATTCTCTTATGTCCAAAGACTGAAAACACAGCAACGGCTTCTTCTGTGGGATGGCTTTTCTTTTATCTTTGTTGACTATAAACAAGCTTCCCAATTGTGGAAAGATGATGAAATCCAGAAACATGAAGCAGGTACCTAGAAAGTTCAGAAGAAAAGGCAAACTTTTCTCCCAAAGCCTAACTGCACTGAGTCCTGCCTCTCTCTGTCCCACAGTCTCCATCTTCATGTGATGGAAGTCCAGAGAATTCTGGGGCACTTGAAATGATCTGTGGATCTTCTAAACAACATCAACAGTGCTAAACAGGGCTCAGAACTTTTAATCAATAAAATGGAAGCTCCCAGTATAGACACATGTAAGGAAGAAAAATTGGGCAGAAGTTCTTTGCAAAGAAGTGACATCTTCACAGTCATTGTGTAGAAGCTGAGTGGATGATCTGACAGAAAACTACAGCTTACAGTTCTGATGATCCATCTCTGGGTTTTGGCATCTTCCATTTTCAGGTGAAAACGAGCTTGTTTAAATGTAAAAAACCCAACAAGTTCATACTGTAGCTAAAAACAAATTCTGCAAATACTGCTAACTCAGCCATATGTTAAAGTAAACAATCATTTGGTGGTAAAGCAGGTGAAGTATCAAAGAAGCTCCATTTGAATAGTATTTATTTGCAATCATTAGTTTTAAACGGGAAACTGTTTACAGGCACACGCTAGATAACCAAAATAGAATGAACATGAAGAAATCTATTTAAAGGTCCTTATCAAATATTTCAAATATTTTATTAAATATTTTATTCAGTTTCATTATCACAGTTTCATGTACTTTAGCATGTTATACACATGACTTAACATGTGCACTTAAAAATATCAAATTAGAGGTTTTTGAATAAAGTATGACATTCTATAAATGTGCTTATTGACTTAACTACACACAACTAAGAAGGCAGTAGCTCTGTTTTACCATTGATGGAGATGAACTATTGTAAGGCATGTTTACACCAAACTTTGGAGAGAATAAAACCAAATACTAGGTCAAAATTCAGTGGAAATACATGTGAGAATGGAAGTTGAAGGATCGGGCCCCAAGAAGAAAGATCACAGCAAATCAGTTGTGTTAAAACTGTCAACAGATACTGGTTATTAAAAGCACGCACTGCTGAAAAAGAAGGTTTTTGTAGCATCCAGATCAGCAGGATCTGTGTTTGTTTCAGGCGTGATTTTTGAAACTCACACCTTATGGTGTGTAATGTGAAGGAAAGATACCAAAACGTAGCAAGGAAGTTGGAAAACTATCATCTGAGAAACTTCTTATGAGCAAACACAGGAACACTCTTGTACAGGGTACATGCTGAAGTCACTGCACTCCGACGTGTGTATGTACATGTACACACACGTGCAGTCACATGCATATACATGCCCCTCCTGCTTCTGCCACCCTTAAAGACCCAACCACTCAGCAGTACTGAGGGGAAAACAAGGTTTCAGCTGTGGATGTGAAAAGAGCAGACCAGACCATTACATTTCGGAGCCCGGTTAGTTATCCTGAACAGGCGTGGTTTTTCCAGTGGAGTTCAGTGTGGGTCTGCTGGTGTATGCTAACAGCCAAGACCCAGAAACTACAATATAATTCTTTGGAAGAACTCAACTAAAGGGTAAGCTATTTGCAGTCGCTTTAAAATTCCATGTCAATGAAGGCCCTAGGTCATGATGATGTGCCTCCCTCCCCCAGGAACATCACGCAAGCCCAAGCTTAACTCCAAGAGCATAGTGGCCTGTGACTGGGGCTCCCACACTGTCACAGTGCCAACAACAGTGCTGCCCTTTAAGGAAGGAGGGTTTCCAGCCTAAGCTTAGGTGTGCTGCTGAGTGGGGATCTCATGTCAAGTCTTCCTAGATTTCTGCCATAAAAGAATTAGTAGGGGAACATACAATAGACATCCATCTCTTAAGCTTCTTCGAAGCTGTCAGTATAAAATGCTGAGTATATAAATAACTACGGTAGTACTTCGGTGAGAGCATAAACCTCACTGTGCCTTCTTCTTGGGGAATTCAGGGGAGGAGGCAACGCTTTCACAGCCCAAACACGTACTTGTTCATGGCACTCAGTGTCCTGAAGTGCCTCAGCATCCTGGCAGCTGTAGTTGACAGTTTGAAAATATGTACAAGGTAAGGAGAACGCCACGAGTATTGCAAAACATGGCAAAGATACCTGGGAGGTCTACAATCTATCAAACGAGCACAGCGAACAAACAGCATCTAATGGATAATGTAGGGTATACAACAGACAAGTTGCACAGTTATGTTTCCTTGCGAAATCAGGACTGCAAACGTAAACTCCAGAGTAAGTTTCAAGAGCAGCATGTGGCTTACTCAACACCTCTGGAAACATCAGAAGTCCACCACCCACAAGCACTTCATCTTCTGCTGTTACAGAAACTGATCTCACTGAACCAAGCAGAGCTAGTGGGCCCATGTCCTGCAACCCTTATGACTGTGGCAGAGGTTAAACAAAAATGCTCCAGCAATAGAGTTTGGCTACCGCTGTATATTCAGCCTTTACGGTGTCTGCGCTATATAAATGTTGCTCTTGGAAAATAAAGCACACAGCGATATACAAACGGTATCAATGGCCGAAAAGATTACATGATCAAGCCTGAAAGCAAATGGAAGTTAACAAAAGTAGTCTTTTAGGAGAGGTAGCCGTATTAGACTCAGCATTCAAAGAAAAGGGAGTGCACTCAAAAGGGTCGACATACATTATAGTGTCTTGTAGACCCATCATGTTTCTGGTTTTCCTACATTTTTTTGCAGAATGTACACACTCAGGCACACACGCGCACACACACACACACACACACAGATATATACACATCTAAATTCTGGTCTAATTCCCCTTTGTTGCCATAATGTTGCCATACTGAGAACACAGGACAACTTTCCTTTCATGCTCTCTTAGCTGTCCCATGTCTATAACTTGCCTTCAGTTGGTTCAGTATCTGTACAGTAGCTAAACAGGCAGTGGAAATTAAAACTGCTTCAATTAATATCCTGTTGCAAAAACCAGCATCCAAACTATAAGGCATTCCCTTGTACTGACGTGACCTACAACTCTCTACTTGAAATACACTGCAGAATGCTCTTCAGCCTTGTGCTACAAAGGCAGCTTTCACCCAAATAATAAAGACCAAAGCTGTAATTTCAACACCACAAATCCACACACTTCTACCAGTCCCTTGTTCTTGTGCCCCTTTCCAACAACGCGTATCACATTAATTTCAAAAGTCATGCACCAATGCTATAAAACAGAAACCCAAACTACCAATAAGTCTCTTGCTCATGACTTTGGGATACTGTATTAGTATAAAAGAGCAATCAGTCATCTTAAATAAATATATTCTTTTCTGAAATCACAGCACATTCAAGGGGTAGTTACTGCCATAAGCAGAGCACTAAGTAATCTCCATAGATGTTTTCAGAATCATTTAGTCAGAAAAGACCTTTAAGATCATGGAGTTTGGATTGATTTGGTCTAATACCTGGAAAATAGCCTACTGTGGGGATAAGAATCTGCATCTCAAATGTTCTGCAGAACATTTTTCCCATATTTAAATACAGTACTAGAACAATTAAGAAGACATTACAGTAATTTTCTCCCAGCTGCTTAGATCTGTAGCTTCGGCTACAACAATGCATTTTGTATGTCTCAGAACTATGAAATATTGAAGATGACTAAATAAATAAAAGCCAAGGAAAACTGGGACAGTACTGCATTTTACACTTGAGACAAGATTCCCCCCTCCCATGGATAAGTCACAGAGGACAACTACAGTAAATGCTTGTCTTTTTTTTTAAAGAAAGATTTATACACAGGTTCAGATCCAGAAAATAATGTGAAATGCATAAATATCGATAGCTTTAGCTAAGTTAAAATGGGTTCAGTAAAGTATGATACAACATATTCAGAATAAACAAAGCAGAAAAGCATCATATTTTGGTTTGCTTGAGATATACATAAGGTGCAACAACTTCTTCTCTAGAGGCATTCGTGGACAATGTGTTAACAGGTAACAGTGTTTGCTGGTATACTGAAGAACACACAATAGCAATAAGATTTTCCAAAATGAAAGCAGCTGAAATTAATAAAAATTAAAACAAAACAAACAAGGAAAAAACCCAACCCCAATACAGTAAGATATTGGTCTGAAGTTTTTTGTTGTGCTAACAGACTTTGTTACCTGAAAATACTGATACCCCTTCTAGTAGATTCAGGGAAAATTCTAGCTACTCAAATCAAGACATCACTCAGAGAACCAACAAAGGCAAATGCCTAGTGAACTATAAAGCTTTGCAGGATTTCTGCTACTCTCAGTGCCTAATCGCTTAAAAATTAAGCATATCTACAAAAAGGTTTATAAGTATCTGAAAACAGTCATATCCAGTAAACTGACCCAACCCTACCCCCTCTCTAAGGGAAAGTCAAGGAAAAGCAGATCAAGTAAGATATTAATTCATATAGAAAAAAGTAATTTTCTGTTTCTTTTAAAAAAGGTACCATTAATATACAGAAATATCTCCAGGAACAATATTGAAATTTAAATCGAGGAAGGATGGGGTGCTTTGACAAAAATATATCTACTCTAAAGGTTTCTAGAGAAATAAGTTAGTACCATTGTCAACGTGAATGGCCTGCACTGTAACATATTTGGATTTCAGCTAATTATAAAGTGGTCCAAAACTCCAACAGCCACCCTGCTGTGACCCACAAGTTTTAAGTATTTAAGTTTTTCCTGTTCTGTTAAATAACTTATAAAACTTTAATAAAATCTTATTTAAAATATCACCATAGGCTGCAATGGCATTCTAGGGGCTCTTCGACATTTATTCACCTGAATTTTTAAAAAAGCCTTTTCATTGACTCATTGGTTTGTAACTTTTGTTGTTCTTTTGTTGTTCCCTTCTTTCAACACATGCATCCTCGATGGTGCTGTTTCAGTGACACTTCCCCAGCTACCTGCCTTTTGTCAGACCTTTAATCTGTTCTTAAAACTCATGTGGTACATTGTATATTGTTTCCTGACACTGAACCAGAGACTTTCACTTAACTACAACAATGGAAGGCTAAACCTAGCAAGCATTAATAGTTACTGTCCATATGGCTATTACATCAAATTAGTTACAAAATAACCCCAAAACACATTATCAATTCAGTCAAGTATAAATAAGAATGCCTGATAGAATGATGTAAACTCGCATCATTTAAAGACTTAATTCAAAGAACTTCAAACTCAATCTAATACTATCAAAAGTTCAGCCGGCATGACGAAGACTAATAGAAAATTATTGCTGGAGTCCAATTTGGTAAATTGTTGTGCTACAATGCAAAAAGTAGGGAAACATCTTGTGCTATAGAAGAAGTACCCTGTTGAATTTGTAGCTTTAGATCAATTACAAGTGATCACTTTGCATCTATTGGTAGGAATCAATGCTTGGTTATACAATAGTGTAAGTCAGGATAGTGAAGGTAACAGGCCAAGTGATACACTTGGCTTGCTTTTGGGATGTATTTATGAGAACAAAACACAAAAATTCAACACAAGCAGAGACAGAAACTGGCAGATGGATCTGTTCGGTAGTCTGAATTCAGTCAAACGCTACTCTTCAGTCGTAGTTTAACTGTATACAGCTTTCCACTTTACCAACACCAACTGTGATTGGCCCTTTATGCAAACTCTGAAGCTGATTTGGACTGTGCATAGTAACTACAACAATGCCAGTGTCTGTAAAATGTAAAAGGTATGTGTATTGGTGTACATTATATCGAAAAGTCATGGTTTTAAGTTTTTCAGAACGGAGAAATAATACTAAGGTCACTTTTGAAAAACGCATTTGCAGTACTTTTTGTTTACAGGAAAGTTTCACCAAGTCGCTCAGATATCTATGCAAAAATAAAGGAACCCTCCAAGGCATGAAAGACAAGTCAATTATCTGCAGTATTTTCTTTTCCATACATCACTCCTTTTTCTAATGCACATCATCCTGGTTATTCAAAGCTAAATTAAAAACAAACAAACCCAAACGTAGCCTGTCAGAACTTTTCCCAGTAAACTCTACCACTCCGGTGGCAAATATAAAAGTGCAGAACATCTGGACCTCGTGGCTGCCCAAACACCGCTAACAATGGTACATCTGTCCAGGCTGCCTTGAGTTCTCTGGAACAGGTTTTAAATTCATTCTACAATATAAACGTAGGCATAACCTATTAATATAAACCATCTTAGAACTTAAATCTTCATGTACAAAAATGACTAAGAATATCTAATAATAACTAGTGCAGTGCGTCAGTGTTTTTGTTGGGTTTTTTTTTTTTCATTTTCATTTAGAATAACTAGGTATTATATGAAACTAGTTGTCGTACTCTCTGGTTGGTAAAAGAGATGCTGTGTGAGCTAACAGTAAAGGCAGCCTTTTTCACACCAACCACCTGTTTACTGTTTAAAAGCCTTCAATAGAAAGCAAGCTCTGGGATCATTCCACTCCATTTCAGTTCATTAATAGACAATATCACCCTCCTACATACTGGGTTCCAATTTGAGGACCTGGCCCAAGTTGCTAACATCTGGCTTCCAGTGAATTCTGGGCCACTCAGAGCAATAAGCACTTTATTGCAGTCTCTAGTTCCATCATATGGACTGACTAGCTTCCCTTGGTAAAGACAAGGCTAGGATATTAGGTAAAGCACAATGTTTTACAATAAAGTGGAGCTTCACTGGTCAGCGCAGGAAATAAGCACTGGAGCCTGAGACATTTCATTTGGCTGTCCATCATGTGGGAGAGGTGTGGCCCTCTGACTTCTGCAAAAGAAGAAAAGAAAAGCCACCCATCAGTACTTGGAGCACAGGAGGTGCTGCTACCAGACCAGAAAGGATGGGAAGCAGCAGCTGTATGGTTTAACACCCGACACCGCGGCGTGGTAGCTCCTCACTGCTGCAGGTGCTCACTGCGGTTACATCTGCTTTCAGAGGTGCTCCTGCAACAGCAACACAGTCTCCTGAGCACAACCTACAGCACAATGCAAGGGCAGGAAAAAACAAGACATGATGGTATTTGACTACACAAAGCAAAATGCACAGCATTAGAGTAAGTTAAGCATGCACAAGTGCTGTTACTCATCTTGCAAGGGATGCAAGCCCTCAGAAGCAGATGCAGCCCTCAGAAGCAGAGCATACAGCCCGTGTGGCAAAAGAAGGTAAATCACAGAGGCACAGATCACCTTAGTGCAAGTCGATAGCCAGCTTTTAAGCAATATGGAAGTATACTCATCAGCAGAGTTGCACATTGGGACTCCTCCACGGTACACAACCTATCACTACATCAGCCTAGCATATCTCTTTCATTACTACAGCAGTGTTAATTTAAGAATGATCCCCTGGCACACCGTATCATAAAAATAAACTGTGCCAGATTTATGTGCAGGAAATCAGCATCAGTCATGGTAAAAAATGGACCTGGGAGAACTCCTTTGCAGCTTGCCTTTTAAAATACATACACCGAGCATGTCACTGCCTGTTATTCACTCTCGCAAGTGATGTTCTATTTTTGTTACAGTATTTGCCATTTGTAGCAATGAAAACCTGGGGCCTGCTTCTTATTTACACCAGGGCCACTTTACCTCACTCTGGCCCAGCTAAGACTCCCAGCAGAAACCCCCAGCAGAGGTACCCATGTACTTCACACAACTGGAGTGCAATGAAGTGGCCTTGGAACAAAATGCAGCTCAGACTTGCAGTGCTTTACCAGGGCATGCACAAAGTAAACAAAGCTAAGCAGAAGACTTCAAATTAAAACCATGCTGCCAGAAGGATTCCGTGTCCCAAGGCTCTATGAAACTATTTAATAAATTAAATTAAGACACTGAAGAATGAGTTGCAAAATATAACAACAGTTGACAGAGCAGAAAACAGAGAAGCATCTAGCCCATAAGATTTAGGTTTCTGTTTTGACTTCCATTTGCCAAGTCTGCGAGAGACATGGCTAACTTTATAGTGAGAGAGTCCTCCCCTGTTGTCATTTCACCTCCCTCAGGATGATTACAAATTGGAGTTTCCAACAGTTGCTGGATGTTTGCTGATTTGGTGCTTCCAGGCCTTATGGAAGGTGCTGCATTGCTCAAGCTACATAATAACATGATGAAAGATGGGATTCAAAGAGAAAGACCCAAGCACAAAGCTCTGCAAAACATTAGCTCACTTCAACAGAGACAAGAGGAGGACAAGAACTCTTAGAAGAACCAGGAGGAAAAACCATAGCAGAGCAAAGCCTTTTGCTTTTGTGCAGTTCTGGTCAGCGTTAACGGCAGCCAATGAAACCACAGTGGTGTGAGTGAAAGCAGAGCTTAGCGCAGCACTTCCACAAGTCCCATTTTGTGGCTTATGATGACAGACAGGCTGACTGCAGTGTGAAATCACTTCTCACCCAACACAATGCTGCTTAAACAACACAACAGCTTCTGCACAGAGGAACCAGAAGATCTGTTTCTTGTAGGGTTCCTGAGCTTCTAAAAAGCCTTTGGGCATTTGATATGCAGGCTGAACACAAAGGACTGGGTTCATCAATGGGGCCCATGAGAAGAACAGTTAAGGCTGTGAATGGTTTCATGAATTGCTGCCTTGAGGAGTTGCTTAGGCAGCCAGCCACTTGTCAAACGGCACCTGCAGAAGCTGTGATGGTTTCAAACTGGCCCAATGATTCCTCACTGAGTTTCCACTGCAGGAGAAGATCTGGTTTCAAAACCAGTAAGTTCCATGAAAGAACACCACCAGATAACTAAGAGCCAAGAAGGACTTGTTATTTACTCCCATCACAGGTCTGACCGTGCTGAACTGATTCAACAGCCCAAAGTAACCTGCACATTCTCCACCTTATCTGTATGGATGGCCTACTCAGTAACTGAGAGGACCAACCCAAACTACCCTGGCTTTCCATCACCCAGAGTTGCTCTGCCCCACGCTATTCTGCAGATGCTTTGCCCTCTACACAGAAAAGCAAAAGAGTAAGAATAACAAGTTAGCTTCCCTCAGCCATGTTCAGCATAAAAACTTCATATCAAAATGTGTGAAATTCTCTTCACCATCTTAGGTCTTAGGCCACTGGAAAATGCAAATCAGAGTGCAGTAGCTATTTAAATTGCTATTATCTGACAAACAGCATCTGATAATTTTCAATCTCAAGGAGCATATGAATCTGTTTACATACAAAAATTGGTAGGTAAGTTTACTGGGAAGGATCACTTTACTAACTGCTAAATAGATTACACTGTCATTCAGGTGAAGACTTAACACTACTAAGCAACTGGTGTAAAGCAGACATTCATAGAAAGCTGTGGAAGAGGAAAAGCGGGCCAAATTAAACAGTCTGCTATTCACATGCTTTCTGAACAAGCTGTCAGCCACATACTATTTACTTAAGACAACAAGAAGAAAAGAAAACCATACCTGTGTACGTTTTCCATGGCTGCTACTTCTGCCAGAGCAGCTAAGCTAAAAAATGCAGACACCGCTGGCATATCTGACGTAATACTATGATTTTCTTCTGTCTCTGTGTTTCTGGAGCATTCACTGTTGCAATCTGTTTCTGCACTTGATGATTTTTGAAGAGTACTTTGTGGCAGCTCTTTTGGCTTCTCCTCTGCAAAGAAAGAAAGTTAAGCGTGCAGATCTAGCCCATAAGTTCACTCAGCCAGTGGATATGCTGACTAGTCTGGTGTTAACAGACTCCTTTACCTTTAGGACTTTGATGCTGCCAGGGTCATCTGATTCATGCAGCAACCTCTTCTGACCCAAGCTACTAGGTCAGAAGCACAATACTAAGGTTTATGAAGCAGTTTACTGATTTTGCATTCAACTGAATTTGATCTTTTACATCAGGCAAGAGAGCTTTTGTGTATGTTTTAGATACAATAGTCCTGAAAGATTATCTTACTGGAGAACTCCAACAACGACTCCAGCATTAACTGTCATACTGTGAAATTCAGTTTTACAACCTATAACCAGGTGCAGTGTAATTTCTCTGCTGGACTGGAAACCAATCATGAAAGGTAACTATTTTCCATTTCTCTCTGCATCAGCTCACAGTTCTTAAGAGTGAAATATCCAGAGAGAAAAGACAGATTTGGTCATTCAAACAAAAGAAGTTGGC
Organism: Oreocharis arfaki; assembly: GCA_013398015.1. NCBI lineage: Eukaryota > Metazoa > Chordata > Aves > Passeriformes > Paramythiidae > Oreocharis > Oreocharis arfaki. The sequence goes on from VZRR01005015.1 coordinate 105,181, forward strand.
CATTATGGATTCAATGATTTCCCAGTTGGTTGATACCTGTATTTTAAATAGCGACCATCCTAAGCACGTATGAAAACAAGGTAATTTAAAAACACTGCCCTGAGAGGTACCTTTTCTTGTACCCTCAAACCTTCTCCAACCATTCAGTTTTAATAAAATTTTAACTCCCATTTCCTTACCCAGTGTCCCTGCTGCTGGTGACACTCGCCCATCTGCTGTTCGGACAAGATGTGTGATCTTAGTTTTCCTTGCTTTCCTTTTCTGGCTGCCAACTAAAGGCTCATGCATCATTGCTGGCTCTGGAGTGTTTAGGGCAGATATGGAAATTTTATTCTTCCAGGCAGACTCACTGGAATTTCTGTCTTCTAATAGTATGGCTGGAAGAGAATAAAAATGCAATTTTAGATGTAGAATAATTCAGCTACTAGCTACGCTCATTTACCATTTTGCATCTATCTGCATAAAACCGCTCCTCACAGGTACTCAGAGCATAACCCATGGCAAGGTAAGATCTGAATGCCACAGATGTTTGCAGGGAAGTAAAAGAATCTGCCTCAAAGATATACTGAAGGTTCAAGTTTCTATTATCTGCAAAGAAAACTGTGAGATCAGCAGTAGCTGTGGGAGTGGGAGCAGGGTATCAGTCTGTATAAAACATTCTGCCACAAAAGGTGTCAGCAAGTGGCTAAGAGACAAAGCGTTTTTAAGGAACAAAGGTCCTCACGTAAGCTTATCTTAGCTCACAGACGGACTGACAAGCAGAATTCAGCAATTCCTAACTAAAACCCAGTCTTACCTATTTAGTCACTCTACATCAACTCCTCTAAGACAAGGAAATACTGCCTTTTACAAAATAACAAACCTTAAAAAACACCCCAAAAGGAAGCAAATGTGAAAGCAGAACTGGATCACAGCTGAAGACAAGCACGCTAAAAAAAGGAAGTAAGCATGGGATAGAATACCATGACAGAAACACTGCCCACATAAAGTCAGAGAATGAGAAAGCAGCAGTTTAAATGTTTCTCAGCAGCTCAGTGTTGATGTTCTGAAGTAGCTTTTTGCCCCAAACTGGAACATGATCGCAAATTTTCACTTGACTAAAGAGTTTACATTAATCCTGTTCACAAAGAAATTGGTCAGACAGTAATCACAAAACATATTTAAGCTTCCAAAGTCTGAGGTCAGTGCCTAGTAGTCAATAGTCTGCAATTTGCATTGATTCAATAAGCCATTCTGCTGATCCCATGGGGTATCACTAGTCCATAAAGCATCTGTGACATCTTTTTCCCTCCTGTGATCAAAGTATTAAGAAGCCTGCCCCATCTGTGATCACTGTCAGCTAGGTTTAAAAAGAGGCTACAGGTAGCAAATGGAATGTTCAAGTAAATTTTTTATAGATGTCTGTCTAACCTGTTTTGAAATTGGGAACACTCATGATACCTTCACCAAGTCCCTGAGGTATTTTTTCCCAGTGCACTGCCATCCTGAATGATTACACATTTTTTCCTAATGCCTGTACCTCATCTCCTCGGCTGCATTTTCAACTCATTATTTTCTTTGCTACCTGTCAGGTCATACCCCATCTCTTTGCAACAGTCGGTGATAAATTTTCCACAGCTGTTACTGTGTCTACAGTTAGCTTACTCTTCCCTCCAGTTCCTTTTAATCTTTCTCCTCGTTTTAAAGACTTAAGACACATTTGTCACTTTTTGGGTGGTTTGACCAGCAAAAATTACACATACAGAACTGAAGCCAGAGTGCAAACAACTGCTCTTTCAGAAGGGCTAAGAATTGAACAATTCCAATATCCTGCACTGAGACTGGCGGTGTCACACAGGAGCACCTAGCCCCAGAAACTGTGCACAACAGCCAAACATTCTGTGTGGCCTTTGCCCTCTTTTCATTTTAGTGTGTATTTCTGCTTACTGTTAGTTTTGTAGATTTAATGAGCTTTCTATTCAAAGATACAGCTTATAAAACCTATATCTTTTGCTAGCTTCTTTAACTGTTCATTGTGTGAGGATGTGGACTAGATGAAGAGACAGCTGTAACACATTTTATCTCATTAGCAGTTGCCCTTTGCTCTTCTGTTTTAATGGGAAGGACCTTTTAATGTTTTATTGTGTAAGAATACAATCAGATCTAGTACACACAGGCAAAAACATTTGAAACATTCCAAACTTTAGTTTGTTTATGATCTTAATTCACCTATGTTCTCTTGTGAAACATTTTTGAACTTGTGCATGCTCTTTATTTGGAAAAAAAGCACAGCTTCAATTATCATTTCTAAGTGCTTAGCTCTAGCTGCCAACCTTTCCAGAGCAGAGCTTTGCTGTAGAACGGATGTTTTGTAAACAGCACAAGAGAAAGCACACAACAAGATCCACCCTGTAACAGTGCAATTAAGCAGAAGCACTGCAAATGTGACTTTCATGTAACTCAACTGAGCCAACAGTGAGACGTTCAGATAAGCTTCATGCATTGAGACCAGGATCTTAATTGGAATGTATAATTAAATAGGCAGCTTTCTCTCTAGATTTCTTATTTGGGAATCCATAAGTGTTGATTATATTTTAATGTAATGGTCTGGTTTTAGTCCAACACTATCTGTTAATTTTGATTTGCTCTAATTAGCACTTTGACACTGCTGTCTAATTCTAGCTTGATTGAGTTTGTAACGGTTTTACTCGTAGTACTACAACTCACTTTTTTTTTTTACATTTAATAAAAAAATTAAGACACGATTTCAAACAATGAACAACATACAATTAAAAGAAACTTGATTTGGTATGCATTTAATTAGATGTGCTGTATGTCAGGTCACTAGAAATAAACTTGATTTATCAGTACAGCTGAGTGTTCTCTTTTATATTTTTCTTTCTCATATTGCATATATCAAAAAACCAAAAACCTTGAGAGGTAAAATAGGCAAGAGTTGGAGACATAAGGAGTATATGATGGCACGTTCGACTAAGAAATAGCAGAAGGTGGCTGTAAAAACTCAGATGCAGTAAGTATATTCCCTCTCCACATTTTTATACTGTTCTATATTCCCTCTCAAAGGTTTGTTTTTTACTCCATGACTTGACTTGAAAGACTTGAAAGTTGTCTACTTTCCTTTTCTCCTCTAGCTCTAAAATAAGCTCTTTATCACTTCAACATAACATTGCTGCCATACAGTCTTGAAGAAAGAAGGACTGAAGGTGAACAATGAGTATTTTGTGTGTAGGTGCAGGATGAATGCTGAAGGGAAAAGCATCTTTTTCTCTTCTCTAGCAGTATTAGTGGACACCGGGTTTAGAAATCATTTCACTGTCTTCTTTACAGAGTTATTATTCAAGCAGACATAAAACTCAACTTGGAGGAAATCACACAAAGGCTTCACTCACAAGACCCTTTGCACTGACTTCTAGAGAACGGAGTCCACGTTCCAGCAACTCTACATCTAAACTAGGTGCTCCTGCAGCTGCTTCAAGGGGAACAGCATCCCAGTGCTTCAAGTGACAAAAGTATATCCATACAGATGCTCGAAATCAGGACCTGGTTTTGTTCTGCAGGAAGGATAGGGCTTTGCCAGGTTTGATTCCCTATAGTTTTCTTTAATCCATCTGATGTCCATTTTGCTTCCACACTGTCCTGCATTCAAGAGCTGTCCCATGAGGAGCTCAGCTAATTTTCAGGAGAACATTGTCTAGACATGATATGAGGTTCTGCAGTTGCTGTGCAATCCTGCCAACACATAGCTGCATGCTCAGCTCTCCATGACAGTGGCATGGGCTGAACTACTGGGCTATTTTTGCAAGCAGAGTTGAGAACACAGCATGAAGGTATGGACCCTTGGGCATGCCTACACCACAGCAGCAGAAATGACACTGAGAGAGATGTATCTGGAAGTCTATGCCAGATGGTTTCCTCAGCTAGGTTTGCTAAAGGTTTGCATGGACAGTTTATCCTATCCTGCAGGCATGCAGAGTACACACAGTCTTACTTCCCCTCTATCTTTGTGAACAAGAAAAATGAAGTCAATCGAACTGACTCAGCACACCACAGCTTTTCAGACAAGCTTTTCTGACCAAAACCCAACAAAACACGGACTTAAAAGAATTTCTTTAGTGATGCTTATTATGAGAGAGAGCTGCAGGAGTTTAACCACACTTGGTGGAGAACAAATGCTCTGTGAGTGCAAGCATGCTGGTATCAAGGAGGAAAGGTGGGCTGCAATGCTTTAATGGTCTTTATGAAGTTAAAAAGTGAAAATCTAGCCAGAGCATAGCTTCAAGCCACCAGTGCCTAGGGACCTACACCAAGAAGTGATGCCAAACAGACTGACCCGGCAGAAATTCTAGCTGTTCTGACAACAGGACACTGCTACAATACTGCTTTGGGGTCAGGCAGCACCCAGAGATGCAGCAAGGGCTGGGGACTAATAAGAAAAGATACAAAGCAGCAGATGGCCAAACCAGGTGTACGAGACAGCTGCCTGGGCGGTAAGCTCTGCTGCAAGAGCCTACGCTGATCCAGCCCTCCTCCAGCCAGAATGGTTGCCAAAGGCACAGAGCTACTGGCTCCCTCTGGGCTGCAGGCCCCACACAATGGGACCCTGACGTGTGTGCGAGAGCTGCTGTAGGAGCAGGCGCAGGGACAGGGCTGCTTCATGCATGAGCTGGTGCTGAGACCCGTGTATGTGCTCATCCTCTCTTCTCTCCTTGCAGTGCCAAGGCCACTACTACAGCTGGCTGCTACACAGACCATGCAAGTGCCCTCAGCACAGCTCACTAAGTGTACCTGCAAAGAGGCAATCACTGTGACGTGGTATTTTAAGTGCTGCCTCTCATCAGAAAGCCTTGCTGGTGTGGCAGAAAAATAAAACTCTCAGACGAGTATTAACTTTCCCAAACAGGCATATGAGTCCAGCTGTGCTTCTGCCAGCCTTCCTAAGGAAGAGATGTATCTCTTGACATATTCAACTGCATTACTGGGCGCTCTCTGCAGCATTTTACTGGTGTTTTACTGGGCTGTACCCTGCTCTATGAACAGCTGCAAACTCTTAATATGGTGACGTGCACCGGTGCTGCCGTGTACAATGTGGTCAAAATTCACTCAGATTTTCATACCAGAGACACACAGACAACACAACCCAATCACATTAAATCGGCTTTTACTGTACTTACTTTCCTCTACTCCTAACACAGATGCATACATGCACACACACTTTTCAAGATAAAACTTGAAGCCAGCATGACCTCTGCTGACAGCAATCCTTACAAGTGTCTCCTCTGCAGCTATACAGACATTCAAGCTCCTTCTTTCTGTAAAATCAACTTCATAAAACACAAAACCGCACATTATGTAGATTTGTGACTCACCACATGTATAGACTAACTACAAAAAGGAGTTGAAATTTTTATTTATTGTTTGATTCACAAAATGCTCAAATAAATATCTGAATTGAAATGAAGATTCCCATCTTGAATGCTACAGAATATGAGATAGCTCAGTCACACGGTTTAGGGCCTGTTGCCTAGGAACTGCTGGATGGAGGATGAAGATCCGTAGGCAGCACATAAGGGCAAGGCTGTCCAGCACCTACTGAGGCCATGGCCACATTGCACTTTGCCAATCAACATTCTGCTTTCAGTCACTACAGGGTACACTTCAGAGCAGGCAAGACTCCAGATTTTCTCCCCTCTGTAATTCAGGGGAAAATGCGGTTCCCCATCAATATACAGACATCCACTGCCTTTCCTCTGATGATTGTATGTGGGCTGTGTAAGGCTCCTAAGTTCCTCGTGTCTTTGCTTTAGTCTTGGGAGGAACTTAGCAAGCTGGCTCTGCCCCAGCAATTGCACAGACACATCTTTAATGCTTAGACACGATGACATTATTCACATGCTTAACTTCCAAGGACATGCCTCTGTGTTGTGCTGGAACAAGGCCAGGGTACTCAACACTTGCCAGGCTTGAATCTTTGATCATGGTGCACACTTCACTATGTATCAAAACAGGCTGGCTTCTTTTAAACAAATGCAGGGTTTGACATTTTGTTTACCGACGGTTTTATCTGCAGATTTCAAAGTATTTATATTTCTTACTCTTTACTTAATCATCTATTAAACACTTTCTATTTCTTTTCCCACAGGAGAATTTAAACACCCATTTCTCTTAATCATTTGTCTGCATGGTCTATTAATAATTCAGGAACAAAATCTGAATGACACTCAATAAAAGTTAGGCTAATGTATGATGCCTTTTTTACACCAACATGGAAGCAAGATGGTTATTTCTCATAAGAAATTCCCACAACGTATGTGTTGTACAAATACAACAAGACAGAGAAAGTAATTTGAAATTATTTGCACCATGGAACGCAAAAGAGCAGGCAGAGCCCATGTGGGAAAACAGTGCATGTGCATCACAGAAGACAGAAAACACAGCACCAGGAAAGGAAAGGAGATTATATGGCCAAGTCCTAGGGAAAGCTATTAACCATAAAAGGAGCTGGGAAAATTGGAGATGGGAAGACCAATTTTATTATCTTAGAGATGAACATGGATGAGGAACAACCCACAAAATGAATGGAGTTAAGTAAGCAGAACCAGAGAGGCTCTTCGTCACCACAGGAATGTAGGAGAGAACACCACTGCAGAACAGCTAAGGAACAGCCTGGGCATGACTTGAATAGTGTGGGCAACATGATGGCAAAAAGGGCCCAGGGGAGCAGCCTAAGCTATAATTTTGTACGTACTGTACATTTGAAAATGCTCCTCAGAGTTGTGAGTATGTAGTGTGCAGGATTACAATACTGTAACAACAAAAAGACTGTAGAGAGCTAACAGCAGATAGCAGGCAGAGAAAGTCCAGAACATAACTTAAACTGCAGAAGGTATTTTCACTATGAAGCAGACAGAAAGCTGGTTAAGATTTCTACTGAGGCAGGGCTGGAGGTTGGTATTTCTAAAATCTGGTGCAGAAACAAGCACTTATATCCTGACCAGGCTCTTACACCTTGACCAGCTGCAGTCTGCAAAGTTCCAGATGGCAAGAAATCACAGGGAATAGGAGATAGGAACATGCATAAATCCTTAGGCAAAATAATATGGTCACTGATACAGAAGGATGCAGATAAAGACAACCAAAGGACAACATAGCTATGAGCTGTAGAAGATAAAGTTTTCAGGGCCAACTGCAGAATTGCCCTTGCCTTGTCAGCTCTGCTGCATGGCATCTGGAGCAGGGAAACTGTAATTAGTGAGATGCCAAGTAAAAACAAAACAGCATCATACTGGAGTAAAGTAGTATCAACTGGAGCCAGGAGGCCACGGAATCACAGCAGACAGGGAAAATAAGGAGCCAAAGCAATCAAAGACTAGAGAGCTGAGATGTCTCTGTCTAGAAGCATTTCCCCGAGACTGAACTGAGAAAGAAGGCAGTCGAAAACCTTAATTAAGCAATGCAGCAGTACCTGTGTCCGGATCATTAAGCTTCTTTCTGTGCTTAAATTTGCTGACAATTTTGTGGAATAAGTTCTTTTTCTGAGACTGGAATGAACCTACAGACAACATTAATAATACATACTTTTAATTAGAACCTTGAAAAAGAGACAACAGTCACAGTATGTACTGTACAACCTCCCCCTCCTATAATACAAGTTGCCATTTCATGGGGAAGTACAAAACCTGACCTTCTGCCAGAAGGGACTCTGGAGCCTTTCAGCAAGCTGTACTTCAACCCACCACCTCCCAGTATTTAGGTGTATACAACGCATTTTGGGGAATGAAGCCCTTAGGAAAGCTTAGCCATACAATAAAATGGGTGTTTCTTGGTTGTTTGAAGATATACTCTCTTTTGCACATAAACTGGGCTTGGCTGGCAGGGAGTAAATTTTCCTCATAGCAGCCTGGATAGTGCTGTGTTTTAGACTAGTGACCACAACAGTCCTGGTAACACACCAATGGTTTAGTTACTGCTGAGCAGTGTTTACACAGCATCAAGATCTCTCTTTCTCACTCTAGCAGCCCAGCAAGTAGGCTGAGGATGTTCAAGAGGTTGGGAGGGGATGTAGCCGGGACAGCAGACCCACACTGGCCAAGAGGTATTTCTCACCATATTAAGGACAAAACTGTGGGGAAAGTTTTCTTTTAAAGTTGTCATTGCTCAAGTACTGGCTGGGCATCAGCTTCTTAGTGGTGAGTGCTGGCTATTGCACTACTTGTTTCTTCCCTCCAACTTATGTAACTGTCTTCATCTTGACCCAGGAAGTATTTTTCCTTGCTTTTGCCATTCCTATTCTCTCCCCCATCCCACTGTGGGAGCAAGCAACAGGGTGGGAACTTACCTACCAGCCAGGGCCAACCCACCACAGGATGCAAGAGCTGTCACTGCCTTTCTGGTGACTAGAAATGAGATACTAAGCGTGGAAGTAAAAGCTCCCAGAGCAGGAAGTTGAGGTTATGTCCAGATCATGGTATTATTCCTACTTTGCCAGTAGAGTCTTTACCAGGAGCAGTCAGAAGACATCTTGTTTGATATTGGACCACAAAATATATCACCATCAGAGGTCATCAAGAAGTTAGTCTTTGCCTCATTTGGGGAGCAGTCAGTGATGTAACAGCAACACTGGTGTAAGAGATGCATAATCTCCACACTGCAAAGCCATTTTTAGAGAGTTTACAGAAAATCCACTTCAAAATCTTATTTCCAAAGACACAGTGGACAAGCAAGTCTTCAAGCTAGTTCAGAACAGACCAGCCCAAACAGAAACGAGATGCTGTGCACGTGACAAGATGACTTATAGCCTAACGAGAGGGTGTCCTTCCCATCTCCAGCTCACCTGGAACAGGGTTCTACCCACCACAAATACTGGCCTTTTCCACTCCTCATCCTTAAAAGGAACCAGACACACACACTGGCTACTGGGGAACAACTACAACCATACAGAAATGTGCAATCAGGGTAAGTCTACGTTACACATCTAAAATTTGCCATCTCAGGCTCCATATGCAAGGAAAGAAGGACTAAAGTGTGTAGGACATGGAAGAAGTATTTAGTCTCATGAGGTGAAAGCCATTCACAGACAATAGGCTATCTGATCAATACTGAAAATTACTGAGAGAAAGCTAAAATTCAGCCAGAGGCAGGCATAGAAACCTGAACATCTTGCACATGTTAGCTTGTTGGCTCACTGCCACTTCTTTTTTAATATGGAAGAAATCAAAACTTTGGAAAAGGATTAATAAACTTCCAAAAATCTGGAAGTCAAACAACAAACCAAATAAAGTCCAAGCAAGAGATTGTCTCAGGCAACATCAGCTTGAATCTGAACAACTTCACTAAAACCTGTATAGAAAATACCAGAAAGTACAATAGAAGAGGCCATAGCCACTCAAACTTACTGAAGTGTTGTTCTGAAAATTTTACAACGGATTCCCAAGTATCACAGAGAACTAGTCTAGTGTCAGTGCAATAAAAATGTAAAACAAGGAATGAAAAGGCTCAGAGAGCTTGAGCAAAAGCCTAAGAGAAAGAACTGAGCTTTACTTGAGACCACGCTCAAATACGTCATCCACATCAACAGAAACAAGTCTTCCCACCAGTTCTACAAGAAGAGAGAGGTACATAACTATGTGATTCTCGTGACATTTTTATTATTATTTTTTAATTAGCAGATTAGTGATTTTTGCAGGTGCTTGGAAGAAGCAACATGTTATGTAACACCCCTGTCTCAATTTCTACAGCTCAACCTGCAGTCTACAAACCATTTCAATCAGTATCACAGTCAGCCAGTGTCAGCAAGTCTAAGCAGAATAACTGATATTAAAAACTCAGGAAAAGATGACAAGCATTGTACAGAGAAGGAAACCTGTGTCTTTCATCTCTTTTTTCCCCATCAAAGGCACCTTTGTTATCAGCCTCTTTCTGCGACATGCCACTTTCCCAGATGGAAAATCCAAGGACATTGACTTTGGAGGGGCCAAGAGAAAAGCTGCCTTTCACTAAGGAATTTTCCTATCTCCTTCCCTTTTAGCTGCTACCCCTGTGACACAGTGCCCAGTGATACCTAGAACACCCTTTGGCCATAAATGCATTGCAAGAGAAGATGGGCTAATAGCTAAATAAGCCAACATACTTGGACCTGAGAATATAACTTCTGACTCCATGAGAAACTTTATCCACACTCTCTGCCTTAACAGTGTAGGCACAGTCACCTTGCAGGAGTTGACGGGATGCCTGGCTGGGCTGCACCTGTTTCATGTGGACAACAGGCAAGTATTCCAAGACTTCGAACAAATGCCACTTGTGAACATTCAATCCAGAGAAAATCCAGGACTGAAAAAACTAACCTGAAAGTCTTGATGTTAGGCAATGGACCCTGGATGTGATTTCCTACAGAAAGCTGAAAAAAACCTTTTAATGTTAGCTTACTTGTTGCTGTTATACAGTCATCTGCTCAACTTGCTCTGTTGGAAATATTCTACATGGCTCTTCCTCTCCCTGGCACTTCAGCAATTGCCGCAGGATTTAATCCCTGGCTTATCCATTGTGCTCACTGAGGGCAGCAGGGATTCCTCCTGGGAATACTTGCTATGGCCAGTGGCAGCTGCTTGGGGAAGCAGCAGGCAAGAAAATGAATCATAACTGCATTTCCTTCAAGTTTCTGGGCATAAGCCTCCTTTGCTCTCAAAAAGTTCCCTGTTTTAAAGGATCTGATCAAATAGAGGACATTTCAACAAGATCCTAACAAACTCGAGACAAACAGTCTGTGCACTTCTGCATCTCTCAGAGGAAGGTGCTGTATTTTTAGGTCATGATCCTCAGAACATTACAGCATGCGATCTCCAAGCATCTGAATGCTTCGAACCAAGCCAAAAGAGCCCCAGAGCTGAGACCAAGAAAAATGCCACAAAGCAGCATCCATTTTAAGCTAATGCTTTATTTCTAGTCCTGGAGGCCACAGACACAAAAAAAACCTGTAGACAATCTCTTTCCCAAACAAAAGCACACTGTGCACTCCCCTCTTTGCCTTCCCAAAATGAAAGCTTCAGTGCAGTGCTTGGTGCATAAGTGAGCATTTCTTCACAGTATAAGGCAGAAATAATGACTCTGCCTGTTGCTCACTTTTGCATACAAGCAGATTAGTGACTCACTGTAGACAGCTGACTTCTGCGTGGTGGGATGTTTTGGCACACATGCCATTGGAAAGACAAAAAAAAAAAAAAAAAAAAAAA
>VZRR01005015.1:116413-355852 GCA_013398015.1 Oreocharis arfaki
AAAAAAAAAAAAGGGAAATAGTCACAGCTCCAGTAAATGTTGGAGCAGGCCATCTGCACAGATTCAGTATAGCTGTATTCTCCAGCCATTTTGTGGCATTATTATTGTATATGCACATTCCCAGTTCAAAACACTTGATGTGAATTTTGTCAAAGCTTTATGGCTTGTTTAGTCCTGCTCCCATTGAAGAAAGACCCCCATTAATTTCAGTGGGAGCAGAATTTGGACACTTTGGAAACTCGGGGGAAAAAATGCATCTCATTTAAGAAAAGGTTCAAATTTTTCTTCATACATGTGGATCTGAAACAGCTTTTGTGTTACAGCGTTCTTCAGGTGTTTTTACAGGAAAGAACTGCCTGAAGTGTGGACTGGAAATGACAAGCACAACAGAAGTAGTCAGTCAGCACTGCCCTGCTGATTTTCCACTTAAGAGCAGGAAAACATCCTGAGAAACCTGGCTGTGTGGTTAGGTACCATATCAAGCCTGTTGCAGGCATAGACTAATGACATTTGACAGAAAATCGATCCAGCACCATTTACTCCAAAAGAAAACTTATTAAAGTATACAGTTACAGTTGGGGTGGGGTGCAGAGAAACACCCCAAACCCAACAAACAAAAACATTTCTTCATTTTTATTCACCTAACATCCTGGGGAAGGTTTAGTATGCAACACTCCAACATATTTTCTAAAGTTTAAATGCTTAGTAGACACTGATCTGTAGACCTCAAAAATTAAGTGGTTATCTGTGCTGAGTGAAAATGGGTGCATAGTTTATGATCCTGCACATGCTCATTCAAAAAGGCAGGCCATCATTTCAAAGAGTGTTTACCTAAACCTATTCCTACTGATCATCTTTTATTCGGAAACATCCAGAGGCCCCAAACACTTGTAGACACTATTTGTGCTGGACATCTCTTCTAACTACCTGAGAGAGACACACTCAAGGAAAAGGCACACAGCAGAAACAACTCCACACAACACAGTAATGCAGAGCAGTGCAAAGTTAAGGTCTCCCACATCCCAACACAGTCACACCCATAAGACTGTATTGATATTGACCCTCCATGGTTCATGTTCATCACATTGTCTAAGAGTAAGATGCTAGTTTTGTTTAATTCTGATGGTGTAAAAAACCGGGACAATTCAAAAAACCCAGAACCATTCCAAACCAAGTTCTATTATTTTGCATGATATGGCAGTTTCATTTCCTGCAATACTTGCAGTAGCCTAGCACACAGACCTGCTCGTGCTACACTTTTGGAGGCCAAGGTTCTCTAAGAGTCTTAATACTCATCCCACTTCACAAGCCAACAGCACAAGGAGGCTCAATAGCCTGTCACTGCATCACAAATTAAATTGAGGATTCAGCTTAATCAAGGTTTGGCTCAGCTGGAACAAACCTTACTAAGCTAGTAAGGTTGCTTGTATGCACTTTAGGTCAGATCATTTCAAATCCACAACTCACATCCTAATTTTACACATCCTAAGAAAATAAAACACATTTAAAATTGACCTACTGCCGTGAAGTATTTATTTTTTAGCAATCTTTCTTTTCCAAAAGAAAAATGGTTCGTTGGAAAGTTTTTTAAGTACCTCTTGAGAGCTGACTGAACCTTGCTGTCCGGGGAGCTGGAATGACTGACACAAGCTGTCAGCTTGCCAAGCTAAAGCTTGTGAATTCAACATTCGCTGGAACTAGGAGCAGGTATCACTAGCTCTGTCTGGATTTAGTTTGGGGCTGTGGTTAGATGTTCACTACAGAAAGAGCAGTGTTACTATCAGATATTCCTGCCCTGGGGCTGCTTATTGCAAGCCCATAGCTCAGTTGGTGGAAAAGTTCATGTGACTGTTTACCATCTGCTCAGTGCAAAGTCAGCTGGCTTAATTTAAAGAGCCCTTATTGTCAGCTAGAGGCAAACGCTCCATGACTGTCTCTGCAGGGCTGTGCCAAAACTACTCATATCAGGTTTGTAACCTGCCTGCAGTTATGTTTTTGACCTTCCCTTGAGACAAGGCCGAATATATTCCAAAGCTCTTCAAGTGATGTTGTAGCAAAGATGAAAATTAAACTCTCCTGTATGAGCCCACCCAAAAGCAGAATGCAGTTCTGGGCTACCTGGCTTGAGGCAGAATTCTAGCCCACCATTCCCAAACAACACAGGGCCTGAGGAACTTCTAAAGACACAGACACTTGAACAGGTAAATACTGTAGCGAGAAACCCAATGAGCTGCTACTACAAACTTCGATTGCTAGGTCACCGTAGTTGAGGAGATTTTCTTCCCAACAGATGTTGCTTAATTAACCAGTGTTTTCTCATACTGTAAAGCAACTCATTCATGCTCATTTAAGAAGTTCTGCCAAATACATACCGTAAAACAAAATTAAAGGCAGCTGAAGTCAGAACTAGCTTGGTATTAGCACAAGTCTAATTTTGCAAAGTGGCTGTTCCACATCTAATTACAAAAATCAATACCAAAATTGGCATGCACTAGAAAAGAACAGCTGCTCAATCCTGCACACTGTAATGTGATTATTTGTGAAGCACTCAAAAGGCATAGATCCAATCCAGGGTCACCTGGCTAAAACAGCCGTATTAGATCTTAAAACCTGTCAGTCAGTGGAACTACCACTGTTGCAGAAAAAGAAACCAACTTCACATTGCAAACTGTGCCTGATGAGGATCCTTTTGAGCATCCTTTTGTCTTGTGGAACTACTGGTGCATCATTCCTTCATTTTGTGATGCTTCTATACTGCATGTATGCATCAGTATTTCTGCCACAGTATAAAAGTAGTTTTACCCTACCACACTGTCACTTCTCTACCACCTCTGTGTCACAGGCTGTCTGTATAAAGAAACACCCAAGTGTGTCATGAGTTTCTCCCTCCATGAGCCTCAGCAACAGAGCTGGGTATGGAACCAGTTTTCACGTCAGGACATTTTTGCTCAAAACTCGTAACAGAGTTATCATATTGATAGAAGAAAAATTCCAAATGTTTCATTCAGACTCCTCTGGTATCTAACGTTTTAATTTACAGACCCTAAAATTACAGTGAAAAGAGAACCGGCATAAAACTAAGCTTAGAAAAATGTCAAAATGTAACCTTTGATCATCTGCCCTTTTTTCCCCATTTTCTCCTGGGAAAACTTGTCAAATTCACTTACCTCACAAATATTCATGTTTTTGAAAAACTTTCTTGCTACAGAAATACATTTTGTATATAAACTCTACCCAGTTCTACTTATCATCAAAATCAGAAATCAAGAGTACAGCGTGAAAACGAATCTAGGTGAGAACCAACTACCTTCAGTGCTAGGAAATGTCTTCTTCAACTTCAGACTTTTCACAGGTAACAGTAAAGTAAGGATGCATAAATTCCCGAGCTTGTCACAGCACTGCTGTTGTTTAGGAATGTACTGCACTTGGCAATTTACCTTTGTTGGATTTTGGTAGTTCACAAGAGCCGCTTCCAACCTTTCGCTTTTTCCTCGAAACAGCTGAATTTTTCCTGTCAAAGGTAATAGGACTGTATTGAGGGAGGCTGTTGAATTTCTTTGCAAATTCTTCTTCCAATTTTGCTAAGCTAAATGGGAAACAAAACCATTCAAATTAAATGTAACTCTTTCTGGAGAAAAAACTATATTGCTTAAGAGCATGTGTGTGTACACACACACACCCTTCTACACAGTGAGAGGGGAAAAACATTCAGTGCACACACTGTAAACAGCAAACCAGTATATATTAATCCAGCTTTGGAATGAGAACGTATTTCTGCCTCTGCATTTGTAACAGTACAAATTGATTACCTTAGTAGCATATGTTAAAATTAGAAAAAAAAAAATCAATGTCATACTGGTGACATTTAGCTCTGTTTGCTGCACTGATTCGTACAAGAGATTTGTCTGTTCTGTGGGGGGAATGAATAAAGACAGTAAAACCAATAAATGAACCAATAAAATAACTTCACATAAAAGTTCTTACACCAGAATGAAAACAGCATTTCAAACCAGAAGAAGAATGTCAAACTAATCAATCTTCTGTGGATATTCTGAAACATGAAGCTTTGGGGTGGAAATTAGTTTTGTATTTGTTCTGGACGATTAGATTTTCTCCCCTCATATTTTATTTGCTGTGAGATGAAAAATGCCACTAGCTTATGCTTTCATGAAACCCAACACGCCTCATACTTCAGCCCAACCTGAATGACTGTCAGCAGATGACTACAACTCAAGAAATCCTCAGACAAGGTATGACTGTTCCTAATAGCCAGAAGAAAACAAAGCACTGTAAGAGGATGGCACAGCATTTCTGGCTGTAATGACTACACTGGCTTGCATAAGCACTCTGTTCCTGCAAATTTTTGCAGCCAGGCAGGAGTATAAACAGGAATTGTGTTTTACTAAAAGGCAGTGCAGTTAGGTCGTAAATAGCACTGCCAATGATGGGAGAACAATGACATTTTCTACTTGTTTTTAATTCTCCTTCTTATGAAAAACCTCAGCTTGACAGAAGTTGGCACGACTGTTGGAAGGATGGCCCTTATACACTTGGAAGTATCACAAAAAATGTGGTACTTCTCTCTGCTTTCTGAAGCAGCACTTCAAACAAACTGCATTTTGAAAGCTTTGGTACACAGAATGATACCTCATTTTATCTCTGTAATTATCACTTCTCTCAGTAAGCAATTTTCCATCTTAGCATACAGCCTTGGCTCTTTTCAGACCAGGTGCATGGCGAGGTTTGATTGTTTGTGTACACACGTTTTATTTTGGTTTTAAATCACAGAGGTATCTGACATCAGCAGTGCTTGGTACTGCCACCTTTTTCTCCTCCACACGGATATTCCCTGACAACCACAAAACCATCCGATTTTCTGCTCTGACAGCTGTCATGCAATGCCATCCTCTGACTCAGCTCCTCTGCCACTGTCTGTTCCCACCTGCCTCAGCTCCTGCCCCGAGGGCATGTGAGGGGCTGCAGCTCTAATTGGGAAGGATCCACCTCATTTGACAGTAGATGAGCTGCCATCTTGGCTAGTAATTTATAACTTGTGTGACGTGCAGGCAATGGGGAGTGCTGCTATCTCTATGTCAGCGATTAATTATTTTAAAAAATAAAAATCATCCACATGGTCATGAATTTTCAGAGCCTCTCAGAAGCCTGGTTAGACACATGTAGGTGAGCTGAGGTGTTGATGCTGCACAGCCTAGTCCTGCCAGCAGACACATGCAGATAGAGCACTGCTTGGCAAAGGAGTTGGCTGTATGTGGGGAAAGCACATCTGACCTGGACCATCAGGGAAATGCAGGCACCTACTGATGGGGAAGGTAAGGGGACACAGGGAAAATGACATAATTCTGAAGGGGTGAGGACCCATTTTCACCAACACATATACAAAACGAGGCTGAAATGTGATGCTGAAGGGAGCAGAGGGAGTTAAGCGGAGCAGGAAGAGGTAAAACCAGCTCTTCAAGTAGCCAGAAGATGAGGTAATGCAATGAACAGGGATACTGGATACCTTCTCCAGCACTTGTGCTTCACAAATTCTTAATTCTGCTTTTACAGAGTTCACAAAATAATATTCATTAATGATGCAACTGAATAAAGATGAGAGATTGGAAAATATGTATTTCCTCATCCAGCCAGCTAATAAGGGTAGAACAGTGTTGAATAAATGATTTAGACAATTTTTCTAGCTACTCTGAATAAATAATTTACAACTACTTTTTTTATGCTGGAAGATGTGATCAGTTTTCCCACCATTATGTCTGAAAAGTTTCAGTCTTCAAACTTAAACTTAAAAAATATTTCCAAAATTTATACAAAGCTCTTAATATACAAAGTGTTACATTTTTTCTTGACTAATTTTTCTTTACTATTACAGTACACAAGACTTGAGGATTCCCAATCTTTGCTGAATGTGAGCTGCAACTAGATGTCACATAGACTAGGTTATAAAAAGTGCTACTGCAAACCTGCAAAACCAAACATATTATAATTTTTAGTATGAAATATGGAAAAACTCCCCCTTTTAAATTCATTTTCCCATCTGCAAGAATTTGCAAGTACGAATGGCTACCCAGATTTAACTACTGCGTTTGCAGCTAAATAAATCTGTAACACTCTGACAAAAATCCTTACTTGTATACTTGAAAAGTAATTCTGTGCAGCCCTGCTAAATTTTAATGCATCTATACTCATTAATTGTTTTTAAGATTGATTTAATTTCTTCATGGTGGACAAAAACAGTTTACATATATTTTCTCTACAATGGAAAAATGACATATTCATCATAATTATTTGCCAATTTAAGAACATTGTTTACTATTCCTCTGTAAGCAATCTCTCCAAGTGGGCAAAGAGATCTATTCTTTCTAGTCTAATTTGGTCTATGATGATTGAACACCTACACAGAACTTTAAATAGTGCTTGCAACATACTCTGAAAATGTAAGTAACCCTCTTCACCACTTTTTGAGCAGGTAAATACTGTGTGGTTTGTTTAGAACTGAACAAATAACATCATTCAAATTCATTTACAGTGGTGTAAACCAGGAAAGATCTCAAAGGAATTACTTTGCTATAAAAAAGACGGGTATTCAGAGCATGACTCAGCCCAACACGGTTTTTAATTTTAAGAATTGTGATTATTTGGGTGGTAGATGCAGTTCACTTAGCTGCAGTGAGGACGACTCACTCTTAAATTATTAGGCTGACCTAACTAAAACATCAAACAGTGTTAGGCCACAACTTACCCAAAAACAAACTCTTCCTTTGGCTTAGTCTTTTTCAGTTTTTTGTTCCCACTTGTCCCACTTGGGGAAAAGGCCCAGATTTCTTCATTCCAGCATCCTTCATGATCTGAGGAGTTGCCTTTTCCTGAGCTTCTTTTTCCTGTGATGAAGGCAGAAAATTGTTTCTCATCTTTAGAAAAAAGTCCCAAAACAAAATAGACTCAGAAGAAACCTGTGTACCCAGTCAGTACTGCAACTTCTGAAGCATGACCTTATTGAAGGCAGTCACAAAACATTTTTCATTTTAAACTGGGAAATGATGATATTGACAACTATTCTGCATTGCCTGTCCTGTCTTTTCCCAGACTACCTCGAAAGTCAGGATCTCTTCAGGTATAAAGAAGGAGAAAGAGATGAAGAGATACATAGTAATAAGCTTCCCTAGATTACAAACATCTTTTTTCTTTTCTGACTGTTCTAATTACATATATAAATCTACCAGTTGGAAAAATACATTTCCAAATATCACTGAAAGCTTCCAGAAATTATCTCAAATTTGTCCTTCCACAAGATAAAGAGTTCTCACTTACCGCCTACAGCAAAACTAACAACCGAAGCAAAACCAGAGCAGATTTGCTTCTTGCAGGATTGAGAACTATGCTCACAACCACAAGAGCTGTTTATATAGAAACAAGGTAATTGTTTGGGGTTACATACATCACAAGTCCTGCACACATCTATCAGCAGGCTGACAAATTAAACAACAAAGCCTTCAGTCAAGAAGTTAAAACTCAGATCATGAAAGATGAAAATAGAACAGTTAAGAGCTTGTGAGGTAAGCAGGAACACAGATCTCAAGACTTCAAAAGACCTCCCCTGGAACACAGAGCCCAGCCACTCACTCCACCCATCACTAGCATCTCAAGTGGCCAGACACAACATTCCCATCGCACACTGCTCGAACTCCAGCTTAAACACGGACTTTTGCTTTTCCTCCCACTCCAGGCAGGCTGTTGCAGTTCATGCTGTAAACATAACACTCAAAGCCACCCACCTCTGTCCACGTTAGCGCGCAGAGATGTGAGCATGCCCTCTGACACCAGAGTTTTATAAAGAGCACCTTTGCAAGATCTCTCTGATTTCCTGGAGCCACAGGTTTCTATCTTTTTTACACAGTCACCGTCCTCAGTTTTGACCTGTTCTGGTAAGCTTTGGGGTACCACCTCCTCTGTTGGGGTCAGTGGTTCTACTTTAATGTTATCAGAAGCCTCACACGGAACTTCCTTGCTGGCTGCAATAGTAAGGAAATCAGGAGGCTTTGATTCTTTGGTGGTCTCCATCGGTTTCTCCTTTGATGTTTTCTTCTCTTTCGATTTCACTTTTTTCTTTGGTGATTTTGTATCCAACAGGCTTCCCTTCACATTTGAGACAGGGCGGTTTTTTTTGCGGGGAGTATCCGCGAGTCTCTCAGCACCCCAGTCCCCCTTGGCCACGGCTTCAATAGTGTACATTACACTTTCAATGTCCGACTCGGAGGACTGCCTCTTTTTACAAGATTTCTTGGGGGTGGATTTTTCATTTGTGTGCCGGTCCAACTTATTTTTTTTCTTTTTCTTCTTTACCTTTTCTGGCTTCAGCCCAAGGATAGTCATGTCACCCATGAAAAGCTCTGGAGAACGGCACATGTGATCCTTTGTGTTATCCTTTCTCTCAAAAGGACTGTTTTCCATTGCAAGACTAGTAAAATCTCTGCATTTTGCAGTTTCTGATTCCTCAGCTTTTGTTTCATCCAGGTTTTGCATTTTCTCTATCTCTGATTGTTCTACGTTTTCTTTACTGGAGTCTTTTACTGTTGTTTTCTCCAGTTCTACTTCCATGTCCTCTGAAACGTCCCCTCCCTCATCTTCCAGTGCTTCCACTTTTGTTTTCCCAGGTTCTTTCACTTTTACTCCTTCTGAAGCAAGGCACATCTAAAATAAATTTAAAAACAGTCCCATGAAACAAACATCAACTGTTAACAACACTTACTTACACTAACAGGAGCATTAAACAGAGAATCAGTCTCTCTGGCATTTTAGTTTAGGAAAGCAAACTGTGCTACAGGACAGTACTGAAAAACAGGCTGAAGCCCTGCTGAAACCGATGCAATGGCATGAGGGCTAAGTGTTAGAATAATGCTGGTGGGTTATATTCCTCTAATAGAAAAAGACTCCAAATGATCTCAGTGGTGTCCCCTTTAAGTGTCTTTATATAATCTGGAAACCCACCGCTAGATAGTTTTTCAGAATATCCTAAATGCAACAGAACAGAGTTATCTCTGACTATTGCCGCAGACATGCTACTTGAAATCTCACATCCATTCCCCCTTCAACTTTCAAATGTCCCTAACACAATTCCTTTCTCCACTTTCCAAATGGCCGTGAAGGAGGGAGAGAAAAAACATTTGCTAAATCTCACTAACTGAGATGATTTTCTTTTACTTGAATGTAAGAATAATTTGGAAGGTAGTACAAAAGCCTTCCAAATCCTTCTTCTCATGTCACAGACTTACTTTGCAAGGAACTGCAAAGCAGCAATGGTTGCCATGGTTATCTCTTCCTGGAGATAACACTAATGGAAACCAAAATCTTTATACTATCTGAGGAACATAGATATTCAAAAAAAAAAAGAGCTGTCAGAAGGTCCTCAAACTGCCATGTTCCTGCAGCACTGACTTGGGAGATTCTCTCTGTTTTGGACCACCTGTAAGCTATGCTGACACCTCTACAGAAGGTAGTCCTCCATGGCACCAACCAGCTGCCCTTGGCAAGACATGCTTTGTTCTTACTGTCTCCTCTCAAAGCCTCCAAGCTGAATTCCCAGCGCTGTTTTGTCTCTAGAACAAACGTCAACCAGTCACCTGGAGCAAATCCAGATGGAAAAGGCTTGCTTTGAACCAGACATCAGAAGGTTCCCGCAGCTCAGCCCACAGGCCATGTGGTCAGTATGGATGTACCTCCCCCAGACCACAGGGTTCTCTTTAGGTCCATTTTAGATTTCTCAAACTGGCAAGGCTTTTTTTCCTTGCAAACTAAAAAGTCTCTCATATCAATTTATTAATTCATTCTAATACCAATGATTAGAATGTTTTGGTAGCAGGTTTCCAAAATTCTTGCTGCACAGGGTACAACCTACTGATCTGGTTCAGAACAAGCTGGACTGAGCACTGTAAAGCACCAGAGTTTGGGCAACACACAGTATCTATTAGGAAGCAGGTTAGACCAGGCAAAGGAGACAACTATGCTGACGTAGGTTCTTGGTATAAAGGTACTTCTGTGACTTTTTTACTACACTGCAATGTTAAGCACAGCCTGTAATTTTCAAAAGCTAAAGATCAATCTTTAAAATGGAGCTCACTGGACTAATATTTTGTCAATTCTACATGCATCTCTCTGGCCAATGGATTATTTTTTTCCTTTTATACGCTTCTTCTGAAGTAGCCAATAGTACAGAGCTACAGATGTGGCTACAAAAAAAGTGACTTCTGTCTTGTGAGCACTAAATAAACTTATTAAACAATCTTAGAGACTCGGAAAGCTTAAAAAAAAAAGTGTTTAGAAACAAACTAAATGCAAAATTTCAATAAAATGCCATTGGTTTTAACTGTTCCCAGAAGGAAGATCTGCTGAGACTATCATAGTAGAATTTCTATAGAACTTACTGACCTGTTAGTAGCTCCCGACCATTAACAGGAATTTTTAATGCCAATGCCCAAATCTGAGTAACACAGTAATCCAGTCCCCTCTCTCAATTATTTGTGCCCCTCAGCCAAACCCTAAAACCTCAAAGCCTAAACCAAGAAATTGAATCAAGTTCAATTGCAAAGTCCCTTTGCCACCAGGAACTGGCAGTACTTCTGCACTAGACACTTGGAAACCTCTAAGTCGATGGCTAGTCTGGGGAAATCTTGACTTGTGGCATCTGAGCCATGATAGCTGATGGCTCTATAAGCAGCGGAGTAATTATAACTGTAGCACTGTTCTGCCTTTCAGACTTTGGCCATCAACAGCATTAACTTCTCCACCCCACTGCGCCTGGAGCAATTAGTCACCAGTGTTTTAGTATTACCTCTGCCAGCTGAAATAATGCTGATGTTCCACATGGTTTCGTTAAATCAGAAGGCCCTGAACGGGATGTACTTGAAGAAATCTATGAAGAGAAAAACCAACTCAAATAAAGCATTCTTTTATCAGTACCAATTCTTTCATGTTTCTGATACAGCTTTTGAATGGATTGTTTTCCCCCCCTTCCCAAAATTCATTCATAAGATTATATACTGAAAAAGAAGTGCAGACCTGTGCATGGTGGTATAAATAAAAGCCTGCTCCAACGCTACTCGAATAGATAACACCACTGTACACTAAAAGATACTTGCAGATTTGGGGTTTTTCTTGTCACGACTCCCTCAGAAGAGCAGGATGAACTGAAGCACATGCGCTCTCACACAGGAACAGACTCCAGAAGCTAAGCAACAATCTACACCAGCATGCAAGCCAGCTGGTGGTGTTTCTGAAGGCTTAGTAGAACATTGGATTGCAAAATTTAATTATTTAATTATCATAGGTTAACGAGGCTACTCCTTTCAGGCTATGGCATTGCCTGTCGGTGTCCTATAGGACTCATACGAAAGAGATGCTAGGAATCAAAAGTTAAGCAGGAGCCCTCAAGTCTTTGGTAATCTTTAGTACTCCTCAGAGTAAAAGGAGGCTGTCATGATTGTATCAGTTTTGAGCTAGGTGCAAAGAAATGCACCTCACATTTTTCTAAACAAATTTCAAGTATCAGGATTGGCCACTAATATGAAGAAAATGTTCTATTTTTAAGGACATATCCCATCATCTCTGACCAGGCTTGTGGGTTTCTTATACCTCCTCTAGGCTGCATAAGAAAGTCATGTTATAAGGGACTGGTAAACTAAGTAAAGTATTTACACCCTTTTGGCTCTCCCTATCTCCACAAACTCAGTTTTCATTGCTCTCAACCAACATAGGCCTACAAAGTCGACCGCAGAATTTGGCCTATCACTGCCATAAAGGAAATAAACAAAAAACAACAGTCTCTACATCTCTTGGAAAGTGCAGCTGTTCATAGCATCTCCCAAGCTCTGACCATTAGAGCTCAAGCCTCCCCACGCTGCTCACAGCCGAGCGCTGTCAGTGCTGTGAAGTGGCCTCCTTGCCTTGGTGAGGTGATGCTGCACTGCCACACTGCCTCCCCTCACTCTCATGCCTCCACGCTGAAGACAGAGCACGAGACTCAACAGAGCTGAACAGCAACAGCCTCCCAGGCTTCAGAACGCAGAGTGGCTGCTCCAACCATTCGTAGGAACTTAGAAATCCTCAGAATTTTTAGAAAATAATTTAACCCCCTTCAATATTTTATTTTAATCACCATCTGTGAATACTGTGAAATATCAAAAAGGAAGGGATAGGGAAGAGGGAGAAAAAAAGAAGATAAAATTAGTTAATCCACATAGCAAAGAGATGAAGGAGGAGCAGAGCACTGTGGTATGATGAAGACAGGCTCCCATGCAGACGTTTGCTATGCCAGCAGCACAGAAACGGTAGTCCAGTCCCCTCCAGTGCACAGCATCTGCAGTTTGGAGTTACAGCAGCATAGCACAGCTGTCTGCCAAATCCACTTGCAAATCTAAGATACCCTGAATTTGATTATGAACATGGTTTATTTGGGATGCTCCAAACCAGGTCTTGGACTGCTATCTGAAAACTTAAGCTGAATCTCTCACATATCATTTATCCAACCACAATTCAAAATTAGAGTTCTCCAAAACGGGGGGAAAAAAGAAGAAAAAAATCAATAGCACTGAAGTCCTAGAAGAGCTAGAGACATGAAGGACGTGCTTAGCACATCTGCTGTGTTTTTCCCTGTTTGAATCGGAGCCTTTAACGTCCATTTTGTGTATTAAATTAGGCTTGCAAGAATCCATCTGAGCAATCACTGAGAGATTACAGAAACCTGTCCAACATACAACGTCATGCTGCCAGACTTAGCTTCACTTTTTCTGCCACCTGCAGTACAAACTGTGCACTCCTGTGGACAAGCATCTGTCCTTCCACTAAATTAGGGCTTCACAAGCTTCACAGTCACATCGCAACTTCTAATGCTGACTTCTCAGGCTGCACTGGGCAACAGCCTTATTCCAGAACAGCACTACTCAGCCCGCTGCTGTCCTGTTAGAGGCCACGTCAAAAACTTCTGGTGCCCCTGAGTAAACACTACCAACCCTTCTGCTGTCCCAGAGCTGCAACAGCCACATACCCTCATGGACCACTGATCACAGTAAGGTGTAATCACCCTTGCACAGGCACTGCTGGCAATAGAGCACAGAGCCACAAACCCTACTACTGCCAGAGACTGCCTGTTCAGAAGGGCAGGTTTTCTTCCACTCATGTAAGTTCCTATAAAGCCACAGTCTTGCAAGACTATCCACAGAACAAGACTTGAAATAGTGTCATTTCAATGCTTCCAATCCCTGCCTTTTTCCTGAGAGGGACTGGACTCACCAGCAAGAATATAGGGCTGGCTGCAAATAGACAGAATCCAGAGAACCATTTTCTGTACTGAAATAGGATGTGAATTTGAAACAAAAATCTAAAACACCACAACAAAAACCAAGCAAAAAAAGTGTAGAAGTAATGTGCTAGCATAGTCCCTTATTTATCTGGAATATAGTACGTATCTTCATCTTTCAATCATCACAAAGAATAGTACTTGCACACCAAACCTCAAAGATTTTTGAGTGAATCATCCACATCAAAGAGAAGACCCCTACAAGGTTATATTTAAGACTCACAGAGAATTTCTAAGACTTTGGGGAAACCTGACCCAGCATTCTTGATTACTGCTGACAGCTGCCAATTTCAGAATTGAATACACTGCATCAACTTCCAACTCTTCATACAGATTCCTGATGACCTCAAAGTCTACTTTTCTTTTCCTGTTCTCAGTCCCTGATTAAGTAATGTTCCTTCCAATCACTATAATGAAAGCTTTATTTTTTTAATCCTGGTGTCCAGCTCCTCATTAAGAAGAATACTGTTATCTCCTGTCTTTGCTGTTGTCCTGAGCATTGCTTTTATTATAGTTATAAAGCTAATTTTCCTAAAAAGAAGTGTAACTTTCTGTGCTGTCTCTAAGAAAATACACACATTCACAAGTCTTCAAAAGACTAGGTCCCTTGGACTATAGCCGCAGCCTACTTCTCTTGATATTACATTATTTACTAATCTGTGTTTCTGGAAATACCAAACTTGATACCAGAGCAAACCTTAAACAATTCAAGCTTTTTTTATGGAAAAGTTATACACATCTTCCCCTCGTGACACTACTGAGTGTAACTTTACCTCTGCCAACTGGAAGAGTGCCGACTTCCCACAGTGCTTTACTGGCTCGGGACTTGGCAACTGGGAAGTATTTGATGAGATCTAGGTTAGAAATGAATAGAGGAGAAAATATTTCAGTGGCACACAGGAAAGACAGAAAGGAAGGGAGAAAAAGAATGGAAAATAAGGGATTAGTTAAATCAGTTACTTTTAGATCTTTCTGGAGAAAGGCCCTACTTCAGATAGGCAACCCCACCCAAGAAACACTTAACAGGTACGTAGGAAACAGGAGAATACCAGCAAATACAGCGTTCCTTCCTTAAATTATGCTCATGGATACTCTATGTTTGTACTGTCCACAGCTAATATTCTATCATGCTGTGTGGTTTATGTCTGTTTTATGTGACCAAGTGAACAAATCATACCTCTTGCTTAAAAATACGCACTATTAGTTGTTAAATAAAATTCTCCCAGAAAGCCTGGGCAATATTTCCCATCAATAAGATATAGAAGAGGACCATCTGTCCTCACAGGCAGTTGTTTAACTTTCTTTAGCTGTAAAAAAGCAAATAAGACCTATGTCTGGAGATCAAATCTAGCCTTCCAAGGAGCTGTTGGTGTGCCAGCACCTGTGATGAGTAAGTAACTACTATTACCACTTTAGAGAACTGCTTTTACAGCCAAATTTTTTTCAGACCTGCTTCCCAGTGCAGCATTATGAATTCAGAAATGCAAGGATTATTATTTCTGATATGTGACCTTTTTTTGGCATGGCATTACATGGTAGTATTTGACTTGGAAGCCTTGAAAAGCATTGGGACAAAATTACCAGTGTGTCTGTGGTATCTCCCTCACCACAAAAATCACATTAAGGACCATGTTTGGGCAGGTAGTGACAGGACAAGAGCAATGGTTTTATGCTGAAAAAGAGCAGGTTTACAGGAGATGTTAAGAAAAACTCTTAACTCAAAGGGTGGTGAGGCACTGGAACAGGTGGCCCAGAGATGCCTCAACCCTGGAAGTGTTCAGGACGACCAGGAGGGATGTGGCTTTGAGAAAAGTCATTGAGTGGAACGTGTCCTTGCCCATGGCAGAGGGGTTGGAACGAGATGACTTTTAAGGTCCTTTCCAAGTCAAACCATTCTATGGTTCTATGATCTTCCAGATGCAAAAACTACCACGTTTGCCCTTATCCTTGTATTTAATGCTTTCTTTCGAACTAGGTTATTCGAAGAATTTATCTTTCAATTACCTGTCAAAAAATTTATTACACTCCCCACTGCATCCCCCTCCACCAAAATCCAGAACATCCATTTCACTTAAACCTAGTTAAAATACTCAAATGTGCATTAATAATAATTTTTAATATTAAACTAAAATATTTCAACATCCTAGTTTTGTTTCGAGACAGTTCAGTGAACCAGGTCTGGACCCCACTTGACAAAGTGATCTTGTACACTGCACTTCGCAGGAATATGGTCTCAACTTTTTAATCTTTCTGTCATAACAAATGCTCACCTCAATGATTTTTTCCCAGCACATTATGAATGGCAGAAAAAGGATAGAACAACACCCACACACACTGAATTATAACTTGAGAATGTACAGGCATATCTTGCCTCCTGATGTAAAAAGTGAGGAAAGAGTAAAGAAATTCTGACAAGACAATAGGTGTTCCTAATAAAATGTGAGATCTTTGTAGTACTAGTAGAAAGAGAGGAAGCTAACATTTCACATCAGGAAAAAAAAATCTTTTAAGAGGGAAGAAAACAAATGGCAAGCAACACAAGCATGCAACTTATTCTGATAAAGCTACTGGCCAAACATCAGAAGGAAAAGAATGGCTGATCAATCAGCTCTCAGTGAGATTACAGATCCCATTCCCTGTCTTAATAACATCTTCCAGCCTTAATTAGAATAATCAGAACCTCCAGTACTACAACCACAAATAGCCCCTTACTTATGCATAGGTTTAACCGGAGGAGGATCATTAGGATCAAGTTACTATCTTTCAGTACAATACAGGTGGGATTTTAGCTATTACATTACATTTCAGTTTGCAAAAGAAGCATGGTATTACTTTTTCATTGTCCTTCTAAAATAGGCATTTCATTTCAACACAAACATTTAAAAATTTCAGTATGTGGGCAAACAGCAAATACATTTGTCTTTACCTGGGAAGATTACAGCTTTACAAATGGGAAAGCTGGAAGAGAAAGCACTCACTAGTTCTGACACTCCCAATTTCAAGGCATTTTGACCAAAAGTTTTGGATTCAAACTTCCTGTTCTGCACAGAAATAAACAGAGAGCAAACCTTCTCAAAGTGAGTATGTGAGAATGCAGGAGGGAAATCATCCTCACGCATGCTTTTTTTCTTAAATGATAGTAACATGCCGGACTAGGCATGTTACTATCAAAGGCAAAAAAATATTCCCCCTTGTTGCCTGCTGCATATGACTCTTTTTGGGGTTTTTGTTAATTAAACCACCAAGAGAAAACACTTAGAAAAGCTGCTGAAAGCAAAGAGTTTGGTGGTTTTGGATTAATTTTTAAGATGGTTGAACTAGCAATTCTTTTGCTTCCATACCCCAGAAGCCTTTTCTTTAAAAATTATAAGACTTTAGGTAAGTAAATCCAAGAGGCACTCTTCTTCCCTTTAAAGGAAGCAATCACCACCATCTGTTCACGTTTGCCAAACACACACAGTAAGACCAGGAGAGCAAGGGGTCCCATCTGCTCTGCTTCCCTCTCGTGGCAAGGAAGGGGAGAGCGACCAGCCCCTTCGAGCAGACAGCCTGTGAACAGCCACCGCCCTAAGGAACACTGCCCACTGCTCAGGAATCACAGCCTACAGAACGCCTTTCCATAAAGGTTCAAATGAGAAAGACAAAAGTAGGAGTACTTGCAAGGTCAGAGCAGCCAAAAGCGTAACTTGACAACAGTCCAAACTTCAAAAAGCTCTTATGAGGATGTCACACCATCTTTAAAGACCTCCAAGGCACTTGTGTGCACACCCACAGGACCGAACGAAGTCTTGCTCCCAGGATTTTCGTCATTCGTTGTAGCAAGTCACTGGGCAGGCCTCATTAGCCATATCCTGAACAGCTTTAATTGACAACTAAAGCACTTGGGATAGACAACCAGATGAAATACTAACTGAGGCTGTAATGACAAAAAGAATCCCATGCTACTCTACACATACGGAGCTGTTTCTGAGTGACAGGGCGCTTGTACTCCTGGGGTAAAGGTGTCTGTTTTAAATGACAAACCTACTCAATGGGATCACTGTCTTCACAAAGAGGCACTCTTACTTACCCTGCTGCAAAGGCGGTGAAGACAAAGGCAACATATGAGGAACACCCAGCCAAAACCGAAACTGAGCTGGGATGGCTGCCAGAAGTCTCCAGGCACATCAGACCAGAGCACACTTCACATTTCTTCACAGGTCTACTTGGCTACTGGTAGAATAACTACTTTCTCTCCCCTCTCTTTTTTCTGCTGACAGCAGCCCACTGCAAATTGCTTGCCATAATTTAGCTCTCTAAATGCAGTAACACGTTCATATAGACAGGACGCAGTAAGAAGTGGCACAGTAAGGAATAGGACTTTTGCCAAATTTGACAAAGACAGCCTGTGCAAATGAAAGCCCTTATAGCTGAAAGAGCACAAGCAGCTTTAATAGCAGGGGAGAAAACTTAAAGAGGTTCTGTAACGTGCTCAATAATTTCCCCTGGAACAACTCAAATGAAATCATCAGGCTGCAAGCTTAGAAAAATGCCATTTCTCTACTGCTGCAGATAAAAAATAATGTTCATCACCGTCATTAAGGTTTCACAGGAAGAATAATCATGGACAACAAGGTGGGTTTTTTTTAATTTTTGGGGATTTTTTTCCTCTTTCCCAGATTTCTATCTCCTATTCCCAGCCACAGAACAACACCAACCCCTCCAGGCTGCACACACATTTAAATATTTTTACAAGAAAAGGAGATTAACCCTGACTCTAAAACTGTCCTTAGCAAATCTTAATTAACTTCCTATGCACCTCTTCTGCCTAACATTTGATGATTCATATATGCACTCCAATGTGCCAAATGAGCTCACTCAGCATAGTGGAATGCAACTCAGTAGCGGAATGCAACTCAATGCACTATCAGATCTGTATGCCAATTTCCAGGGTTGTAATTTTGTTTGCTTAATTAGGAGAGGAAATGATTCTAGGTTCTGTGAAATTCTGAGAGTAAGGCTAAAATGGGTTTTATGTGACAATTTAAGAATGTTGTACTAAATGCAATATGTACTCTGTTCAACTCTACAGATATCCAGAATGACTGAGGTTTTTGAAACTAAGTTAGCAGATTCACTTGCAGTATTATTCCAATATTTTGCAATAAAATTAACAAGAAATGTTCTCCAGTTTGTATATTTTAACTTGGTTTAAAAGTCTGGCTTCAGCACATAGTTTTATCTTGCTCAATTGTACCAATTTTCTCAAAACAACTTTGCAAATTAACTACTAACTTTCAAAAATGTGGTATATATAAAAACACCTTAATGATTCGCAATATTATCTCTACTGTATCTTTTACAGAGGTGCTTGCAATCGGATATTTCCTGGCACCTGAATCAGTAAATTGATTTTTCTTCCTTGGCCCTCCTAAGAAAAACACCAAGACCCACTCTAGCCAAGCTAAAAACACACAGTAGACAACTAGCTCAACATTTAACAGGACAAAATGTGTGGTAGCCAAACCTCTGTAAACACACAGAATAACAAGGGTATCTTTTAATCCCATTATGCTTCTCTGCAATAGCACCAGCTCCAATCCCAGCATTTTCTGACACACGCAAAATGCACCTGTGGCATAACTGATTCTGCAAGCATTATCAGACTCCCCCAAATGGGCAAGAAGGGTATATGTGTGGAAAGTCAATTCATGGAGGCACATTCAACATACGGGAGAAAAAATTCTTAAAAGCAGCATTTAATGAACTCCAAATCTTCAATATGTGCAGGGAGGCAGATAGGTTACATACTTATGGGTAATTGATAGGTTTGATAAGCCACCACCAAACGATGCTGTT
Source organism: Oreocharis arfaki (assembly GCA_013398015.1). Classification (NCBI taxonomy): domain Eukaryota; kingdom Metazoa; phylum Chordata; class Aves; order Passeriformes; family Paramythiidae; genus Oreocharis; species Oreocharis arfaki. The sequence continues at coordinate 135,618 of VZRR01005015.1, forward strand.
AAATATCCTTGTAGCTGTTGTGATAAGCTTCCTTTGACCTGCAAGGATTCTTCAAATGATTCCTGCCCCTAGGGCAAGTCACCATTCTGCACTGCTGCAGCCTCTTCCACAGGCAGTGCATAGTGTGATTTCAGAATGTCTTTTAATTGCTGTTTTCCTAGATGTAAATTAAAAGGCCATTTGGATAATAAGTCTGCAGTGATCCTTTGGGTATGGAAGGCTAGGCAATGTTCACGAGCCCAGTATCTCATATATGCTACAGCTGGTAGAACTGGCCAACATCTCATTCAATCACTCCTTCATCCCATGGTTTTCCTAACACAATGCTGTCATGAAGATATACATCTCCTGATGGGAATTCCTGATAAGACAGAGTGCTTAGCCACTCAGTGACAACTCTTACCGGTTCCTTGCTTCCTCCCACCACCCCCCACCACATTCAGCCATTATACCTCAGCAAACTGAAACAATGCAGACTCCTCCGTTTGTTTTACTGCCCCCAGGACTCCAGGCTGTGATGTGTTTGAAGAAATCTGTCAGGAAAACAATTATGCTTGTATTACCTAACTCTTCAGTTTCAGTATCACAGTTCAACATGCTAAATTTATAATCTGTCATAAACAGACTCCTGGTACCTCAGAGTATGCAAACAAGTCCCAACACACCCTTAGAACAAACAGTATCTGCTTTCCAGGAAACACATAAACAGGTGATCTGTGAAATGATAATCTTGAATTATTTTTCACAAGGAAAATCTTTCCTAGGATCAAACAGGCTTTTTTCGAATGGCTTTTATTTGCCTGCTGATATGCCAAAGAAGGTTTAGCAACAAATACTTAACGCTGTATTGTATTTCACAGTTCACTGGAAGACCTGAGACAGCAGAACGGTGGTGATGATAGAGCACAAATTGCTACTTAGCACAGAAGGTAAGTGTGGACAGGAACACAATGTGTGCAGGCATTTTGAGATACCAGATCTATCCCAGACACTAAGGTAACTGCATTCCATACTGTTTAACTTGTGTCAATCAGTTTTGTCGCAAATGACACCTCTGATTAATGTTAAACTTCACTGTTTAACATTAATTTTGCCACTGACACACATACCTACCATGCACTGGTTAGGTGCACCCCCACTACAGGCTGTTTAACATCCTTTAAAAATAAGACTAGCTAATTTGCATTTCTAATTACTGATCATCAGTAAGCCACTTCTAAACCACATGTTTTAGCAGTGCAGGTGAGCTTGTTTCCGGGCACCCAGTGAAATTTTTCTTCAATGGGTAAGGAAAAGCCAGAGGTCAGAAGCCCTTAGCAAGGACATATCTGGCAGCACACAATTCCTGCCTACTACCACATGGGTCTGGCACTGCCCTCCTTCAGCACTGTAAAATGAACTGAAACAATTAGGTGAGCTGGTATTTGTATTACTCTTTGAAAGATTCAGCAGTGAAACTCAAGAACAGACCATTATCAGGAGGAGCTATACAATATAAGACACTGGTCTACCGACAGTGCAAGCACGCTGTGTAAGCATCTCAGAAATACGGGAAGATGGATGTTCAATCATTACCACCCAAGTGTCATAAGTGACACTGGAATTAACCAACTCTAAGAAGCCTCTAAGTATTGCTTTTCATTGCTGGCACACCAAGCATTTCCTCTTCCTAACAAGGAAAGGCAGCAGGCTGTTTCAGAGCCTAATTATAGGTTATCTACTTCACTCTGGCCATTACCTTTACTCAGAAATAAAGAATCAGTGCTCCAATTTATTTCTAATACATTTGAAGGACTCGGATCTTAAGTTGGAACTCAAGGGCTTGTGCACTGTTGTTAAAACAAACCAACTGAAAAAAAGGTCCCATTTTCTGTGTGCTAGGACTGCAACGTATCTGCCCCCAGAAGGGATGATGTTTTAAGGAAGAATATGAAGGGGCACAAGGCAATGGGTATTAAAGACACAGAAGTCAGATTCACAGCTGGTGTGAATACAGGTAATAAAAAGCCCCCACTATGACAAAATTACAAAATTTCTTTCCATATACATTTACTTAAAAACTACCCAGGTGTCCTGTAAAATCAATGTCTATACAAATAAGTATTTCTGTGTCCTTTATTATGACTGTTTCAAAAGTTGAAACAGTACCAACAAACAAGTGATGCTTGCATAGGGCCAGAGTTCCTTGCAATCTCATTTTTGTCACTTTGTATCAATGAAACCCATTAAGATTTGGATGAAACCATACACTTCAAAGAAAAAAGAACACCACCACATACACCCCGGTTGTACTTCTAGCAATAACTGGAGTATGTTGACAAAAATAGTGTACATTGCAAAGTTAAAGCACAGTTGCAAAGAGCTGTTTGGTGGTTATAGAAGAAAATTTTGGAAATTTAAGAACTACAATTATTTTTGATGGAGCTGATGACTAAAGCAGCCACAATAGATTAGAAACATAATGTAACATCCAAATACACATTAAAACCTTAGTTAATAAGGCTCTAGTTTAAAACTAAGTGCAGGAATGACGTATCTCCAAATTACAGCTTAAACCACAGGTCCATTATTGCACTTGGGTTTCCACCATGGTCCTAAACACACTCTCCTGCACTTCAAGTCTGACCAACCTGATAAATGATTCAACAGCATAAACCCAAAAATGAGGGAACGAATAAAAGTATCAATTTTAGTTAAAGACATTTGATTTTTCTTTCAGCTGGACATCAGATGCTTCTTAAAAGGAAACACTTGGAAAGAAAACGTTTTGTAAAGAAACTCACCTCTGCAAACTGAAACAATGATGACTTCTGACAGGATTCTGTAGAATTAGCTGCATCAGACTGGCAAGTACTGGAAGAAACCTGAAACAATGAGTGTGCAGAGTAAGACCTCAAAGGTGCTTCTCTCAAGCTAAAAACAGCAATGAGCAAAACAAACCAGTTAAGAGAAGAAGGACAAGCTAATATTTCACAGTCCTGGAAAGATTAAATCATATTTATAGATGAAAACATAGTTTAGCACCCATTTTAATGCATTTGAAAACTGTCTTAGAAGAAAGACCACAAAAATACCAGGGTTTTTTTCCTCCTTTTATAATTCTGAACTTGCTAGAATAGTTTTATGCAACAGAATACTCAATGGATTATACTGGACTAGGCACATAACTATCTAGTATTGGTGATGCTATCAACACTGCTGTATCTGTAATTTGTGCTATCATTCTGAGTAAGATTACTTAGAAGGTTAAAAGAAATTTTGAAGACACAGTTGCTGACAGGAATACTTACTAGAAAAATAATCTCCAATCATAACAGCATGAAAATAAGTAGATAAGGGTAGCACAAGCCTAAAATTTCTTAAATCATGTACCTAAACATACATTTTAGGGGTGCTTTTGAGAAGCAGTGCACGAAAGTCATTATATCTGAAAACAAAATACAAAGAAGTGACTGTTCAAAACCAAAAGCCTTATTTGAATTAACACAGATCTTAGCCATGGTATTCTTATTAGCTAGAAATGTGCTAATCAAGCATTTTTCTGTAAAGGAATTCTATCAGATATGATAAATTCCTTAAGTGTCAAATTGGAATGTAACTCCTAAGAGACTGAGGTACTGTTAGTATAAAATAAACTAAGTAACACGGCTGGTAAGAAACAGAAAAAAAGGAAGGAGGCTTTGTAAGATTTTAGAAAAAGTAACTGGATGGAAATTTTTTCCATAACAACTTTTTTTCCCTTGAAATTTCAGTTTATTTAAAAGGTTAAAAAAAAAAAGTGTGGCTTTTTCGTATTCATTACCTAAACAAGTACATCAACAGCTTTTATTGGTGAAAGCACACCTGAGATTTAGCTACTGACAGCACCTGCTGTTAGTAAGCACAAAGCCCCACAACACACGCAGTCCTACAGCACGTGCAGCTTGCCCTGCTGCTGTTTGTCAGAAATGCTGAAGCACTGCAATGGCAACAGCAGCATTTGGTTTCAGGAATCTGCTACTCACGCTCCCCTGGAAACACTAAATTCAAGTGTAGCAACCCACAGGCCAAGGGGAAATATACCAACATGACAATTTGCTTACCTACACAAACAAACTTGTTTCTTCCCTGCCATAAAACCGAGCAACAACAGTGACTCCTGTGATCTGTATTTCCCCTGTATTTATTAAACACTGAGCAGGATGTTTTATTAGTGTACTATGGGAGTACAGCAACCCAAAGGGCCACAAAGAATGTATTTTTAACGTCTATCTTTTGCCTTTTCAATAAATTGTACTACTATTTTCACTGATGTAATGTTTATTACTGACTTTCATCATGTCTCTGTACAATCTGTTTAAGATGTCTGTGCCTCAGCATTAGTCTGGACTGTACCACGAAAGCATCTTGCTGCTATTGAGTGACCCATCTCTGAAGGTCTGCGACTCTGCAGAGGTGTAGAATATGTAAGGTTGCTGCTCGCACGTCTGAGCACTCATTTGGTTATTTTAGGCCACTGCACTGGTGGGATTCTTAAAGGAATAACCAAATTTTGGACTTGGTTTCCCATTTAACTTGAATTTTCTGCAGTTCAACCAGCTGCCTTATACAGCTTAGTTTGCAGTGTCTATTGAAGAAGTCTGTAAGTTTCCAATGCAGCACAGAAAAGGGCACTACTTTGCCTAGAGAAGCCATGTGGTAGCTCCCTGCCCCCAAATCAGGGCCGTGCATACCTGAACTCTGCCCACCTGCCAGAACGAGACCGTGGCTTCCCAGCTCCCTTGCCTATCTAGGGGCATATCCACACGGTTGTGTCAACACAAGCCTGAGCTGGCACAGCACAAAGCAGCTCTGCGTTCAGAGCCATTGAGCCATGGACCCCCGGAGCAGCATGCTGGAGTGGCAGTGCCCTTCCAAGAGGGGCTATCCCGGCTCAGCCCCCACAACACAGGCGCTGTCAGACGCCCAGGAGGAGCCTTCTCGATGCCTCAGAGGCTACGTGCTGGGGGCTGGGCACATCTTGTACACCTGGTGGTACAAGAACCACTTGCTGTGGGAAGTGTGAAGCCCAGTTTTCCACAGTTTTGTGCGCAGAGGACAGATTTCTGGTGCTCAGTAACTCAATGGAGAATTTGTGGTTAGAACCACTATGCTTTTCCTGTCAATTCCTGCTACTCTTTAAAAAGTTAATGTTGTTGCCTTTACTTGACAGAGCATTAATTTGAGCTTGTTTTTTCTACTCTGCTTCTCCCCAAACATCCTTGACCTGTGAGAAACTTATTATTTCCAGGACTTCTAACCTTTGCCAAGTTGAACCTGATCAAAGTATTAAAATAATTACCAGGGGGAACAGGTGCACAGATAGTGCCATTTTATATGTCTCATTTCCTGCTCTAATAAAATGTCCTCAACATCCCATTTCTTCTCCTCTTTCCTGCTCTCAGCCTTCCCTCAAGCTACACTGAGAGATTATTCACTTTTTTGCACAGATCCTGCATCACATGCAAGACAACCTTTTGTTCTAAAAAAGAAGGAAATAACAAGGATAATACCGCTGTGACCTTCCTATCCCTGCAGGTTACCTGCTCTAAAACGATCACACCGAACAAGGGTGGAGGAAAAGCTCTGGGACAGCCTCACTGGGACTGGTGCGAGACGTTAGTGCTGCCAGACAGGCAGGCTTTGGATGACGCCACGGATTCCGGGATTTCTGGGCAGTAACCTACAGAGAGTCCACTAGGTGCTGCTGTAAGGCAAGGAAAGGGCCTGAAGGACAAGTAAGGGAGATGCGCAGGGAGGCAAATGGGCAAGCGAGGAGCGCTGCTCACCCAGCTTCAGCCTTGCTGCCAACAGCCTGTGGCAGGGACCGGGCTTTGCCTGGCCGCAACCACAGCAGCTGGTACAGACCCGCCTGGCATCTCTACTCGGGTGTTCAATAAAATATGCTTACACTGTCTTGTGCAACTGATGAAAGCATCCAAAATGCAGAGGGAAACACACTCCATCTACAAGTCCTTTGCTGACTACATGTAAGGCCTGTAGCTTCTCTTGCCCATCTGCTTAGTAACTCCAGCTGCTTCCTAGAAATCACTCACCTCCCGACACTGAATTTTGTTATCAGAAAAGAAACTCTCTAGTCTATTGCAAAAATTTGCAAAACCAGAAACATACTGGCAACATACAGAGGATAGCAACTGAAGCCTCAAAACAGTTTTGTAAATATCACAGCTGTGCCTCTTCCCATCCTCCTGCTGGAAGGTCACTTGGTTACCTGACATCTGGGCTTCTGACAACCTGAAGAATAAACACCTCACCTGAAAAACCCCCATCCATTCCTTTAGCATACACTTGGCAAAACATCAGCAGGTGTTGAATACGTTTCACTGGGATTAGCAGACCTGTAAGTACAGTGTCCTTCATCCTGTCTCAAGTGCTGAGCAAAACTGTGCCAATGCTGCCCTCCCCTCCATTAACAACTTTAAGGTTGTAAGACTGAGTAAGAGCTACGCTTACAAGGCCACCCAAGCCTGCACAATCATACATACGCACAGCAATCAATCTGCATGTTGACAGGTAATCCTGTGTCTGGCAGACCCCCAGTTTAAGAACCACATATGTGCACATGTGTTTTAAGTGTATACACACTTATTATTGATACATTGATATATTATACATTATTGATATACTGATATGTATACACACTTACTAATGATAATGCAGACTACATGATAAAATTTAGAGCATTCTTTAATAAATGACACTGTGTCTGTCCTTTTTTTTTTAACAGAAAGACCAAGGCTTCAGATGTACAACATGTATTTATATACTCATGTGCGTATAAAAACAATTCATACATTCTCCATAAATAAAGCAACTTCTGAACCTCTTCACTAACCATACCTCAGCAGTCACCTCAGTACACCATAATTCTCCCCCATGTGGACACCAACTCTAACGCAACACAACAACTGACTCCTCTCCACTCAAGAGGAAAGCATCTTCCTAACTCTACAATGAATTCTTGAGCTGGTTTCTGAGCCTGTCATACTACCTTCCTAGCATGGTCTGCTAACCTCCCAGATGTTGGTTTAAGTGTGAGACCATAAGCATGGAAATCCAACCATAGATTCTCCTAAAAGCCTGCAAAGATGACCATCTTACATCTCCTGAGCCTGAGGGTAGGAAGACAGAAGAGCTGTTCAGTTATTCAATTCTAAACAGGTTTAGCATCATTACTGCATTTGCGAAACACAGGCCTAAGAAATACTTGTTCTGTATCTATTCACCACTAAAACGTAAGAAAATAAAGAAAAAATGGAAGACACACTAGGGCTGCCACACAAAAGAAAGTGAGAGTCTCCCAGCAACCGGACACACAGCCAGAGACTTAACTCCTGCTAACACGCAATGAGGAGGACTGAACTTTGTTTATTTGGGTCCCTTTAAGAATACCAATCACCCTGATGGATCTGGAGGAGGTATTTTACAAAGGGGACCCTCAAAAATATTCAGGGATGTGCAATTTCCTGGGAAAGTGCTCTGTCGCTTAACCACTTGTCAGACAGGGTAGGACAATTAAAATACGGTAACTCACCAGTAAGCATGGGCTAAGTTATGGCCCATCCTGATTCTAACAACAGACAAAAAATCCCCCAACTAGTTTTGTCTGGGCTGTATTTATGACAATTATTTTGCTCTATATTTTTGGGGAAAGCAGATTACACAACTTGCTTCTTTAATGTGGAGGGCCAGGTTTCAAAAGGAGACTACAGGCCCAGAAGAGTGGAGTGCAGTTTATACATAAAGTATTTCATCACAAGTCACATTGCACACTTCTATTAGAAAAAATGGGGTTTATGTAGGCACGTGGGAAGCATGTCTTTTGCTCAAAATAAGAAAGCTCTGATTCAAAGAACTTTCAGTATTAAAACAATGACACAACATACTTTTTGATGTGACTAAGTCTACACGTAGATTTCATTCCTACACTGCCATCTGAAATCGTACTACTTGAGACACTTGTAAAAATCAAGACACCTCAGCTCTCAAGGTCATAGCAAAGACCTTTTTTAAAGTGTAGTATCAGTAACTACAATACACCTTCCCTCATATTCAAATGTAACAGCATAGTAAAAGCAGCTTCTATGCTCCAAGCTGAGAGATTACAAGTTTGAGAAGTACAGGACAGCAAAATTTTAGCACAAAATAATGTATTTCTTTTCACTTCTCTGTCCACTTTGCATGAGTATTTCTTATTTTCATGCTGCAGCACAGAAGGCCAGTACCACTCAGGACAAAAACTTCCATGGCTAAAACTGGTGTGCAAAGCATTGAGTTGTCCTGGCAGTATAGGAGCAATACATCTCCAGTGTACTATGCATATAGATTAAGTTAATTATTGCTTTTCCTCCCAATAACAACAACAAAACAGAGCTCTTTCCTAGAGCTGGAGATTTATGGCAGTGACTACTTATTATACCCAACAAAGAAGCCACCTTCTGAACAATTTTCTAAGTTTGCCTAAAAACAGATGATATTAATAATCAGTCTGAAGAAAGACCAGAGATCTCTGCACTACTGAGATATGCACAAACACTTAATAGACTCCTTTGTAAAAATGTAAAACACGTTTGTGATGGCAACTGAACTACAAACTTCTTTTTAGACATAAGGGTTTAGTGAATAGCAGTAGACTGCAATACTTCAATTACCTGTTAGCACTTACATGGTTTCAGAATGCATATACAGTGATGCTGACTTTGTAGGAAATTATTTATTTATCTGCTAGTACCAAGGCCACAGTTACGTGAGGCATTGCACAAGCATATAAAATCCTTGCCCAAAAAAGGTTGTAAACCACCTGTTTGTTAACACAGTCACTGTATTTCAACCCTTCTACCTCAGACAATGTCTCTTCATGGGGCAGGCTTGACTGGTGTGATCAAGTATCAGCAAAGTTAATACTGAACTGTGCCCAAGCTCTACATTCACAGCTGGGATACAAGACTCACACTTCATTCCCAGCTGAGGTTACCTGAGACGTGTCCTAAATTTCCTTCCCCACTGGTCAAATATTCCTCTTACAAGCCTTTGAAACTGACAGCTCATGTTAAGGGAGAGAAGAAACTTCCTTACCTCTTGTGCAGTAAGTGCATGTTCCCCTGCTAGAAGCAGCATACTCAGGCCACCCATTTGTGTAGGATCTGTTAAAAGAGTAAAACCAAGTCTTAAGCTGATTCATTTGCTTGCTTAAAAAACCTACCACTTGCACCACTAAAGCCCCAGAAGACTACTTGTCACAGACACTCTCAGCAAGCTGCCATAAAAGGCAGTTCAAGAGAATCACAAATAACCATTTCTGTACCCTCTGGGAAGGCTTTCAAAGCTGTTTGAAGGATTTAATTGGATTTGTGTGCTTAACACCCCATTGCACGGATTTACAATTTTACTGCCAAAGGTTTTATGTACTACAGAGATGAATATCTTTAAAACAGCAACTGTAATGATCTCATACATAAATATAAACAAAGATGCTCCAATAATGCACAGGTTTATAAGTTGGTGGATGCTCCTACCAAGGGAGTGGGCTCTTCCTTGGCGACTGAACAAATAAAAGGATGGAACAAAACAACACAATCAAGCTCTGAAGCAAAATTTCTATTTTCATTTGTCTTTAATTTAGAGCTGTATTTAGTGCTGTAAAGTGCCAGCCTGACGGCTCTGAAGCATGAAGCCAGAAGGAGCCCAAGCACTGGCCAGGCAAGCTGCCTGCCTACTTGTTGCCCTGCCAATACAATATATAATTGAGGAATGTAAAATTGAAACATAAATGTTCTTTTTCCAAGTATTTGATACTGACAGCTTTCCCCCTCCAGCCTTCCTGCACCTCAGGAGCTCAGAAAACGACAAGAAGTGAAAGCAAAAAACTGACACTGCATTACTCATGGAGTAGCTTTTCCATTTAGAACAGTGGTTGCTCTTCATCACTATGAAGACTAATCGTCTGATTTTGGGAGAATGCCTTGGAAGCAATGCAGGTGCCTGATTTAACAGTGTCATGTAGAGAGAAGGAGACAGACAGTGACCAAATATCTCATAGAACAGCCATAATGTGAGTGGAATTTTTTGATCTTCTCAGCTGACATGGGCGAAACCTGTACCTGTAAACCTCTAAACAGTTTAGTGCTACAGATGATCACGGGCCAGTTCATGGGAATACTTGTCAATGCTGTTTAATGCAATACTGCTGCCCAAAGTTTTCCTGCACACAGCATCTCTCACTGACATTCACAAGGTAAGTTTTTTCAATAGTCTTTTACAAGGGCATTAAATAGAAGCAGAGGAAAACAATGTAAACAAAGCAGGCTCATTCACTACCTCATGGATAGAAGAGTCTTATTATTAAACAGCATTTAACAGGCATCCTAAATAGCACCTAGCTTCAAACCCAATTATCCAACTGGAATTAACTTTTTCCTTCACCATAATAAATATATAGAAGGTGTGTGGGGGGCTTGGTTTTGTTTTTAAGAAGTTTGTCTTTCCAAATAAAAAAGGAAAAAAACCCCACACTTCTATGAAGAGACAAGGCACTACCAAAAGTGTAGGATCTAGTAACAAGAGACAGAAAATGTGAAGGGCCAGCAAGTATCTAAGCACAATTCGTAAGTGAAGTGATCCTGTCAGCAACAGCACTTTTTACCATCCAAGTTGATCAGAAACCATTGAGTCCTTCAAACAGATGACATCAGAGCAATTAGGCAGTGAAAAGTGAACACGTATCTTGAAAGATAATGCCTGAGCAAGCAGTCAGTTTGAAGAAAGGAGAGACTGGAAGAGATCACCAGACCTACCACAAACCTAGTAAGCCACATATTAAACAGTAAGGCCTTAGCTGGTTGCTTTCTACTTCCTTTACTCCTTTTGGAAGGCATTTGTGGGATCCAAATCTTCTAAGCATTAAGGGCTTTTTTCCAGTTTTTAGCTTAAATATACTCAGGGGCAGGTAGTACATGTTTTTTCTGGTACTCATATCTTTATGATTAGTAACGGTTTCCCTAAACGGTATCTCGCTTTTCTGCATTTAAGGACTTGTCCTATTCTTCTTCCACTTGTTTTCCTGGTCTAAACAATTCAAGATCTCCCGATGTCATCAAGAACATCCATCTCCCTCATTCCAGCAATTCCTCAAGCTCTCCTCTGCAGTTATCCCAAGTCGAGTTCACGTTTGTTGTACATGGATGACCAGCAGGGCAACCACGTCAGATGAGGGGGCTCCTGCAAACACTGTGCCTGACAAATTACACTGGAGTACTTTCTTATGCCCCCATCACCCTGATGACTCCCAGCTGCTCTTTTGTGCTTTATTTTAGTTACCTGTTGGTCCTTTTCCCCCTTCCCAGTTTTGGCCATCTCAAGAACACCCAGTTTATGACTGTAAAATTCTTGCACCTGTTCTAAACATCTTCTTTGTAGTTTTGGCTTTCTGCCTTTCAAGTAAGTAGCTTATCATCAGGGGACAAAGATAGAAGTGTGGTTTAGTGTTTTTCTACCCAAGTAAGCAAATACTTAAACTGTTTATTTAAATATAAAAATTAAAAGGAAGGAAAAAAAGACAGATAAATGGGAAATAGAAGTTTAATGTGATGCTTAAACAACTTGAACACTTATGCTGCAGCTGTAACAGAGGGTTGGTGCTTAGATGTCTGCTCATGATAAAAACAAAAATCCTTCCATTAAGGTTTCCAATTACAAAACAGCTTCACCTAAGGGAAGACAAGATGTACATACCCAAACACTGCCATATGCTTATCATGCCTTCTCAGCACAATAATGTTTCTCTTCTGGCACTACAAGCTTACTAGTATAAAGAAGAATTTTAAGGGGTATTTTACAGAATTTATTCTTAAATCAACAGTACTGGGAAAACAGCACACACATTTGACTTGCAGAATGGGAGACGATTCGGGACTTCCTCAACAGCTTTTAATATTGATGAAACTTAAAACCATCTCTGGGAATGACATACTTTGTCAGTGCTGGGCTGGTTACAGACTCAGCAGGCTGGCTTGTTCATCATGGCCATTTCTCAGTCACAGGAAACAACGAACTGAGGAAGTACTAAACAGGAAGAAGGCCAGCAGGAACCAGCTTCAACTAACTTTTACCTGGGAGCATAATTAAGCTTCTTCCTGAAAAACAAAAACTGCGTTTCTATAGGAATATAGCCTACTCTAGAAGTGTCTTTCTTCCATCCTTTGCCTCACTAAAAAGTATTTCGGCATGGGTGGTTTTCTTCTGAAGCAAAAATACGCAAGTACTGGGAATCTCACACATTTGTATGGCAAAGCTGCTGCTAACAGCAGTTGTCTTTGCCCTACACCCTACAAAGGTGAGCCATGGTCTGAGAAAAACATGCTCAATTACAGCTTCCAGGCTGGATGATCAAGGACACCACTAGTGGGGCTGCAGGTCAGAGGCCCAACACTGGTGCCACACCTCAGCTTCTTGACATAGTGGTAGGGCAGCATGAGAGACTTAAATGTGGGATGGTTATTCTTGCAAAGCCAAAAAATAAAGGACAGAAACAGCCTGTGTGAGACTTAGAAAAGCAAAGTAAGATCTTACTCTCTACATATCAGATTTTGCAAAATAAAATGTAATATACAAAAAGCAACCAAGACGTGATTAGCAAAAACCAACAAATTAAACAGATTTCCTGGCATGATTCTGGACTCATATAAACCCTGTCCTGAGGAAGTTACCTGCCTTGAAGATACAAGAGAATCGGTAGAATTTCAAAGGTAGAAGTGTTTTTGAGGTGGTTCAGCTACATTTCAGTTCATCAGCTAGTATACAGCCGAGATTTTAAAGAGATTGTACAGGGTAGAAGAGTGAGAGCTGAATTGAACTATCATGTGAAGTCAAGCAGAGAGGAGCTCAATAAACATTATTTAGCATGAACTGGTATATAGTTGACCAAGCAGTAATCCATTTGGCATGGCACACTTGTCATGAAGGGGATGCTGCTAACATCTGTCAGAAGCTGTCATCATTTCATGAGCTATTCTTACACCCAAGATATTGCCAGCCTCCACTGGCATGAGGACTGGAGGCAGACCCTTATGAATTACTATGCTCATTGACTCAGCCTGCAGAAAACAAACAAACAAACAAAAAAACTATCACAGGTAGCACAAAAGGACCTTCTTCAGAAACGAAAAACAATGGATTTGTTTCTAATTAATTCTTAATTTCTCTGTCCCCTACTCTGACAGGTGTTGATTCAAGACTTCTGTACTCAAAAACTCACCATTAGGATAGCCCAGCAGGAGCACTGGGGGCAGGATGAGAAGTAGATTAAGGCTTGCTACTTATTCTTTGTGTTAAGTCAACAAATATTTAAGGAACTCCTCTAAAAGCAAAAGCAGAATGGTCTGAAGGGGCTTGTGATTTTTGGAACTGGTCTCCCATATACTGGAACTATGCAGCATGAAAAACTTTTATTTTGATCACATTTCACAGTTACTTAAGAGCCAGAAGGAATTTCATTACAGGAATTTTCACACCACTATGCTAAGGTATATACATGCCTCTTCATCCCTTTTCATCCTTTTACACTTGTTCCATAAAACCATTTTCTACTCTCCAGCTCACAGCCTCTCTAAGCAGAAAAGTCCTATCTACATACCTGTCATAAACCAGGTAGGATATGACAAAGTTTCTAATTTTTGAAATACTGATGCATCTGAAACTTTAAACAAGCTTAAAAAAAGGGGAAAAAAAGGGAAAATGAATGGCAGGGAAAACATTTTTTTCTACCTTGACTGTTAGGTTCCTAAGCTGCCAGTATTTAACATTATTGTCCCTGTATTTCAAGGTCATGATTACAACAGTTCTGCTATTTATGGATATCAGTGAGAGATTATCTGCTTTTCACCAGTTCAGGCACTCCACCTACACTTCTTCACATATTTCTTTCATTTTTTTCAAATGTTTAGAAGTCTATAATTCGCTTCTCCAAGACATAATGGGCAAAAGATCTCATTTAAGTGCAATTAAATTATCCTTCCCCTGATTTAAATACAAAGATGTTAACCCCACCGGTACGTTAATCTACAAGAATATTAACATATCCAACTTCAGAGACACCCATAAATTATTTTTGCAAATAGTAAATTACTAAACAGAATACAGCTTTCTGTGACAGAAACAGAATGCACACATTTCCTTTTCAACCAGAGAATGAAAGTCTCTAACAGCAGATAAGCTGGAATCAAAGAGTCAATCAAATCTGGGCCCGACATGGAGTATGAGTTAGGATGCCTCATATCTGGACTTGACTCTTGAAAAATAACTTGACTCTTGAAAATTTTAGAAATTTTTACACAGTGGTTTAACTACAGTTTTGGCAACTCAATCTGGGACACTACAGTACCATGTGCAGTAAAGAAAACTGGTATCCCAGTTCAATTTCAATACCATATCCTCAGACAAAATGAGGATGCTACAGCTGAGTAACATGGACAGAAATCTCACCTGCCATCCCAAAGTTAAGTTGTGGCATTTCTTCACTTTTGGTTACTTTCCTTGGGCTCGGTAAGTCTTTTGCAGAGTCTGATGCAATGGCCCATAGCTTTTTCCTGTTTGTAACACTGGATGCCTGGGTTTTCACAGGTTTGTTGGTTGTGGGGCACCACTTGTACCCTGGGTTTGCTTTCATAAATGCATCCTTGTACTAGAAAAGAAAACAAAAATTATCATTCATGACATTATACTCTACACAGAGCAACAGAGCACACTGCATGTAAGAGGATTTAATACAGTAACTAATCCTTAAATATCTTGATTTTTTAACAGTTTAATCACATGCTTAGAGCCCAACCACCAACACAATTTGCTAAGAAGAAATATTAAGATAAACAGAGCTGTATCTAAATAAGTGGGTTTTCTCTTTCCTCTCCCAAGGGTCTATTACCCAGAGCAGGCAGAAGTTCTGATCCTGCAAACTGCTCCCCAGTGCTTGTACGCTCATGCTCTGAGAAACAGATACTTGAATTCTTTTGCAGGTCTACTTCCTAGTTTGAATTAAATAAAAACACACATTTAGCAATAAATGCAGCATGATGCCTTACCGTGCACTCATTCTTCTTTAATAGTGCTGTATTTTAGAATATTTGAGTATATGCTTTCCCAAACCAGGCAACGAAAACAAATCACAACCAGTATAATGTCATATTCACATTATACTGTGTACCACAGTTATCTTGTAGTACAACATCCCAGTGCTCTTTCCAAAATGTACCATGCTGTATGGCTGCATAAAACAAACTGTGACCATTTAAAACATTCTTTAGCCTTGAGCACCCTGCACACATCTCAGCTGTTTGCTATGTTCTTGGTACGAGGCAGCAAAACAAAAGAAGCCAAACTACACATGAGGGGGTAGGGGAAAGGGTCTGGATCCCAGTTTGGAGGGTGGGGGAAAGGACCAGGATCTATTTTATTCACAAAACAAAACACCAACGTTTTCCAAGAATCTTACTGCCCACATTAAACCAAGACTTTTGAACGTTAACAGTAACAGAAAGACTGTGTTTCAGTATTTTACATGTGTTGCTATGCAAGGTTGAGAACCGGCAAATCAGAGGAACATGCCACACATTCCAGCTGCAGATGTTTGCCTAACAACTGATAGGGGTGTACAGCACTTGCTGCAGTGGGAGCCTACCCAGCAAGTACCAGTGCTTCCCGCAGGGAGAAGGAACCCAACACCCCTTTACGACTGGGTAGCTCTCAATGGCAGTAAACGACCGAAAAAGCGGCTTTGTGCTTGGAAGTGCATGGCAGGGCAGATGCAGGAAGTTCGTTCTGTGATTACATGCTCCCACCCACACAGCTGTCCTCAGTCCCAGTCAGGGCACAGAGAAGCACCTATGTTTCATGCACATGCATGCACAGAAACACAGAGGAAAAAAAATCCCTTGGGCATCAAATACAGAAACTGCACCGAAAGCCTTGTCCTCTGCTAGAGCCACTACAGTGTCTTCCCAGCTCAACAAACAGTCTGCCTCGTGGCAGGGTCACCACTGTGCGCGCATTGCTTTCTTTCATTTCCATCTTCCCCTTTGAGCTGGCACTTGCTACCTCCAGACCGTAGCACAGATAAAAACATTTCGGTTTACAAGAAAACACAGCACTGCGTGAACTCTGCTGTGTGAAGTCCTGTATTTATAGAAATGGCTATAAATAATAAAAATCTGCAGGGAGCGCTGACCCACATACACGCTGTATTTTCTGAATAGGGTGTATGTATTAAATCTGCCAAGTAAGGACTGCGACACCGCTCACCTCACTCCTTTTCCCTCTCCCTCAGTTTGCTTTGGGAGCTCAGTACACCACAAAAATAGCCTGGTGGAGGGAAGGGATAGGAAGGGGGGGGTAAGGGAAGAGGAGGAAAGGAAATACACGACGAAGCAGCTTTGCCTTCCATTGTTAAAGCCACAGCCCACTCACAAATCATGTTTCCAGCCTGCAGAGTGAAAAGCACGGAGTCACTAGCAACGAGCTACATAAGCCCTTCGTATCAGCAACGTTGCTTTGAGTAATTTAATTATTCTATCGAGTGACAAGCTGACAGGCTACCCATCAAATGAGAACCAGAACGCAAGCCATTTGTGAGACGAGGCTGCAATAAGCTTTTCATCAGTTTTCAACAAGAGCAAATCAAGTGAGCTGGTGTATTAATGTCTTTTTTTTCTCTGCAAAGCCAAGAAGTGAACATTACTGCAGTTTCTGAAGGGAAGGGAGCAAACTGAGGGAGGACAATTCACTGGAACTATTCAGTTTCAACACATAAGATAAAGGAAAAGAAAATTTTAAAAGTTATAAAATGGCCAAAAAGTACTTTTTATAAATGCATACAGGCGCCTGATCCAAATCTCAAAAAGCCTTTCATTATTGATTTTTGTGACTACTAGACCAAGGCCTAAAACAAACACATTGATTTTGCTTACCAGGTCATGAGAAGATTACTTAAATGAGCTACACAGTAACAAGAAAAGGTCAAAGACAATAGTGGAGTTTACTGTTTTCCTCCCTTTGACCAGTTGCAATAAAGCAACTTAACACAACCAGTCTAAGCATATGTCTAAAATCGATCAAAAAAACCCCAAAACACACGCGAACCAAACCAAACCAACCAAAGAAAACCACAAAAAACCCAACCTAAACATATGTACCTAACCTGGAATGCAAAGACACCACCCTGCTTTCCACAACAAATGGCAGTGACTGCCCAGCAAGGTCATGTCCCAAAGTTCCAGGTAAAAAATAGAACAAGATGTGTTTGTGGGATTGGTGAGATGCCTTGTTTCAGTCTTGTGAAAGCCTGGAGAATGCTGTGTTATGCAGGGGGACCAGTGCCACTTCAGAACTGAGGTTAAAACTCCCCGAGTTGCTTTCATCACCAAATAAAAAAAGATTTGCTTTCTCTAGCTGTGGCAGGAACAAGAGCTCACAAGTGAATTCCAGCTACACCTCAGGCTAGCTGTTAGCACGTGCTTAACTTTAAATGTATGCTATTAAATGTCACACGAATCCCAGAGATCTAACACTAAAAACAAATCCCTCAGAAAATACAACACTCCATTTTTCACTCCTGAAGGATGCAGGGTTCACGTTACACACGTTACAGTCAATACGCCAGCCAGTGGACTTGCGGAACTCCAGTCAGCAAGCTGGGACATTTGTCCCCTCCTACCCTGAGGCAGCTGCCAAAGCAGTGGCACCACAAGGCCAGCAAGCTCCCAGTCTGGCTGACTGGACCTGAGACACCACTGGCCGAGGACCAGCAGGGACAAGCTCGGCCACTGAACGGCAGCAGAACCACACAAGCAGTGAGGTTGGAAAAGACCTCTGAGATCGAGTCCAACCTACAGACCAACACACCTCGCCAGCTACCCTATGGCACTCAGTGCCATGTCCAGTCTTTCCTTAAACACCTCCAGGGATGGTGACTCCACCACCTCAAGGGGCAGTCTACTCCAATGTCTAATCATATTTATCAAGCTGCTCCCTACAGGAAACAATCCTGACTGCCTGGATCTTGCTGATGCAAAGATGTATTTAAAAATGAAGTGTCTTCCAGCAAGGGAAGAGGGCTTGCACAATAACAATCTCACCAGATACTTTCTAAAGCAGCTGAACACTCCCAGTAAATCCTGTAAGAGTTAACAGAAGAACACTACCCTTATTACTGAAGTAAATAAAAATGCTGGTGCACATTTATGAGTGGACAGACTAATTTCCCACAGTGAAGGAAAATACTAAAAAGTACAGCAACACTTCTGGTTCTTTTTCGAGTATTTATCAACTACAGGGCTTATATCCTAGGCAGTGAAACATTCAAATTTAAGCTGATCTAGGAAGTCTGCAGCATAGAAATAGAAAGCCTACTCATAAAGGTAACACCAGCGAAGGCAGACATCAAGGTCTGCAGGTGCAGCACCAGGTCTCCAGGGCAGTTGTTGCTACAAGAGACCATAAACCACAAGACTGAAAACAGAAGGAGTGCAGGGCCAGTTTTTCCAGATTATTAAGGCACCCCAAGGTGCAGACAGGTGCATAATGTGATTTTCCAAAGTGCCTGAATGAACTAGAGACCCGATGAGCCTCTCAGTGGGCATCAGGGACAGATGTCCAGTCTACTAGGGGACTTCTCACAATTCTCAAGCTGAAAAAAAGTTTGGGCACCTCACTATCTTCCAAAATGATGAATCTTGCATACAGCTAGACATATGCAAATAAATATATGAGTGCATTGACCTGCATACTGCCGAGATAATATCACTGCAAGTAGTAAGCAGGTAAAAAACTGAAAGCTTCTTGCATGGCACATGATCTAACACAAATGATTTTGGAAGCTATAGCAACGAGTAGTACAAAAACATTCTAGACACTGTAGAAGAACAGGGACTGTAGCCACTGCAGGAGAGACCACTTCTGCAAGGCCCATCTGTATCTCTGAAAGAGTGGTCCGGATGCCCAGGGTATACAAGACACATTGTAGGGACAGCAGATTTGATAGAGGGTCCTCTGGGAGATGTGTTTTCTTACAGGACAGTGGCGAGAGGCTGTGCAGTGAAATATGAAGCCAAAGGACACTGAAAAGCTACATTAATGTAACAGATTACTCACTGTATCTTAAACCTCAGTGAGCTTATATAGGTACTCAAACAGAAGACCATTGGTACAACAGTATTTTTATCTTCCAAAGGCATTTACCTTCTTGATTTTTAAATAAATTCTCTTCAGGAAAAATATCAACAAGTGGTTCTCACTACAGTTGACACTAACCTCTTTTTGACAGTCTCAGCAGTAACCCTACCTACAGTGAACCTGTGCAACCTGCTCTAGGTGAACCTGCTTGAGCAGTGGGTTGGATTACACGATCTCCAGAAGCCTTTCCAACCCGAACCATTCTGTGGTTCTGTGAAAAGCAAGTGTTACAATAAAACGACCGATCCACACACACAGAATAGGCTCGTTGGAGAAGGCGGCCCAAATATATTCAATGGCACATTATAGCTGCTAATTATTGCTGTAACATACACTGCTGAAAGAATAAAAATTACACACTATCTCTTCTATGCATTCTTAGAACTACTTATAGTGATGTAAACTACTTAGATTTATTGTTCTGCTTTGATGTTGAATATGCAATTTGTTCTTCATGCCAAAAAAAATAAACCACTACAGGAACAATGATTTCTATAACAATATGATTAATAGTTTCAAATCTGTCACTTTGTACAGAAGTTCTGCAATTATTTTCCTTCTTAATGAACACATTTCCTTCAGCAAGACAAAAGGCTAAGAAAAACAGTCACACTGGGTTTGTTTCTTCCAAAAATTATTTCTTTGTTCTCATCTTTCCTTTCTCTGCATCTGTACTGAATCTTCTAATTGCCCTTTCCCCACACGTTTAGAGAAACATCACTAATTCGTAAGCGGGAACGCAGAACAAAACTGGAATGGTTGGACAAAGCTAAGACTCAAATGTTTGAATACTGTGCCACAGATGAGGAACTACAGAGGTACTACAGACCCTGCTTCAAAGAGGACCTGCCATGCTAAACACTTTGTTTATCCTGTGGGCCTTTCCATGCTCACACAATCTGCTGAACAGACAGACCTTAGATCGTGTTAATGGCAGCAGACACTTCAGGTCGCAGGGCATGGATAATAGTTTTCCCAATTGTTTCACAGCTATCTGCACTTCCCACAGTGTGCTAGCATACTCAACAAAAGAGAGATGTTTTTCCTGCTCACCAGTGTTCCATCACTTTTATTAAGATTGAATTCAAAGGCTACCGGCAATCTGTATCATACAGGTAATCACTGGGACCTGTTTTGGGGTCAGGTTATCAGCCTAAGTAATTGGCTATGTCTTTCTCACTCTACTATCAATAACCACAGCCTTCTCGGCAACAGCTTAACAAGAAAGCTATTTCTTAAAAAGGCTCATTTAAATTTTAAGTTGACATAAAGATACTTTGTGAAATACAGGGATAAATCTCCTTTCTTTGCTCCCAGTTCATAGACTCCGATTAAGCACTACTTTCTGATCTGGTATTGGACTCACCAAATCTTGCTGTACCAGAAACTGGTTAATGTGGAATGTACTTCAAGAAACACTAGTAATTTTTTAATTCTTTAGCATCAAAGGTAAAAAGCGATTACATTTCTTGACTCTGCCTTTGGTTTAGTCCACCTGTATTACAGTAGCTGGCATCCCTGGCATAGAATGCACAGCTAAGTATCACTAGTCAGCTGACACTGAACTGCATGTTATTGTTTACAATGGCCACTATCCTTATGCTAATGCTTGTAATGCAGAAATTATCAGGCGATACAATCACAAAGTGAATATATTTATAGCAATGACTACTGGAGCCAGGTTAGCTTGTGTACACAGACCAATTGCTTTTCATTCTAGTCCAAAGGATCAAGTGAATTAAAGCAAGAACAGCAGCTGCTCTGGGCACCATAATCCCAGTGGTGAAGCTGAGGAATGGAGGGAAGAGAAAGAGCCCACAGAAAACATTTAATACACAGAGAAAAAGAAGACAAATACATAACGAACTCCCTTTACATCCACCATTCAGAGAGAACATACCTCCTTGGCCATGTCAGTGTATTTCTGTTTTTCTTTTGGATCTAGAACAGACCACCAATCTGCCAAGATCTTGGTTGCGCCACGATTATCGAGGCGAGGGTGTTCTTTCCGCACAAGAGAGCGGTGGCGTTTGCAGAACAAGAGAAATGCATTCATTGGTCGGCGAGCTCGTTGCTCTGAGGACTCGTCATCTTCAGTCTCATCAGCATCCTGCTCTAAACCATCAGGGCCAAGGAGCGGCACCTGGCAGAACCAAAAGGGAAGGGGTGTAAGCTCAGTTATCCGCATTTTGCACAAAGACCGAGACCGTGTGCGCTGCGTGGGGAGTGAGGGACAGGCACATGGATGCACACAGCTGTCTCCAAAGGCCATCTGCCCCATCCAGACAGTGCAGAGTTCTACATCAAACCTCCTCACCTGACAGTCCAAGGTTCATTCATGTTGTCTGCAAGACTTAACACCGACTTCCAAGTGGAACAATTTCTAAGCTGAGGACCATTCTCTAGGAACAGTCCGAAAGCGGCTGGAGCGAGGAGATCCTTCCTACCCCACTTCTGACAACCTAGAAATCACCTTAGTTGGATGAGGCAAGCAGAGCTACCTTGGACCTTGATTATTCATGTTTGCAACTACAGAGCTCACAAGGAGGAACAGTTTGTTAGTTTGTCAGCTGTTTCCCCATCTCCTGCTGGTCACTGCTTAGCCTGTCAGCAGCACAGCAGTGCAGCCACCACACAGCTACCCGGCAGAGGGCAGATCTCAACAGAATACACTGCAAAATGTGCTCTCTCCACTTACAGGCCAGTGTATCATTCCTACAAGGGACAAGCCACAGAACTTACCACGTGAGACAGAAAACTACCTCCTACCTAACTACCTAACTGTGACGCTGCTATTTTGTACCACGCTGTGAAAGGACCTGTAAGGTCAACAGAAAGCACCGTCAGAGAATCAGGCTCTTCCTTATCCTTGTGAAGTTCAACCTCTTTATCAATGTGTGGCTCAAGCCAGTGCCCTCATCACCGACCTTTCCATTCCTGCCTTAGGAAGGCACCAAGGAGAGGCAGATATGAATGCTATCCACATGACGAAATCACCACATTTGCATAAACAATTCCCACTTCTTGTTACAGAGAATGAGTCTAACTGTAAAAGTGTGAGGTGCCACATGGCAGGGTCCTCATGAAAAAAGGGTAAGGTCAGAGGCACCAAAATACCAAGTGTCAAACCAGAGACATATTCCTTCAGCTGTGCACTCAGTACTCCGGAAGATAACTAGAATTTCACATGCAAAGATAGTAAAAATTATTGACAGCTTTTTCCTTCTTTTTCCCTTTTAATCTTTGTAGTTTTTTAATCTTCAGAAAAGAAGAATTAAAACTTTTAGTTTGGTATGCCCTTCAGAGCCACTAGAAGCAGATACCAAGCACAAGCCAACCTCATGTCTAAAATAAGCAATTGAAAAAAAAGCACATCAAAAGCCCACTTTGAGCTATCAAGATTAGGATGAGCAACACATTATTAAAACAAAGCAGATAAAACTATTGCAGTCTAAAAAATTTGTCCGCTATTTTAAAGGAATGATTGACAATTCACTTTCTTGTGTCACTACCTGCCTTTACAGCCTTGATATTGGCTGTTTCTTCACAAAAGAGAACAAGACAACACAAAATAAAAAACACAGCTAGGGAAAATCCAATCCACCACTAATCATCTATGGTGAAGGCATCCAATTAAATCTACCTTATCAATATCTTCCTCTTCTTCTTCCTCTTCTTCCTCTTCAGAGAAGTCAAGGAGTTTCTTGGCAAGCAGGGGATGCCACTGAAGACACTTCCTTTTTGGTCGCTTCCCAGTTCCTTCGCCTTCTGTTGAGTGATCCTTATTCCTACTACTGCCTTTCATTACTGTGACCTGTCATGCAAAAATATTGATAAATTCACAACAAACCCTTAGGCATAAATGACCATCAAACCAGTGACAAATATACGAGGAACTAATGCAAGACTCTCAGAAGTTTCTGGCAAGGTATTAGGTAGAGATTTATTCCAATTATCAACATAAGCATGGATGCACTTTATGCAATCTTAACACTTCCACGTAATGCCTTGAGTAACTAGCAATACACAATTGAAGAGCATGAAGTAAGGATGCCAGCTAGTCCAGCTCTTGAATGTGCTCCTGTCTGAAGGATGGCAGAGAAGCCCTTCACTAGCCAAGTGAGTGACTCCACAGGTCTCCCACACCTATATCCACTGCAAGTTTTCATATTCTGCCTGATAAATGTCAATGTCAGGATATACCTCTTTCTCGCAGTGGAACATATCACCAGCCACTCATGCGTTAATCATGCACTTACACGCACCAATGTTGATACAGAGCCCCATGATACTATGAGCTAGGATTTGTCCAGTGCCATTAAAAGGTACAACAGGGAAATCTGAGACCCTAAGAGAAGTGAATTTTAATACACAAATTTGAAGTAAACAACCAGAGGTTGTTATGCTGACATTCCCAAAGTACTGCACAGGAATCAAAATCCATGTGCTGAGCCAAGTGCACGCAGAAGACAAATCACATTTACTTGTGTGTGTGTGTGTCCTCATCTAAAAAATACCTCAGAACTACCTCTTAGTAAAAACACACGCTTAACACATCCCAAGTACCAATTTAAGGGTTGACTTGAGAGATGTGCTACCCAACTAAGAGACAAATAAATAAACAAATAAATATAAACAAGCACATCTCATCCAAATACTGAAGCACACAGCAAGCAAGTGCTGCTGGCACACAGTCTGGTCGCTCGTAGCCTTCTGTTAGTATTGTGTAACATCAGTGACAATCCTGACAGGAGCATGGCTAGCCTTCCAAGAAAACAACACAAACGTCAAAACAAACTGAACCTCAAGACTGGTTAGCCACCTACATCTTTATAAAGCCAGTAAATGTGATGAAGTCTCACAGGGGTTTCTCACCAGCAGGATAAAGCAGCTGCACTAAGCCCTGGTCCCACAGGCAAAGCCAGAAGAAGCTGTGTTGCTGACTCTCAGGAAAAGGGGGTGGAAAGAGTCAAACCTTGTAACTGCAAGGCCACAGGACATTTTAGGATGCTGCTTTCTGTAAGATGGCTGGTACAATACTAATCTTTCAGCCTACACTGGCAGAAGAGAAAGCTGCCACACTTGCACTTAGACTAGCTGCCCAAGCCATTGTGCTACCTCTGGGGCAAATGCCCCACAAGAACCATCTCACACAGCCTGCACAGCTCCAGCCACACTCCTACATCTAGTGAGCATTAATTCTGGTTTTGGGTGACCTCTTCCAGGTGTTTCTTGTTGGTTACCTCGCTGGCATTTTGGCAATGTGCCCTTGTCAGCACCAGAAATGCGCATAAGCAGCTGCTTCCCCTGCAGACTCCAAAAGTGCAGAAAGCTGACACTGCCTGTAGGAGGAACAACTGAAGCCTGAAGGAAGGAGATTCAGAAATTTTAACCTATATTTCAAAATGGCATTTTCCTGGATGTATGTGGAAGTTTGTTAGCTCCTCCCCACTTGCCAGCAGCACCTGCCCCCTTACTAATGAACGAAGCCCTGTAACTTTGTAGTAACTTTGTAGTAACTTTGTCCCATTACAGACTTTGCTATCCACATAATGCCACTACTACCTGGAAGACATTTAAACTTTGATTTCGTATCACCTGCTCCAACTCCTGAAGGTTACAGGGAGTTTTATACAGCACATAACCACGCACCATTTTACCTAAATTTTCATCTCTGACTTCCAAAGCAGATCCAAATACACAAACCACTTTGGCTTAAAAAAACCCATTAAAGTGTGGAAAATTAGGCCACAATCCACTATCATGAACTGTATGTCTGAAATTGTTTTTATCCCACTGTGACCTCTGCCATTTACCACACTGCACTGTGCTCTCCATCTGTCTCTCTTCCTAAAGTGCTGAACCACCATTTGCTTTTGTTTGGGGTATTTTCAGACACAAATCAACAAAGCTGAGTTAATGTTCAAGCAGGAACTTCAGCTCCCATGGGTAGCAGAGATTCGTTCAGAGATTGCTAAGCGATACAGATCTGGCCATTACTGTAGTCAATAAAGCATGTGGCCTGTTTCGGAGCAGGATAAATATGCTACAAGTACAATGGGGAGAGCTACTCCAGCCCTTACCACTCACTCATGTACACGAGCTAATCATATGGCTTCTGTCTGCAATCAGTCCTAAGTGCGATGAGTACTACTAGTAGCCTTCTACCTTGTTAGTGTGAAACTAAATTAATGTTTGAGAAGTGCTCCATGATCCTCCTTTACAAAGCTCAGTAATAGCCCTCTTGAAATAGTCTCAGGGCTATTTCAACAACAGCACTGCCTTCAGCTGGCACCTCTCTGCCTGCTGCCCTTAAAACGATGAGCAAGGGCAGACTTCACAGGACTTAGGTGATCCCACACTGTATTTTACATGTGTTCTCTATCACCCCTGAGGCCGTGCCTATGCTCTATGCTGAGTTTGGCAAGGCAGCACAGAGCCAGGCACCAGTCACCCAGCAAATCCCAAAGGGGCTCTCAGTACCTCACACCTCTTCACCACAGCTGAGCTCACAAATAATTTTTGTTTTCCATGCATGAATGCTAGGTATTGAACACTCACTTACCACTAAAATAAATTAATCAAAGCTCATCACACATCAGTGTTAAAATAAAAATGTATGCTCAGCTTCAGGAATTCAAAGGATGCTCATCAGGTTGTTTTTCTAAATTGTGAGCCATTTTATGACACAGCAAGTCAGATCCTGGCTGTCATACACGCACCATTTACAGCAGAAAAACACAAAGTCATTCTTTGCTTCTGCTTTGAAGTGAATCTCTGCAATGGTCAACAACAAAAATTCTCCTGATTTTGATCCCGCTGACGGAAGGACTGAGGCCACAGACAGACTTTAAACTTTATGTTTACAGCACGGCCTGGAAGTCCCTCACTTCCAAGTATGTCAAGCTATATACTCTATCCTCTATGCCTGCTCTTCTTTCCTATAGAATAGAAAATGTTCATTCATAACACGAACACACAAAATTATTTCCTTCCCCTTAAGGCTGGGTCACATTCTATTTTTAAATACTTTTGGGTTTCCAAATCCTTTTTCCCCATTTTTACTTATTCAGGCTCCCATACATTTTGACCTACATTTCAGAGTCTTTTTTTGGTGTGCACTTTTTGTTGATGCCCCTCTCAGTCAAGTATAGGATTTACATAATGAAAAATGTTCTAAGTCTCTGTTACATCACATGGGACTTTTCCTCCTAAAAATGGATGCCAACATAGTGTGGTAAACCTGTTTTTCTCGGGATGGCTTCATCTTCTATTTTACTACCCCTCCACTTCATGGGCATTTGTGTCATAATTGTTGATACATTCACATACTCGTATAACTATGAGAGAAACCCATAAAAAAATCCAGGCAAATGCAAAGTACAGCTAACATGGACATTTTCCTTACTTTTGGCAAGATGTAGCAGAATGTATGTATGATTATGATTAAACAACACTGAAAGTTTTACTGGCATTATCTTGTTCTTGAATGGCAAATCATCAATGGAATCCAGTTACCTGACTCTTAAGATTCTATTTATTTATCTGATTTTTTTTTTTCCCCCTTGACATATCGTCAATAGCACGTTAGCTGCTTGTTCCACACGAGAGACTGGAAGCTGGCAGACAGAAGCAAGCAAAAACACCAGCTGCTTCTCTCACTTTCAGGGATCCCCAAGCGCTGGCAAGCATCCCTACCAACATGCTTTTAAAGAAAGAGCTGGACTTGGACCCTACAAGAACGGAAGCACACGTTTAAGCTTAACAACCAAAAAGTTCCACAGAAAGACACTGAACAAGTCATGGGCAATCTTTGAGAGATCTGGGCTTAAAAGTAGGAAAGATATGCAACACCTGAAGCGCAATGTTTGCAATAACTGGAATTTGTGAACTGTAGCACAAAAAAAAAGGTAATTTTTTTCTACAGACAGCAGTAAAAATATCATGTATATTTTAAGGCAAATGTAATGGCTTTTAGAAGTTTTTAAGAGTAAAAATTACTAAAACCAGGCAACAAGATTTTACAAGTTACTTTTCAGCTTAAGGATGACAAAAATGAAGTGACAGCCACTAGGGAGAAAGCAGGAATATTTCAACAAGACAAGACAAAGGTATGGATAGCTTTGCTTAAAATAAGACACACATGCTTTATAACATCACTAGAGTATACTTGTCAAGGCTGACATTCATGATCCATTGACAGCAAGATACCTTCAGGGTGACATTCTACACCTACTTTTAGTGCATATACAGATCAAACATTACAGAAATATTACATGAGTACAAAAAATTTAAGAATTTTCTTGTGTGTGTGTGTGTGTGTGTGTGTGCTGGCTCTTCTATTGGTCCTAGAAACATTAATCTCAGAATCACAGTCTTCTTGGATGTCTTATAAATATGTATAGCTAACAGAGCTCCATAGGAAAAAAAAAAAGATCCCTTAAGAGGTGGATGGCGGAGGGAAAGCAGGAGAGAAGACACCGTTTAGCTTTTTACTGCCTGTGTTTCTATTCCAATTATATAACTATTTATAAGTCTTCATTTTTTAAGTGTTCATTAACAACAGCATTTGATTACACTTGGTAATGTTAACTTTTGTTTTTCTCCTATCTTCTTCCTCTGTTATTTATAAAACCTTATACACACGTGACCAACTTCAGCAGTCCTAACGTGAGGACTATCTCACCCCAGTGTTGATCTGTCACTGAGAATGCTGCTTGTGCTAAATTAGCTACACTCGGTAAACTACATCCCCAAGCACCAAAATCCTTATAAAGGTCTTCAAAAGCAGCCAAGTGCTCTAAGGCACATGTTGCAATACAGGTTAGAAAGAAATGCAAGACCTGCAAAAGCAGAACCTGCAAAAGACAGAGATTGTGACTATGGTGTAGTCCCTGATGGATGATTCTCCATGGAAAAACATCTGAGCTTCAGGAACTCTCATTTCCATGAGGACAGTGGAAATGAATTTCTGATTTCCTGTTACCTTAAAAAACCCCCACATTTCCGGGAGTCCAGCTAGGCCCTTGGTTGACTCAGTGAAGATTACTGGTACCAAGGAGCAAAGGCAGAGTTTCAAGGGGATTTCCCATACTTTCTGCTCTGTTTTACACTAAGTTCTCTACCACATGATAAAAACAAATGCTAATGAGAAAAGAGACGACTGAACTATGACACTAACAGCTTGTTGTTTTGGGGACTACTGCATCAGTGACCTGAGCTGTTTCAATAAAGCAGCAGACACTCAGAAATGAGTTCATGTTCTCAGCAACCTAGTGGGCTGAAGAGGTATTTGAATTTTCAAATGAAAGCAAAAGGAGATTGCTGGCTGTAAAATACACCCACACAAATACAAAAAGGGTTTTTTTTAAAAAAGTAAGTTTCTTTTAGCTCTGGAGTAACCGAACCAGAATATTTCTTTAATGTATGACAAAAACTAGTTGGCACTAATTGCTGACCAGTCAGTGAATATACTCTTTATTGCTTCACAGCAGAAAGCCATTAATGAGCTTTCTAATTTTCAGAGATGTGATGGTTTAATGGGGGACATGCTGAGACTCAATGGGGTCCTGTTTGCCAGCGGAGGTTTGGGAGAGACTGTCACCACACGAAACACTTAGCAACACAGCTACAAGTGTTAGTTAATTTTTAATGACACACTCTTCCATCTTCAGAAATGATTTTAAACTGTTCCTTATTCTCAAACTCAGATCTCAGTTGCTTGCTTTCTGTGTTCTCTAATACATAAAATTAAACCCCAAGATAATCAGAAAATGTCAACTTTTCTTAAATTTTGGGGGTTTTTAAAAGCATCCCTTTCATACCTACTAAAGAGGAAGAAAAGCAACATATAACACAAGTTAATAGAGTTTAAACTTCAACTCTACTCTTTCTCTTTTCATTCAGACATGCAAAATAAATAATTCCTTTGGCATTTTTTAATGCAAAGAAATCAACCAAGCTTCGTCTAGTATGAAAAACACTTTATGTTGAAGTGGCTCACTGGTGCAGATGAAGAGAAAGAACTGATGGAAGAGTTTGCCTTGCAGAAACAGGTCTGGGGCTGTAAATCACTAACACCTTTACTCACACAGAAGCATATGAACAGGAGCCTGGAGTCGCTTAGGAAAAAGCAGTTGTCTGAAGACTTTTTGTTGTCTTGAATTTAAGTTACAGTACGACATCTGCTATTGCAGGACTCATTTCAGACTTCAGCAGCTGCAGAGTCAGAAACACCAAAACTAGAAACCCAGTAAGTCACAGGCTACAGCTACACTTACTTCACCAAGCAAGACTCCAGTGACACGCTCTGCTAGCCAAAATTTCTGGGTCATAAAGTGCAGAAGACAATCATTTGTTAGGGTGAGATCCACCTTTCTGGACACCAGGCACTAACCACCCCACATGCCAAAAGATCACCAAGAGGTCTGTCTACAGCCCTGTGCATCTGCTGGAAAAATGCACCTGGATTATCAGTCTAGCAACTTCCTTTGCCTGGAGCTCCTCGAGAGCAGGCAGAGGGTTCTCTCAGTGCATGCTCTGCGCAGTGCTAATGCAAAGGAACCACCAACTGGGGAGCAGGGCAAGGCCTCCTGCACATGTAGGTGAGGTCACTGACCCAGGGGATGGACACGCTGGGACACCTGCACTACCAAATCTGGCTCTGCTCCTAGCCAAAGGAGACGTAACCCACAGAGCCTGGAAATTCTGGCATCCTTTCGCTCCAAAGCAGCATTTCTTTTTGTTTCTACATTTGCTGCCACAACAGGAGAGAGCACCAAGAAACCTGGGAAGGTGAGTGAAATAAATGCCTGAAATTCAAAACACAGAGGTGGTGGAGCCCAACCTACTTTGCAATACTTCCTCCCACAGAGGGGAGATAATGACAACACCCGCTACAAAGCCCTCTACTGACACCAGAGTGAGTAATTTATCAACAGAGGACTTTTCCTCCAGGAACACAGAGTAGACTGCAAAACGCAACCACCTCTCAGACAGTAGAGGAGTGCTTGTCTGCAGAGTACCACAGACCATAGCAACAGCACAATCCAAAAAGGCACTGACTTTCACCCAGTTAGAGCTGAGAGAGCACACCATGAAAAATTTGCTTTGTGTTCCTGTGTGAGCAGGACTACCTAAGCGTGCATGGGGAGCAGCTTTTCTCAAAAGACAGCTATCATTCCTGCATTTCCCAATATTTCAATGTTACAAAATGAATATCTTTGTGATTTGTTAACTGAATCACCACGAGTTCTCTCTAGCTTTTGCAAGGCACTATAAACGCTTAATCTCAGCATAAAGAGCTTCTTAGAGCCAGTGAGCTCACAGGTAAGATGACCACAGGAAATACTTAATGAATTTCAGTGCATGGACATTCCCATCAGATCATTCCCAGGAGGGCATCTGCAGTTCAGCAACAGCTTCCTCACTGAAGGGCCTAGCAGGCTAAGCAATCAAAGTCAGATTGGAATTTTATGTGAACAAGAAGGGTGGCCTGGAGTTCTGCTCACAGCCTTAAGAGGATGAGACCCTATGAATGAAAAAAAAAAAAAAAGAAAAAAGTCCATGTTCTTGACTTGCCACTCCCAAAGCTCCATTTTTATCTTTGATTAGCAGGCATACAAATTGCTGTAGGGTGCAGTCACGGCAGAAATACAGCCAAGTGCTTCTGTGCAGCACAGAGCAGCACAAAGAGGAGACGTTCGTGCAGCAGACATCGCAGGGGGAGCACAGCTGAATGGCAAAATTGTTTAACTCTCCTTTTCACCTCTTGTTGATTGTGTCTCAGTGTCTTCTGCAAAACCAGGACAGTGCAGCTGTGACCATCACTACTGTAACCCATTCTAAGGTTTACCATGTGCGTAACGGAGCTTTCATAATAAAATTCACTCATAATTACCACCAGTGTCAGGGGAGCCATATACAGCTGTATGAGCAAATGAAAGAATTACTCCCTTAATACATATTTAATAGGCTGTAAAATATCTCTGCACAACCCAGTATTATACTTTTGTCTACTTCTGCTCTCTTCAATTCAAGTGCAATAGGCTAAGGCAGTTGTCTAAACATTCCCTTGAACAGCTACTACCCACTAGTCCTGAGGAAGAAGAATCAGATCAATGGCTACAGAAGGTATTTACTCAGCTTTGTGCATCTTCAATATAAAGCCCATAAATCATGGTAATGTAACTCTTAAGCATCTCAGAAACAACAATAAAGATGCTACACAAGAATTTCAAATAAAAGAGGCTTGTGCCATGTTCACAACTAGAAATACCACAAGACTGACTAGATAATAAACTCCTAGCTACTAAAGTATTTTCTTCAGAATCAAATTGTCACAATCACCTTCCATCCTCTCCCCCTACCAAGAGCAGCAAGTGTGTAAAGCCAAAAAGGAAAAGTGAACCCTTGTGAGTCTGTTCCCTGTATGAACCCCTTCCTACCAAACTCTTGAGTTAATTTCCAAGCTATTGACCACATTAAAGCAGCAACACTTTGCCAAAATACATTGTATCTCAAATTAGGCACAACACAAGAAGGCAAACAGCATGCCAAGGCAGAGAAGAATTTTGCTAGAACAAATGGCTATAAATCTCTTCTCTCAAACAAGAAGAAATGGTCTCAGGTTTAGACTGGATATAAGGAAAAACTTCCCTACCAAAAGGGTTGTCAAGCATTGGAACAGGTTGCTCCGGGATCTGGTTGAGTCACCATCCCTGGAGGTCTTCTTTTAAAAGACATGTAGATGTGGCACTTAGAGACATGGCTTAGTGGTGGACTTCAATGATTTTCAAGGTTTTTTCCAACCTACACAATTCTATGATTCCATGAAAAATAAGTGGAAACGAAACTAATTTGCACACATTCATCAGTTATATTTGTCTTTATCATCTTGCTAAAGGCAGCATTTTAAGACTCAGGAATGAGCTTTCAATTCAGACTAGATTCCTTACTGCAGTGGTTTAGTTTGATCACAGAAAGAGATACAGCTAAAGGAACTTAAATGCTGGTTTTGGAAGCATCACCGTCTCTCAGAACTATGCAGATTCACATCAAAACCTTTTGGGTCTATGAACATGTGTAATGATTTTGAAAGCAGATGCATTATCTTAATACACAATTTTCAAGTGCCACCTAGTGGTTATTTTCTTTTTTATTTCAATATGGAATTTAAAATCTTTCCCTTTTCCTTATCTTTAAAAATTTTTAGAAGTTTGTTATTTCTATCACTTCCTCTTATTTTATTATGTGACTCTTGACCATGCAATGGTAAATAGATGCTTGAATTAAGCCTAAGTTTGAGCATTCTGGTTAACTGAATTTGGGCCAGAAAAGGGGTGATTTCAGAACTAAATAATTGAAAGAAAAAGGGGAAGAAACCCCCCAGCCTCATCCATCCTATCCATGGAAAAAAGGCACAAATGTCAGTTCATTATATAGAGCTTTTTCAATCAACTTAATGACTCATCATGAGAAAATTCTGACTTGTTAGAAGTCTGTAAATAACTAGGGTATCAACTAAACACACAAGAAAATCCTGGAGAAAAAAAACCATGTTCTAAGCATTCCTCACACTGGATAAAGCCAAAAATCCACAGTGACATATCAAAAGGTTTCTGTTTTACACTCAACCCAACCTGTGATATTACACAGGCCCAAAACTTAAAATACTCAGCTAAGTTTGGCCACTTAACATATTACTGTCATAATAAGAACAATTACTTCATGTCTTCTGTGTCCCATCTCAAATATCCTCTTATGCTCCAAGTGTAAGGAATTGGGCTCACCAGGTATCCCAAAAAAGGGCTAAATGTGCACATGGAGCAGTGTGCCCAAGATAGCACCAAACCTGCAGTGCATCCCATGCAGACAACCATGCAGGGCATATCAAATCCTGAATTTAATATGCATGGAAAGACATGTATGTGCTTCTATTCCACCTGGAAATTTATGGAAGACTGTGTCAGGTAGCCAACCAATCAAGAAAAATATCTGGGCTTCTTCACAATGAACCTCTGACATCCGAAAAGTAAGATGGTTCTATTTCTGGCATTACTTTCACAGAGCTACAGTAACATACAAATAATTTTGTGCCCATCTATGCCTATAGAAAAAGTATTAGAACTCAGAGTCTGAGATGGAGCCAAAGTTAAAAATGTACCCTTACCAAACATCATCTTTGTTATTACTCTACTGAAAGACTTGTTAGCTGTGGCAGAAACAAATTCTCTGGGGAAAAAATATTAATAAAAATGTATCGATCTTATTCATTCTGTCTTGAATTCAAAGCACTTTAATAAAAGGCGAGAACAGTGCTATCTTCCTAACTTTTGCAGTTTGGAAAGAGCCTAAAAGATGCGAAAAATCTTAGACAAAAGGGCAGAAACAAATTCATGGTCAAACTGAGAAGAGAGCTTTTAACTCTGATCCCAGCCCCTGCTACCCTCTCCCATCTCTCCCTTCCAGAAAATGAAGAAACTGAAAAGAAAACTTTGGCATTCAGCAATCTTTTTGTGTGCT
Source organism: Oreocharis arfaki (assembly GCA_013398015.1). Classification (NCBI taxonomy): domain Eukaryota; kingdom Metazoa; phylum Chordata; class Aves; order Passeriformes; family Paramythiidae; genus Oreocharis; species Oreocharis arfaki. The sequence continues at coordinate 169,398 of VZRR01005015.1, forward strand.
TGTTCCATGGGTAATTGGAGAGACATTATACATGCCCAGCGAGGCACACTTTAGATGCAGCTCCCCGGAGCTGTGGAGCTCAGAGGATGCACTGGGAACGACAAGCGGCCCCTGGCAGGGCCATGCTGCTGCCCCAGCACCCCACAGTCCCTGCTCAGCCCTCGGGGAGCAGCGGCACAGCCTCGCCGAGCCAGCAGCATCATCCCAGCACGGCACCGGCAGCAAGGAGCTCACGGGGCAACCCAACCTGCTCGTGCGACCCAACACTCCACCGGACAGCCCTGGGAGCACCTCACTGGAGACCTGAGCCCTGTCTCCCACTCCCAATGCATACAAGCTCTTACTCACACCGCTGAGCCTGCCTGATCTGGGGCTTATCAGTGTAATAATCTACCTACAGGGCCTGGAAAACTTACAGGATAGTGCAACTACCTCTGGGCAGCTGGATAAAAAGCAATGCAAAGATCTGGAGATGCAGGAAAACACAAAGCTGCCCCTGAACAGGGCATACATACACAATGCCTGAAATAGTAAAAAAAAAAGTTACATAATACACAGATAAAAGAAAAGGAATAAACAATGTTACTTAAAAAGCCCTCAGAAGGTAAAATGCTATCTTATTCCACACATAACCTCAATAAGGCAGCCTCAGCTATTCAGCACATTAAACTCCTCTTTAAACACCTATCGAAATTATCAAAATAATTTAAAGTTTCATAGTTCCATTATCCCATTGCCTAAATTGTTGTACTCAGCTATTCAGTTAATCCATTAAAAAGGCATGGAAATTTTGGCCTACACTGCTTCAAGTTCTTTCTAGGATAAGAGCATTTTGTGTATTCCCTCAGGTGTGTCCCCTCTAAAAGCCCATGCGTTAAAATTATCTGAGCCAACTTCGCAAAGCAGTTCCCCCAGGATGCCACACAACACCAGGCCTAACTGTATTGCTCTTTTTGCAGGTGAAATGTAAGCTAAAATTCTGCATGCAGATTTAAAGAACTTCACTTGATGGAAAAGGTCTAAAGATCAAACCCACACAGCTTACAAAATTTTAATAAAGTAATTTTACTTTCATACCACAATTTTAAAAACTGCTTCAATTGACAGCTACATATATACCAGTATGAGCTAGAAAGCTCATATAATGGCAGTGTCTAAGTGTGTAACTGAGCAGGCCCATATTTCATAGATGGCAATTCACTGTAGCATTATACCACATCCTCCTGAAGCTCCATGGATGCTGAGTATGAATGATTTCAGATACCTGAAAGAAAACAAGCTACCAAGAAAACACGTTCTTTGCCAGGGAGGTAACTTGATGCTGTAAGACATTTCAGAGTTTTCCCCTAATAATCTCCATCTCAAATAAGCTTCGAACTAAACCATCAAAAGCAAGCAGTGCTGCAGACAATGCTCCCATTCTCAAGCCATATGCATGCTCATATGCAAAAATGCATCACCACCTCGAGTTCTGCTGAACATAACAGTCTCTTTTAAGGAGAAAGAGACTTGGCTTATTTTTAATTCATAGAAAGACAATCACAGGATTCAGCAATGTCCACTTCAAAAGATCTAAAGCTAGAAATGTGACATGAGCTGCATGTGAAAGATTTAGGAAAAAAATACTTTAGCATTGTCCTCTTAAAATGCCATAATATATTTATTAATTTTCATGTACTAACGAACCATTATTTCAAGAAAAGACCAATATTAAATACTAAATTCAGCAGCTGGGGGTCTATAGTTCTGTTCAAGGCAGACCTAGCTTCAAAGCTGCACCACGCTGCTCAGGGATAGAGAATCCACCACCTCTTCCAGCACCTGTTTCACCACTCTCACGATAAAGGATATTTTTCCTTATGCTCAACTCAAATTACCCTACCTCATGCTTGTCCTTTCATTGTGCAACTCTAAAAGGAGTCTAGCTCCCTCTTCATCATAATTATCCTACAGATAGTTGGTGAAACACAAGGACCTCTCACAGCCTTTCCTGGAATGTCATGTGCTTTGACCCAACCACCTCAGTGGTCCTCGACTGTGCTCCCTACAATCCCTCTGTACGAGTATTCAGTCTCAGAAGCTCAGAGCAGGAAAACCCTTCTCCCAAACTGCTGTCCACGCTCCTGCTCACACAGCCCAGTCTACAGTTTGCTTTTGTGGTTACAAGGCCTTGCTGCTGAATTTTAGTCCACTTACTGCCTATTAGGATCACCAGGTCTTCTTTGCAAAGCCGTTTTCTGCCCTTCTTTTTGTTAAACTTCTTGGGTTCCTGCTAGCCCACTCCAGCTTTCTCAAGTTCCTCTGAATGGCAGCTCCAGTAATCCACTACTTCCACCAATTCGGTGTCACCTTTGATTTGCTGAGGGTGCGCTCCAATCCATCATTTGTATCACTAATGAAAATATTAAACACTGGCACTACTATTGGCCCCCAAGGAACACCGCCAAAAACTATCTGCCAGTTCAGTGCTGGCTCAGCCAATTTTTCACACACTGCAGTCTATCCAACAATCCATCCAGTGGGAATTCAGTTTGGCTCCAGGGGTGCTAATGAAAGTGTCAAATAGCTTGGTGCCATCAAAGTAAACAAGGTCTTCCGCTCTCCCTTTGCCAACAGCTTTTTCTGTCCGTCACTTCTTCACACTCAGGAACAATTTGCCCTTGGTAAATTCATGTTTGGCTGTTCCCTGTCCCCTTCTTGTTCTCCATGTGCCTAGAAATGACCAGTGCTGCAGTCCTCTCAGTGACCAGGCTGAGGTCAGTCAGCCTGCTGTTTCCCAGATGCTTCTTAGTGCCATAGAGCAAAATTAAACACCTCAGGATCCGATTTCTTCTGTCTGCACGACCCACGAGAATGATGACCTGTGGTAACCTCAGATTACAACCATGCTACCTGTTTGCCAGTAATTTCAAATGCAGAAGAGCTGGAAATACTGGTATCTGGAATACAAGCAGCACAGCTACTTTGCCTCAACCCTTCCTGTTTCTTTCAGGAAGCTACACAATACTACAAACCAAAGTTCGCAAACACCTCTGCCCCACTTAAAAAAAAATTAAAAATCCATGAAATCTAAACATGGCCAAGTAGTTTAACTGTGTTTGAAAATGTGAGTCCAATTTAGTCCAAGCTTTCCCTTATATTCTAAACTTTTAAAAAGCTTGTTTTTCAGTAGGGGAAGAACAAGAAGCTACTGTGATTCTGAGGCAAGCTCTAAAAAAAACCCCAGCAAGCAAGAGAGCAAGAGGAAGCAAATGAGCTCCCTCATCAAATCATGTGTGGCATCTAACGAACAAAATCTAAAATCCAGATGTTTGCCATGATGAGAGGTCTGCAGTGAACAAGTTATTCACAAATCTGTTGTTCTAGGCTCAAGAGTCTAAACACAAACAAGTCTTCCCTGAAAGTCTAGGTCCCTGATGAGCTGATAAGCAACTGGACAAACAACCCCACATAATTTGCTCACAAAAACTTACCAGAAACAGTGAAGATTCCAAAGGACATCAGTACGCTTGGACAGAACTTTCCAACCAATTTTTAAAATAACTTGCTCTGTTTGTGACAGTTTGCAGTCCGGGAGAAAACTGGTGGAAGGCCTTTGCAATACTCTAGAATTGCTATAGGATACATTAATTTGGCAGCAATCTCTGGGGTGCACAGGTCTTTCACAAGCCTTAAATGGTGACACACAAAGAATCTCATTGCAAGAGACTCATCAGCCCACTTAAGAATCAAATACTTGAAAACATCTCTGACAGTTCCTTCTATGAGTACTCCAGGTTTGCACTGAAACCTCTGCAGGAAGCAGGAAAAGATTTCTCTTTTCTTTTTAAAGAGATTTAAACTGGAGGGGCACTTTGGAACACAAAAAGCTCTCAAACATGGCTGTGGATCCTTGCTTATTAAATGCTGGGCCCTTAATGAAGCCCTCTCAGAATGGGTGGATTTCATGCGTATGTGAATGCAAACACATACCCGTCATTAAGCAGCAGCTCAGAAATACTGAGTGGTCCTTTGTCTTTATCTTCTGGTGCCCATTCACAATGCAGTGCTACTCTCAATGCTGGACCCTTTTTGTCATTTAATAAACAAATTTTTAAAAAGCCCCAAACTCCATTAATAAAAAGCTTTTAAAACATGAGCCAACAAACCACAACTCATTTAGGCTCTCATCACTCTCAAAAAATTATTTCCATGCGTATCCAACATATTCAAAAGACTGGGGAAACAGATGGGTTTCCCCTAAATACTCTGGGTATCAGTGATGGCAGGCTTCCGTGGACAAGCAAATACTTGTTATGTAGTTTATCCTTGTGCTCCTGGAATGAGTGCATCCTACCACCTATGGTCACTACCTATGACCTGAGTTCCTCTGCTGACGTGAACTGCAATGTTGTGGTGAAGGAAAGAAGCAGTCTTAACTGTGGATGTACCAGGTTATTTGATCAACCCTACTTTCTTCATATTACTATATGAACTCAGAAGGGAGAGTCCTTTAGTTCAGTGGACTCTAATGATCTATTTCCCCATGATCAATATTAACACTGTCTCGAATTCTTGCTGTTTGGGATGTTCATGAAGTTACAAGTTACATCGCAGACAACTTTAAAATTTCCTCCAGATCCGGATATTCTTGCTCTGGAACATGCAAAGTGGAAGACGAACTCACACGCCTTCAACATCTTTTCTGTTTTCATTGCATTGGATTAAATGACTCAGCCCAGACCATGACTAAAACCGGATTTGTGAAAACTGGCTCTTGGTAACTCTTTCTGATGTTGGCATTTAATACCTCCGTTTGCTTTATATCACAGTTAAATTATGACAAGTCAAACATTTGGCTAAAGCTTAGGAAGCGCAAACGAGTTCTCATCATTGTAAACATTCTCAGTACAAGGGCAAAGTCACCTCACAGGAAAAAGTACACCACTTCCACAGTCAATTACCTTTAGTTCACACTTCCAGAGCACAGGCCTATCCCTGCAGAAGAAATCCAGAGACATAAGACAGCACAGGCAGATTCCCAAAATGTAAAGGCAAAGTATTCAATATAAAACATTTACACACTGAATATTTTCTTGAAAAGAAGGATGCCTCAGGACCACCCATGGCAGCAACAGCAACTTCCAGTACAACACAACCAGCCAGAAGGCTGATTTAAGGGAAAAAAGCAAAAGAAAAAGAAGAACTGTAGGAAAACATCTGACGTAGGCATTCCCAAGAAACACTGAGGTCTGGAAAGAGAGCACTAACACGTAAAACACAGGTTCCCTCTGCTGCCAAGTCCCATGGTCTGTGATTCAGCTCTTTGAGTGCATTATGAACATGAAAAGCGCGGAAAACATCTGCCTTTAAATTTGGGGTTTTTTTGTTGTCAGCTATTCTTTTTTAATAACACCTTGTACACCTCAAAAATATGGAGTAAAACTATAAACTGGAAGAGCTGCAGTCAAAACCAATGTTGCCACAAGTAGAGAGTATAGGCCTGTACTGTTTCATTAGATTTCCTTTTGGCAAGATTTTCTGGAGAGCCACCAAGAAGGTACCAGAGGCCCATAAAAACTGAAAGGAGAAGTTCCCTTAGTAAAATGGATTATTTAAACTTTGGGTTCTCATTTTGTTTTTATTATCACCTATTTAAAACTCAGATTTCTTAACCAACAGTCAGAGAAGAAGTGGCTTCATGAAAAAAACTACAACAGTCTGGCTCCAGCTGGGTGGTGAAAACTGCTCCTGTAGTTCTCCAGTAGAGAAAAACCAAAACAATAAACCTCCATCCTACATAAAAAAGCCACTTCACAAGTAAGCCACACCTCAAACAAGATTGGATAGTTAAGATTATAGGTACGCTTTATGGGTTTTATCTTCCTATCTTTATAACCACAGAGAAACAAAGATGGAAATATTGTTTTTCTCAGTTCCTTTGATCACTACTGCGAATCTTTGCTGATTGTTTAACACATACAGAATTGAGTACTTGTGAATGCCTCCAAACTTTTAATGAGATTTACAAACTGTATTATTATGCTTATGTAGATATTCCTAGATGGAAATACAGATACAGGTTTAGACAAGATGTATCTCCATCTAGCTATGTATACATGTCAGGTCATAAACTCAAGGTTTTACATCCAGCTGTTCTGCTACAGGAGAAGTGGCAGTTGTGCCTGCAGACAAGTCAAAATATAGTTTACTGAAATGAAACTATCAATACAAAACCAGTCATGTAAAGAAAATAATTGCTGATGAAATCCTTTCCTCTACATTTAAGGAAGTAGAGGAGTATTTTCCATTTTTTTCTGTTGAGTGGCACAGCAGTGTCATTGAGGTTTATCTTTTTAATAATGATTTGCTGTGCAGTTTTCAATTAAGGGATTGATCATGTCCAAGTAATCGTAAATGATACAATGAAGTCACAGATCACAGGATATTTCCTATTTTCTGTAATTTTGGTTTACTCTAAGGTGACAAATCTGCTTTTAGTTTTTCTCGAAAGCTGATCAGCCTCCCTTTTCTGTCTGCATTAGGAACCAAAGCAGAGAGATTTAAACTACAGAGCAGAACAGTAACAGCTACCTTCCACCTTTTCACTTTCCTGCAGTGAACTCACTTATTGCAGAAGGAAAACTATTTGCCCACCAACCCTCCCTCAAAGTTTGCCTTACCCAGAACATTCACCTATCACCTGGAAGAGAGGGGAGCAGAAGCCAGGAACACATGACACCAACCACACAGCGATGATGAATAAATAATGAACACCCCACAATGCACCCAAACAATAACTGCCAAGTCTCCTTCTTCCTGCTGTATCCTTATGAACACAGCTTTCTTTGGAAGCACCCCAGTCAATGCAGTAGCTGCCACTGCAGCATTCCTTCAATCACACTACCTCATGGCAGGTGAGTGGCTTTGTCACTCACATCCCTGCCTGCAGCTACTACTGGGCAAAACACACTGTTAGAGACACCAGGAGAGCTGAACAGCATCTTGGGCCCTTCCTTTCCGTGCACAGGGACTGCAGGAATCCAAGTGTGGGCGAAGCTCCGATGTCCAAGAGCGACATCTGTGCAGCAGAGATGACAAGTGCTTCCAGCTACAGCATCAACCTAGAGGCACTGGGGGTTTTATGCTGCAGATTCCTTTCCTCACTACATAACTCAGTGCTCTTCCTACGTCACCGAAGTCAGCAGAGATTTCACTTGAAACAGCCTCAGTTGCCTTCAGAGCAATGCCAAGCTTGGGGCCATGCACGGCCCCGTTTGCTCCACAAAGCCCACTCTCAGTGCACTGCCAGCCTTCTCTCCCAGGGCTTCAAGCTAGGGCTTCTGCACACCTTCTCATGTGCAAGACTCACACCTACTTGCTTCCCATCTGCAAGACTCACACCTACAATAGGGGTGAACTGACTCCAAAGCAGCCTAAAATCATCGGGAGAGAAGCTGCAAAATAAGGAAGCAAAAAAGCCAGAAAAAAAACCCAAACAAAAAAAGGCCCTAAAGACTAACTCCTTCCAGTTATTATTTAGATGTTTGCTCTGAGATTGATAAAAGAGTGTCTGTGGAGATGGCAGATGTGAGAGCAGATATACTGGACAGCACACCTGGAGATCATCTTTTTTGTAATAAAACCTGCCATCAGTTATTGCCATGCAAGTAACAGAACACCAAGTATATGCATAGCTGCAAGTACTCGGGACGACTCCAGGCATAACTCCAGAGGATGTCTCCTGAAGCCCAAGGTCTTGTTAGGTCTTTGTGTTACAGAGCACTGTAGACTTGAATTTATTGTGTTCAACTTCAGAGACATCTTTAGAAATCAGTGTGATGTATGGGAAAACATCTCCTTATTAAAAGAGCTGTGCTTTTAAGTAATTAGGTTTTTTTTCCTAGACATTCATTTAAAGACAACAGTATCCTCACAGACCAGATTATAAACAAGCTGAATGCTGTGACCATCACATACAAAAACCCAGCCCTACAAAGCTATCTCTGGAGAGGAGAAGGAACCAAACCAAACAAAAATCCCAGGTTATTTTCCCCCCCGCCTCCCTGCCTTGTTTTGCTAAGGAAGCCCTAAAGTCTCTATTATGATACCAGAGAAACCACATACAAATATATAAGGTTACACCAAGCTTCGACTCAAAGCTAATTTAAATGAGCATGCATGAGAGGTAGGAATACAGACCATTACTGAACAACTGACACCACTGTATTCACTGAGTTTTCTTATTCAGCCTTAGACAATTTGAGATCGGGCCTTCTCTGCTTCATGGAAAAGCATCCATCACAATGCAGATAGTGACCTACAATACCTATACCAGCTTACGGAAACAAAATCTTAATGAAGGAGAAAGAGCCAGAAAGAGTGAAAACAAACTGACAGCTTATATAATGCTTGAACACCTCTACTGAACCACTCTATGACTTTATTCTGGAGCAGCTCTTCACCACCAAGAGTCCTCAGCAAAGCCAAAGATAAATAAAATAGATAAGTTAGGATAAATGAAATAAATAAATTCAGGTTTGTACTTTCATATTCTGTAGACTCTAAAATATCATTGAGCATCCTGTATGCCTTGTTATCACTTTGAATGGGTGTTCAGTGAAGAAAAACTGACTTTGCTGTTTTTTTAACTCCTATCTGAAAAAGTTCTAATGCAGTTCTTATTGCTTTGCACAGTAAAAGCATACTGAAATGCAGAGTGTTTTAAAATGGTCTCACTGGAGAAAGTAAAAAAGAAGTAATTTGCCAGAAATCATACTTTTTACTCTGTTGTATTATACATACAGTGAAATTACTAAATTGAAACAGTTGGGATACAGTTTAACACATACAACTTTTGCATTTTGTACCCCTATCAAACTTGTTTATTTTACTGTATACACATATTTCCAAGAACCGGGAAAGGGGAATTTTACCCTTGGAGAGAAAGAGAGAGAGACTCTTCCGAATTATGAATTGCTTTATGACATTAAATCCTAACAAGATGCATCTCAGAAGACCACTTACACTGCAGCCTGCCTAGAGATCAGTGTTAAGATGCATTATATGCAAGCTCTGTATCAGATTAGAAAGTAGTTACATCACCCAGTGAGTGTTTGGTATTTGATAGTTTGCTTTCTCCACATTACCTGTGTCACAAAACTTTTCACAGGCCATTACAGAAATTCACATCAGCAAAGAATTTAAAATTTCCTACTTCTCAGGCTATGGAAGTTACCTTACACATACAACAACAAGCACTTATTTACACAGGAACACACAACAGTAAATTAAAACTAACTCAGATGCTTTCAGTTCTTATTTCAGGCAGACTTGTTTACTCTCAGATAGCTTAGGCTTGTTCCTCAACACCACAAAGCTCAGAGGATGCCAGGGGAATAAAGCCATACCAATTGCTGGAATTCACATCCATGACATGTGACTGTCAACGTGTGACAAAAACCAGGCTGATTTCTTATGAAAGAAGCCACAAAGCTGAAGCCTCATAAGACAAATAATTTAGAGAGTTCACTACTTTGATTTAGGTTAAACGGATTTATGAGCTTAGAAACAGGACTAAGTTACTGTAATTTGAGCAGCTGAGCTGTGTAGCTGACTATACATGTGCACTTTGACCTACAGCAAAAGCCAGGTCAAGCACATTTTTGCCTTATGCAAGTCAAATGATATGAGATTTGAATGGAAAAAATTCACAGAAAAGGGATTTATTTAGTCTACTCTCTTTACCTCGCCACTGGGACAAAAGTACTCCCAGCAGAAGCTGCAGATACCCAATCAACAAAACATCCTTATCCACTGGTCTGCTGCAAGGTCCATCCCATGGGAGTACCAGACTGGTGTTCACACCACAACACCCACCAGGTATCCACATTCTGGAGAGCACTGACCATAAAGAATTCTCCACGGGTGAAAACTCTGCATGGTGTGTCTCACCACATACCTGGCCATGTACCTAACACAACAGCCAGCTCTTAATGCATCTCTCATGATGACACAAAGGAGGACACAGCAGCACCTGCTAAGTGACTGCAGTAGGCTGCCCACTGCCACAGAAACAGAAAGCTCTCCAACTACAGCTGAAGTCTGAGATACAGGGTTGCAGATCAGCGACACATTACACAACCCATTTGTTCATGACTGAAAACACTGTTAAAAGGCTCAGACACATCATCAGATGGTGGCCAGATACTGGTGATCCAATTCATCCTAACTCAACAAAGTTGCTGCCCAGAGTCAAAAGCAAACAAGGATTATCTGGAGTTCTCTGTGTGCCCTGCACACCTCAATTTATGTTTAGAGGAGAATGGCACAATACTGGATTGGCTGAGGCTTAATTTAGGACAATATTAATACATGTAACAGGCGTGAGTTGGAGGAAAATAGGGAAGCAGGCATCTTCCTGAACAAAAGATGCCATTAGATACCATAAGCAACCACCACACTCTTGAATCTTGTTACCTATTTTAAGTCACAGCTCACAACCCCAGCAAGGCCACTTTCTCCAGCTGACTGCACTGATTCACTGTACCTAGAGGATCTGACCCGAGTTATCAACGAACTTCTTGTACCCCTTGAGCTCTACAACCATCACCTCTGGCTTGACAGGAGTAAAATTCACCCACCTTCTCCCCCCGATCAGGAATCTTGGATGAATGGCAACTGCTGCTAAACCCAATGCTAATTAGACAGAAGAAATATTTCAAGATTTTGAGGTATCCATCAATCTCTATCAAAGAAATTATTTTTGGTGAAGACATTACAGCCTGCAAACGCAGCAAGCCAGAGATGCCTGCTCAAGGCTGGAGACAAGGGCTCAGGAGCCCCCAGGACCAAAGCAGCTACCTTCTCCATGGGGAACAGAAGCGCCACGGAGACACAAGTAACTATGAACTGAATGGCCACTCTCAAGGCCCACCAGGATGCTCCTCACCTGTTTGCTTAGCATGGAAGCAACAACCAAGCCGGCTAGTGCTTCGAAGCAGATCAAGTTTGAGAGGGGCCATCAAGCACGTGGGAACTGCAAGCAGACCTGCAGGTGTATCCCTATAGCTCACAACAGCCAGTGTCACAGCAGAGGCTCAGGTTCATTTACTGGCTCACTAAGAGCCACTGGTGCATCAAGCATAATCCCCCAGTAAAAAGCTTTTTTCAGGAGAGTTGTACAATACCAAAACTTTCTACATTTCACGTAGGGTCTTCTCCAAATACTCAAGCAACAAAATCCTTGACCTAAGCATCTCACAGCTTAAAAAGGGTATCTGACACAGAAACCAACCTCCAATTGGAAAAGGTTCTCAAATAAGCCAGAAACCTGAGAACTATCCCGACTCAGCACAGTGCATTTCATTATACTGGGTATAGCTCAGAATTACACAAACCAGAAAGTGCAGTGCCCCCCAAACTCTTAGGGGCTTATCCACACAGACCGTCTGAAAATCAGAGGGTATACAAGTATGGAAAGCGAAGTGCTCTTCCCCATCACTCTCCTCAGCCCCAGCAGACTCCAAGTCTTGCCTGGTAACTCCTAAGATACCTCAGATCTAAGAAGATGAGGGGAAAAAACCAACCAACCAACCGAAAAACAAAAAAAAAGAAAGTAACAAAAACATAGCAACACATCTGAATACCCATTGACTTGCTCATGGATCTACCAGAATCAGGACAGGTTGCTGCTACCTGCTTTACACTACATCAAGAAAGAGAGGGAGAAAGGACTGAGAAGAAAGTGGGTTTATCCTGAGTTTCAAAAGAAAATTTCCTCCCTTTTTCTCCATAGCTTCTCCCTTTGGGGAGAACACAATCAGTAGTAAAAACGCTGCTCAGATACATAATTGATAACGAATTTCAAGAGGAAAAACATGAGTTTCACAGGTTAATTCTCTCATGCAACAGAATTTCTCTTTAAGACAAAGCTTATCAGAAGGCATAGTAATTCCTAATATTATCCAAATAAGCAGAAGTAACTTTCACTTGAAGGCTGATACAGCTTGGACAAGTTTACAAACCCAGCTGTGAAAAGGAAGTTGAAAAACCACTCATATTTCCCGGTGTGTATTCCTGGGCTCTTTCAGACTATTCTCAACTCCTGGGCCCTGCCTCTTTGCCCTGCAAAACTTCCCCAAGCCACCACACGGAGCTGCTCCCAGAGATGCAGGACTCCTGTGGCTGACACTGCACAAGTCTGCCTGTACACTGGGCACAGCAGAGCCACGGAATCGAGCCATTCCCTTAGGTGTTGCACTTAATGATCCTTGTGGGCCCCTTCCAGCTCAGAACACTCTGATTCTGCAATTCCTACACATACTGCTACTGCTGTGCAAGAAGGCCTGAGGGAGAACAAGAACTCCCAGTTACCCACACAGAAACACATTAACTATAAAACCAGTAGCAAAGAAGTTACTCAGACCAGAAAGATACCTGTACACAGACACATGATGAATGGGAGGACAGGTCCTAAAGGTGGGTCAGTCTAATTCCAACATACCTAATATGTTCATTTTAGTGTCCTCCCCAGTCTTGGTACAGTACCTGGTATTATTTAGTACAACATATACAATATATTACTTCTGGATGACAAGCTTCTGGGAACTATGAATAAACACCTGCCAAGGAGAATAAGTAAAATTTTAATTCCCTTTATTCTCAAAGTGTTTCCAAAAGGTGTCCATTGGAAGCAGCTACAGATCATCAGCATAATCTGTGGCCCAACATCTTTACAGATCCCTCTGTGGAGAAGTAGACTTTCATACCTCCAAATCATATTCTATGTTCCAGTCAGGTATACAGAAAGTTAGATGGTACCATTATTCCACTAGCATGTGGCAAACTCTTGAAATCCACTGGTTTCTGCTTTAGTTCACAGGAAAAGATGACAAAGTTCACAGCTCAGGAGGAATGTATTAAAACTAAGTCTCATGCATGGAAATTAAACCAACAAAGTTAAAAAAACCCATCCTTACCCACCTTTCTTAAAAAGAAAGGCTCATCAGTAAGCAACACTGGATATCTGGTTTTTTGTGTTGGGTTGCTAGGTTTTTTTACAAAAAGGTTGGAATTGACCCTGTGCTAGAATGAGGTCCAGCTGCCCACTGCATCACTATGCCATCCAGAGTTTAGGATGAAGCTGTTATACAGCTTATAAGCCATACACATTATTGCACCTGGACCCATTTGTAATAAAATTATCTAAGCAGCTGTAACTGCCTTCCTTGCCTGCTGAGGAAGGACCAGCACCTATCAAAGAACAACATGGAAACTCCTGGCCATCTGCTAGAGTGAAGTGTTGAGCACGAAAAACTCCCTGGCCAAAGTTTGACGGAACCACGAAGATACAAAGAAAAAAACACTGGAAAGAGCTCAGATTTTACTTCTATAAGCTCAGCACATGGAGGGGAAATTCTCAAGCCTCCTATTTAATGCACAAGATGGAAAATGCATATAGTAAATAACTTCATATATATGTTATCTTTCATATATATACACAAACATATAACCTGAACAAACAACAGACCACAAAAGAAAGAAATGCAAGCTTTCTGTGAAATCTTTTATACTGCTACTTTATACTTCACAAGACACATTTTCTTGTTAAATTTTCCGGTCTTATTTGCAACAGCAACCTACATGTTATTTTAAAAAAAATATATATATAAATAAATCAATACACTGATGTCTCAAATTCTGCAAACAGTAGTAATAAGAAGCATTTCAACTCCAGCATGGATGTACACATACCCTTTCATTATTCTGAACCATTTCAAAATGTCACCTGGATTTATTTAACTACATACATTAAGTGGATTGTTCCAAATTAAAAATTCTGCACTGCTCTTTGCTACTGAAAAACGGAGAATGTGTATGTACACAAAACTGCATTAGGAGTAAATATCCTTTCCCTCAATAGGCATTCCTAGAAGTAGTGATGCAAACCTGACATTTCCTGACTCAGCACACAGGCTCCCTGTCAGCGCTCTCGTTAAGGACAGAAAGAGTCCTATTAGTCCCCAGTCCTACTCCCAGGGCCGAGCCAGCAGAACAACAAGCGGATAAACAGATCGCAGCCTCAGCTCTGCGTCACCAAAGCTGCCCGCCAGGTTTTGTCTGCAAGACCAGTTTCTGTGCATGTGACCCATTTCCCTTTCTCCCACACTCAGCCCAACAGGATAGCAGAGCTGCCAGACAAGGCAGAATCAGGCCTAAAATTAACTTTATCAAGCACAGTAAAACCGTAGGAAGAACCCAATTAACTCTGCTCGCCCGAGCTGAATTGTGCAGGACAAACAATGTGCATTCCTATCATTCTTCCAGCTTTTGCATTCAGCAGATTTGTCACAGAAACCCTATAACCAGCCTGCAGCCAAACCTGTCTTGGTTTTTTTTTTTAAAACCTGATTTTTACCAGGAATTCCTGAACATTCTCTTCCACCTCCCACCAACGTGCTTCTGTAGTTACTCCACACACCAGCCACCTTCAAAGCCACATTTCTAGTTTTGCAGAAGCATTTTGGTGGAATGGACAGACAGGTGTCCAAAACCACTGCAGCATTCCTATGTCTGGAACTATAACCACAGCATTTAACAGCCTAAAGTAACTGTAATTCCAGGTGGTCAGTGCTTGGGAGTACAATATATCTTTCAAGGTCTGCTATGTTCAGCTCAATGGGATCCTTATCTTGATATGATTTTCTTATAATGCCAAAAATAAATTGGAAATGAATGCGCTCTCAGAAAGAAAGAAAATTATAAAATCTTCTCCACTGCTTTGTTTTTAATTTTTCTGACAGATTTTAGTATTAAAAAATTAAAGCTCTTTTACAAGAGGCTGGAAAACAGTACAGTGAAGAGAAAAATTATGGCTATTAATTCTTCTTAATCCTACAGAACACTATTAAATACTGAATGATGATGCATGAGGGGAAGAAGGAAAAAAACAACAAAAAAAAGCTAATATCTCTCTCAATAAAATACTGAAGCAAAAAGCAAACAACATCCAAAACACCAAACCAGAAAACCTCTACCCCAAAAACCATAGTGCAGCAAAATACTGAACACTAATATAGTTTTTCCTAAATTGCACCTGTCAGTTTCTAAAATCAACTAGAGTGGCTACCTCTATTTTCACACCTTGTGATTAACCAGATTATAAAAGGTAATCAAAATAATGGGCACCAGATATCAAAAATATCTATGTACACACACCTTCAACTTAGCATTAAGAAATTATTTTACCCCCAAATATGGTATCAGTCAATGGCTTTGCAGTCCCTTCTTTACTGGTGTACAAAAATAAGTCAAATCTCAGAACTATTTTTCTAACAGTTATCTTCGACTTTTATTGGATTGACTCCCAACAGAAGTCCTAAAGCAGAAAAAAATGTGAAAAACTTACACTCTAGGCAGTCTGAAAATCTGGGAAAGCATAGAAATATGCACAAATAAATGGCAGAAAAAAATACTTTTCTAGTTAGTGCAGATAAGACTTGTTTTTCAGGAGGTCTACATTTACCCACATTGTTGTGTGCATTTTAGAAGACTGTATGCATACCCTCTACCAGGGTGTCCATTAAAGCCATCCACACCGAGAGCAGTGAGATTAACCCATACACAGAAAGGTTACAATCAAAGTAAATTACAGGAAAAGAAAACAATCATCTTCCAAATGTATCTGGTGCACTTGTATCCATATACATTTTCAGTTTATCCGCTCTGACAGAGTCAATGGTCTTAATGAAAAACATCACCTGAGATTTCTCTTTCAACCTAATTGGAAGGAACATAGGGACTCTCACAGTGAGGCTGCCTTCTTCACAACTCCTTCTCCAGTCTGATTTTGTTTCAAAATGAGGGGCACCGCACTTAAATTCAAGAAATTAGAGACATACTAGGTATGACTGCAAGTCCACAAAGATGTATTTAAAACTAGACTTAGAATAATTTTAAAACAAAGATGGGAAGGGGGCAGGCTTAAGGTAAAAAATATTCCTAGTTGATTTTGTTGTTTCATCTCAGGAATACAACATTAAAACTTTGCAACACTTTAAGTTAAATCAATGCTGCAGTATTTTTCCTCTCTACATCTCAGTTAGTTAAAACACAGCTTAAACTACAGTTTTGCCATCTAAATCCTAAATCTCCAAAATGGTGCTGGTACCCTCAGCTATAGTTGATTTCAGTAATAGCTGACAGAGCTCAGCACCCTGAGCTTTATGAGCATGTGCACAGTTTCTTACAAGAATGAAGAAGAATTGCTTTAACCTGGAAAAAGCTGCATTAAAAGTATGTTCTCATTCGGTAGCATGCAATTAAAACTGAAGACAAGCAAACTAGTTAGCTTGTAAACTTTTACCTATCAGGACTGAAGCTGGTGCCATAGACAGGTCCTATGACATAGGACATCCAGACATATGCTATGATACCAAGTTTTACAAACAGATTACATGAACTTGCTATAAATGTGTAATTTGTGATACTTTTTGACCTTTGATAACTTTGATCAGAGTGTGCCTTCAGTACATTTTCATTCTTATCCTTCCTCTTCATGTTAATGGAAATTATGCCGAAGAGGTAAAAGCTCAACTTTCAAGGCAGTCTTCACATAAATTTGGGTGCAGTAACAAGGAAGTGTGCTGGGATGGGAGCATCATCTTACTGCGGATCAGGTAGCAGTTTGCTGGCAAGAAGACAGGTAGCCCATATAGGGCCTCATGGCTTTCCCAAAAGCTTTTCCCATTCAGATTTATGAAAACAGATCTGTCTGGATGCTGGTTAGTGAAAATGCCCACTCGCAAAGACAGCTGTATGAGGAAAATCTTCTTACATAGGAATCCTTAAGCAGTATGCCTATCAACAGGCACCATGTCACAGTCATTCTCAAATTCTGGATCTTAATTAGGGAAGTTTGTTATGTTTAGTGCTGCACATCATATTGACTTTTCCTGTAAAAATTGAGAGGCCAATGCAAGACTGAACACAGCACTGGAGGTACTGAAAGGGCTCTACTCCACTATCTAGCTGGCAACCCAGGACATACATCCTATTCCAGCTTTTGGAAAAACAGGGAACACTACCTATTAACTACCTTGTGAAGAGTCATAGTAATGCAGTAATAAGGAGCATTAGGCGTCAGCCAGTTATTATTCCCCAGTGCCAAGGAATATATTTGTTTCTCTACTATACAGCAGAAATCAGCTTTAAATTCACTGCAGGAGTAGCTGTTTATGATGTACAAAATTCATTGCTTAGGAACTCAAAATTAGTTGCACTGTAACAGCAAGTGGCCAGTTATAAACCATTTGAAAACAAATCAAACTTACAAAGAATGAAAAAAGTCCACATTTTTTTTAGGAAGTGTTGATGTCTTAGGTGCCTACTTGCTTTGGGCAATCACTCAGAGGGTACAAGTATTTATATTAATAGGTGGTAACTGAAAGCATCTATGTAATTACTTTCTTCCCGCCTCATAAAAGGCATTTACAGATACCACAGAGCTGGTTTTTAAACAACGTTATTAACTGGAACGCTGACAGAAAACTGAAGCCACCTGAAATAGCTGAAGCATAGCATTGTTTTACCCTTCATCAATATCACACACAGACCAATTCAACCACTATCATCCATCAGCCCTGCACCTAATTCCTCAGCATGAGTTCCAATACCATGAGCATCCCAAGCATATTAGAGAAAACAGGATAATCATGACTGCACTGGGAGATTGATGCAACAGCTGGCCATGACCCAGACAATGATTTCAGTAATTATTGCTTTTTTATTAAGATGTTCAGAAAAAGTTGCTTTTACTCTGAAATAGAGTCAAGCTACTTAGGATGGGTGCTGTTTCCTAAGACCTGTCCTTCAGTACCTGAGAGCATATAAGGACTGGAGCACATGGGACGTATTCAAGGGCTGGCAAATGTGCCAGTGGAGCACCAGAAGATGCCCATCCTTCTGGAGCACTACCTGGACAGTAGGCAGACTACCGGGATGGGCAGTTGATAGCCTGGAGGAAGGGAAGTGAATGCCAACCTTCACAGCAGTGCATTTACACCCTGCCTCCCCCCCTCCTGCTGTCACCAACTCACAAGTGTTAGTATTTGGGCTCCATTTCAAATACACAAATCATCCCTGAGGTCAACAGAAAGGAGCTTTGGTGGAGAAGTTATTCCTACATGTAAATATTCTCAAGATCAAGACTTAAGAGCCGTGGCCTTTGAGCTCCCACTTGCTGCAGCACTCCTGCAGACCTTGTGAAACTTCGGTGAGATGGGTTGCACACAAAAGTCCCTTGTCATACAAGCTCACATTACTTTTTTTAGAATCTGACTTTCCGCAAAAGTTGCAAGCCAAAAAGAGTAAGTATTAGTACTACTAGTAGCATAAAAAGGATAAAGACCATGGGATGGAGAACAGATTAATTTTGTCTTGAAAAATAATAATCCAGAAAGGAAACTTTTTTTCCTGTCACAGCCTCTGAGTAAGGGCAGAAAGTAAGGGAAAACTGGCTATAAAAATCCTGATTTCACAGAGGCTGCTCCACAGGAGCACAGCACACTCTTAAACATCACATCTTGGTGTGCAGCCAGAAAACACGCAGAAGCCAAAACACAGCATGCTAGGAGTTGCCTAAAGGCAACTCTAACAGGGACAAGTTTCAAAGTGGTTCCAAAAATCCATCAAGAGAAACTACCTTTGCTCTGTGGGACCAATCACAGGCAGCAAAGCACACAGCTGGGCAAGTTGTTAATACTGCAGTTCAAATAGAAATTGATTAATTTTTCTTTAGAGGTAACTATGTGAAATGCTCACTGAAGAACACGAGCCGGCACGTTAACACCAGGCAGGGCCATGAAGGTTCTTCGGTGATTTTCATAATGAAGAACAGTATTTCTGTTTTAAATGATGTGGTAATACCCAAATCCTTTTCCTAAAACACACTTTGAAGTTACGGAGTGTTCTGAGCACATTGCATGGCAATGTGCTTGTATCATCTCATAATTAACTGTAATTAATATACAATCATTGCCAGACTTAAATGTAGTTAACCATTAACCTGTATTTGTAGACTGTTTTTGCTGAACAGCATGATACTTTCCTTCATTCCCCAGTGCTATGTAATCATGGAGTTACAGACCTTATCAGAACGCTCAACTAAAACAGTTTTTGTGGGGGTGGGAAGAAAAGCCACAAATATCTTGTTATTGAACTTTTTAAAATAATGACAATTTTTTATAAAGTTTTATCAGGAAATTAAATAATTGAATGTGAGACTGCTCATTTACTACAGTTTCGGTCCCTGTGCCTGCACCAGCATTGGAAAAAGTGGCATCAAGACAACTCTTCAAGTTTCTGTCTGGACTTCCTTATTACGCCTGATCTGTGTATGTACATGTCTATTAGACAAAATAAGAGCATACTTTGAGTCTCCGACTTAGTATAAACGTAATTTAGTTGGTTCTTACATAATAACAAATGCACAGTTACCATATTTTTAAAGCATTTGCAGTAATATTCAGGTGTTGTGAAAAAGTAATAATACAACAACAATACAATGTAAAGAACACTATCCAGTATTTTTTACCCATTCTAGCAGATAGTCAACAGCAAAACATCAAGGATGACTGGAAAACCGTTGTATAAACAAAATTATGCATATAGAATTGTTGGCTGTTTGAGGGAGGTTGGTTTTGTGGTACCAGTTTTTCTTAGTTTTGGGTTAGGTTTTCTTAAAAATTTGTAAGTAATAGCACCTAAGGTTGGTGCAATCACATCTATGGATCTTGCTCTGTAGACTATCACAAACTGAGGTGCTACAGATCTCTACCAAATTAAAGCAAGTGCTTGATGCAGAAATATACCACAAGATAAACAGAGAAAACCCAAAAATCACCTGGTTGCAATGGCTATTATAAACAAATAAACATCTAGCACTGTATTAGAAGTCTGGCTTGATGCTTCTTTACAACTGAGAGGGAAGAACAGTAACACTTCAGAAATACAGAGTAAGTTTCAACTAGTTACCATGAGCATCCCACTTTCACACAGGATCTGCCCATCTCAGGCTGTACAAGCTCTGCCACAGATAGTCCATCTCTTTGGAGACTTGATCTACAACTTTCAGCTGCTCTAGAAGGGCTTGGCCAGTGTGAGGTGTTACTTTTAGGCCTCTAGTACCACCACACGTAGAGTTTCTGCCACAACTCAGTTAGGGAACCAAGTCTTACTAAGTAAACACAGATTCTTTATCCCCTCCTTAATTCACAGGCAATAAATGATGTGACATCTTATGCAGCATGATGCATTGGCACAACCCATAAACAGACTGTTTAATTGCAAATTACCTGGAAATACCATGCTGGAAAGGAGACAGACTGAGATTATGACTGGCTTCAGAAGATTCCCAATAAACCAGTGAAATTAGCCCTGGTATCATCCTAAAATAAGGCATTAGTACTAACAACTGCATTTCAGCAGTCTTTTCCCACAGGTTTCCTGTTCTGAGAGCCAGGAAGGGTAAAGATGATGGCAGGAGATCAGTCACCATGGCTGGGGGGAATCCCTGCGTGCCGCTGGGTGGCCTATGCAGTTGGTACACAATGCCCTGGAACAGGCTTTTACGCCAAATCCAATTCCCAGCTGTACAAAAAGCATTCTTCTCAAAGCAGCTTTGGAAGGATGAGGAAATCTAATCCTAGAGGGAACCCCAGTGCCCATGTACAATAGAAGTCCCACCCACACCAAAACAATTTTCTGGATGCACATCAAAGAATATATCCTCTTCAGAGTGAACACTAAATACACCCGAATCACAACTGTGTCAATACTGGCACTAGGAAGTGAAACCTGACTTCTAAAACTGATGCTGGGAAAGACTCCAGGTGACAGAAACTTCATGAGAGCACTAGTGCACTGCTCCCTGTGCTTCAAATGATAGTAACACAGGTATAAACCTTTGCAAAATACAATGCTAGGGTATGAAAATATCCTGAGGATATGGACACGATGGTAGGACAAATAAAAAGTTTCAGGAGCTCTTGCTTTAAGACACCTTCAGTTTACAGTTATATAATTCAATGCATAAATGAAAAAGACAAACTTTCTCCGAACAGTCTTCAACAGGATTTGCCTGTTGAAAAAAGTTCCCAATTAAATCTTGCTTCATAATCAAATGCTTGTATTGGAGGTGAAAACTGTTAGGAGTGGGTAAGAAATATCTGAAGCTTTCCTTTTTAATCCTAAATGCAGTAACTTGCTTAAGTAAAATTGCCATGCGACCTTGGCTCAAGCAAAATTCTCTTCATTCACAAGTTTCTCAGACTCTGAGAGAGTTTGTTTTGAGTTTCAGTTTTCTTTTTTTTCCTTCCCTAAAAATACACAGTGCAATGCTCATTATCTGTCTCTGCCTGACCATTCTCAATACTCCCTTCCTGGGGTCCTTCTACAACAAACGTAACATTTTGAAGTATACCTATTAACCATTCTGCACACTGACTGTGCTAAGGACTGGGACAAAGAAATACTAAAGGGACGGGCTATCCCATCACCAGATCACAGTGAACAGGGCGAGCAGGCAGGCAAGCACACCGAGCAGTCTGCAGGGAGACAACAGTGCCTCGCTCACCCTTCTCCCCACTGCTTGACTCAGCTCAGCCACTTCAGAGAGGACGCTGAACATAAAATATGCCACCATCCCTTGTGCTCCCAACTGCTGCAGCAGCCCAGCTAATTCCTAAAACGCCAGATGTGCTTGGAACCGATAACCTGTACATCCCAGCACATCACTTGGGGCCCAGGAGAACAAGAGGGACAAGGCAGAGGCTGGGGGAGATAGGACCTGCACACATGCACACACATGAATGCCTCCCCCTTTACAGAGCTCTAAATAAAATTAAGCCGCTCATGTCATTTCCACTGCCAGCTTAGCTCAAGCATGGTAAATTTTCAATTCAGCTTATTCACCTCACTTTGATCCATGCTACACATGCTGCCTTCTATTCATATCTACAACCATCACTGACAGCAGCAGAAAAAGCATAAATCCAACAATGAAACACTTTTCAGAGTGAGAATCTAATGGGAACTACAGGATTAGGTATTTTTTTCTTTAATTTTTTCTTTACATTTTATTAGCCTGATATTAACATGGAGCACAATTTTATTTCTCTTGCAGCGCATAAGAGGTCAATGCACTGCACACACCCAAACCAAGTAAGTTTAAATAGATGGCCATCAGCTTTGCTCCTGGCCTTGCCCCTGAATCTTCCTTCTTGACCTTTCAATTAAACAAAGCAAGGCATCTCCTCAGAACCACAGCTTTTAAGTAAACAGATAAAAACATGGAAATCTCAGAAAGCAAGTTAAACAGAACACTTAGCGTAACAAAATAATGACACAGCAACAAGACAGATGGAAATGATTTAAGCAAATGCCAAAAAACCAGTTTCTTTTTTTCCAGTATTTCTCCTCATCAATTCTGTCATTGTTTATTTACAAAAGATTAGTCTAAATTACAGGTTATGCAGTTTCCCTTTACACCAGTACAAGATGTCTGTACCACGGCTCTTAAGCAATCTCACAAAGGGTCTTGGGGCAGAAAACAAGGTAGGGAGGAATGGAAGGATGCCTGTGCATATGTGTCCAGGTATGCCTATCTGGAATGCAAGAGACAAGGGATGTTCGCATATATTCATACAACAAACTGTATTACATACATATCCTATGCACATAAAGGGAAAGCAACTGAAAATCTCAGACAACAGCTGCTTTTATATCATGTCTTTGTGACACATTCAAAGAACTAAACCCCAGTATGCCACTGGGTAAACATAACCCTCAGAAGAGATATAGTCTGGGTCAAGAAAATTCTAGTCCTAGTTTGCAAAGACTCTATCCAGAACTGCATTTTTGGAAGCTAATTCAGAGGAGGTTTTGGACTAACCAACAGGTCTTACGTATTTAAGAGAGCAAAGGGAAAACTTTAACTGAAGAAAACTTCCAAACATGACACCCTTATTGTGCATTAAGTTTAAAAACAAGACTACTACTATGCTTACCACAAACACTGAAGCACTCAGACTTCACAGCTTTAAAGAATAATGAAAAACCTTTAGAGATCAAGCCATAGTTCAAGGCCAATCCTACTGCTATAGGATTCTTGGCTTACAAAGCAATTTTGAATTAAAAAAAATCAGCCATGGGCACTGTTGTTTTATCCAGCACATACTCTGCACCAAGAACTGGTCACATTTAATGGCAACTAATGATTCATTATCATCTCAGAAATAAAAACGGATATGAGGAAACACATGGAGCAACATCAAAACCACCTCATCACCTAATTACCTTGATAAAGGGACTACACACTTAGTAGAGACATTGGCAGATACATGTTTATGAGTACAGCATTGTTTGCACTCTCTAAATGACAGGAAGATCGTTTAATCCTGAGCATCATAAGGTGAGTGGACCTTCGATATACACAACGAAATTTGTAGCAGGTTTGTGGGAATTCTGTCTAGGCCTTAACTTCAGTAGAGTCTGCTTACATTTTTCCCAGCCTAACAGGATTTGTCTTGCCCATCTGCAAGATGCAAAGAAGAGGCAAAGATAGCATTATGCTGCTGCTGGTTTGGGTGGAGTTTTCAGTGAGTTTTCTTTTCATGAAAGCTTGCAAAGTAACAGTCAGAGCCTCTCACAAACTCAGGTGTCACTTGCAGTCTAGCCAACAAGCAGTACAACTTGTAAAATTAGCTTATCCACATATTCACTACCTCAGTGAATCCAGCCTGACCTTACGGAGGTTAGGACCTTTGTTTTGAAAATGCAAACTTATCAACAAACATCCCAAATTAGTGATCCATAGACTGTTATTACCCTGAACTACTTCAAATCAAACTAAAAACCACATTAACATTTCTATCAGTTGGGAGATACATAACCCGTTTATTGAGATGCACCTCTCAGAACGGAACCAGAACAGCCCCTCATTCCTGCACCAGCTCTTCAGATTTTTTTCAGCTCTGAGTTTATCCACCAGCAGGCTGAAGGAGTCATCTAGTGGCCACAACAATTCCTGCAGTCTCACCAGCTTCTGTAGGCCAGCTGCCAGAGCAAGACAAGGTTTTTTACCCCTTAAAGCACACTCAGCACTGACAAGAGTCCACTGCAGGTCCAGTACCTGAACCACGACATGGTCCTTGCAACCTTGTTCAAAACGTTCCCTGTTCAAGCTCCTTAGCGTGCCCTAGATGTTAGTTTCCCACTTCCAGCCCATGTCAAGGCCAAAATCAAGTTCTCCCCTCAAACATGCTTGGGAGCAGACAATAGACACGGCTGTGCTGTTTCTAACTCTTATGCAGCTGCCTGTTCCTCTTCAAACCTTTTCTGAGTAATGTCACTACCCATGGAAAACACCAGTGCAAGTGACATGGATTAAACTGCTAAGCAGCAGCTGGGCAAGCCAAGGGATCTTCCTTGGCCCACATCCCTCCTCTACCACAAACCCGCTGTGCAGGCTTGGACAAAGCACATGGGTACCCAGGTAACGTCTCAGTCATGGAAGAACCATCTACCCAATAACATGCAAAAGAAAGAACCATAATATATTAATCAGGTATCTGAAGTATGAACTAAAATAAAACTTTGATAAACAGTATTAACATCTATAAAAATCTTACTAAGCTTCATAGAAATTTGTAATGTGCTATCAGTTCTCTGTACAACCCCTCCAGCCAGGTAAGCTCCAGAAATTTAAGCAATATAATTTTATATGAAAGCATCAAATATTCATTCTTCAAATGAATGGCCATTTCAACTATATAAGAAAGTGAAAAATTGCTACTGATTTTTCATACAACACCTTAGTTTTAAAACAAACTCAGATCCATTTTTTTTACTCTGTTTTAATTTGTGTTACCTGTTGAGCGATTGAACTGCAGGCACCTGAACACACCTCAGACAAGATTGTCCAAAGCTTTTTTTTTTGTTCCTGGAAATCACTTTGCTGCCACACTAATGCCAGACTCTGGAAGAACATGTTGCTATTCTTCCTTCCCAAAGTAGAGACTGCTATTTGAATATTTTCTTTCTAAATGTTTGCACTGTTGATCAGATGTGAATCTAATACAGTGAGTGTCAGGTTTTAATCGTCACACACACAAAATTTCCACACTATTTTATAATATGCCCCCTTACACCCTGCCATGCACTGTAACACCCTAAAACTTAATCCCAGCAGCAGCTTCCCCTCCCCAACCCCAAAATAAGGAACTACAGGTTCTCCAAACCTTTCAAGGAAGCCTAAAGAGTTCCTCAAATTCATACTTAACCTCCCTGCAATTCAGAGATTTTACCTGCCTCAATCACCTCAGTGACAAAGGCATCACCTAGCTTTTTCCATCAATCCTATATATCATTTGGGCAAAGCAAGTGAAAAATGCTATAAAAGTTCAAATTATCACTCTGGTATGGTTAAGGAGCTCCAACCTATTTCAAGCTTCAGTTGAAGGTGGAAAACAGTGGTAACATAACTAAACCAAGAGGTGAAAGAAAGAAAAATGCCAGAATTAAACCCAGAAGATTCCTTCAAAATAGTGAGGCATGAGCAGCAGCTAAGTGATGTCTAAAGCCGGTATTCAGCTCAGCTGCCCTCTGATCCCAGCAGACAACACCTCCACCTTGCTTCACATGTCTAACAAATTAAGTGTCGGTCAGATTTACCCTATATGGAGGACCTGAAGAAAGACTGACTCTAAATCACATTTATTTCTCCAAGATGGGGGACACCTTATCCTTTCAGGTCAGTAAATCACCAACAGTCGTTTCTTGCTACTCACTGCTCAGTGGTCCAGTCACAGAGGTGTCTGCAAGTGAGAAAACAGTTCTGCAGCACTCAGAGGTTTGTACAGGCACTTGCCAGATCTATTTCTCTAGTTCTTATATGGGCCTAATTTGTATTGTCAATAAAAATAATATCAATATTTTGCAGCTGTAACTGGCCACAATCATATGAAAGATAAGGCCACTCTTAACATTTATTTAACATTGACTTTATTTAAATCTTTATTTAGACACAAATTTAACTCACTCGAATTATATTTCTTTATCTATGTATTTTAAAAATAAGATACTCTTTGGTAACAGCAATGAAAGAGTGGGTTCACTACTGGTCTAAAACAGCATGCCAAAAAATGTCACTGATGAAATGAGCAGCAGACAGTAGCAGAGATCTACTCAAGTCTACTGTTTTAGGCCAAGTTTCATTGCCATGTCTCACACTGTTTTCAGTGAACTGCAAGAGTGAATGGGGATCAGGAATAGCCACCAAAGCTCATTTTGTCCTGTTACTACAGCAAAGACACACTTAGTTTTTCTATTCCATACATATTCATACATACACATACATATGTAGGTATCTATACATACTTTTCTGCAGGTACGTGCAAGACAAAAGTGAACATCACACAAGAGGCCTGTTTTGCAAAGGTGTTGTGCAAGAAAAAAAAATTAGCGGCAGACTTAAAAACACAAGAAGCTGCAAAATACCACAGCCACTCTAAACCCCTCCCCTCTGTGCATTAAAATGGGAAGCTTCTTCTGAACCTTCTACTACTTCTTAATATGCAGATCAGCCAAATTATGGTACTTTATACAAAGCATGTACTTTGTTAGAGCTGCAAATACCTAGGCTGGCATACTTCCTTTTGATAAATGGTTTATGATATTGACCAGGCTTCTATCATGGTGGAAGTCAGCCATAATATACCTTTTCCAGAGGTCTTACCACAGACTACCTGGGAACTTTGGTTAGCTGGGTAGCTGCCTGCCCCCTTGCTCCCCACCAGCTTTGACAAATGAAGCGTATTATACTCCTTAACCATCTTCAAGAGGTGGCACAAGGCTCAAGAATTAATTATTTCTAGGTATAAATCAAGGAGGCTGACCATCTTAAAACAAACACATTACGGACTGAAGCCTAAGCATCTCCACAGCCTCTATTTGCACCTTAATTACTCAGCAGAAATGTGCTAAAGAGTTATCAGTCAACTGAAGATGCCTTTCTCTAGGGACCTGCAGGACAAGCTGAAATACCTCTCAGAACTGCCAAGAGCAAAGGATTTATCTGCTTTTATGTGCATTTGTCAACTCATACTGCAGAAAATTTAGAACAAGCAACAGTGTAAATTGATGGTAATATTCAGAATATATTCACTTCTTATGAAAGCTCACCCGGAAAGTACCTATTTTTCCTCTGCTTAACCACCACTTCAACACACCAATTTGGATCCCTTGTCTCACTAGAGGTCCACCAGAGAGCAGATGTCAGTACCTGCAGCAAACATTTCCAGGGGCAGATACAGAATTCACAGAGCAGGGACTGAAGTCATGCATTCAGTGAAAGCCCAGCATCTAATTCAGAAAACCTCTACCAGAGTCTTATTCCTGTGATCATTTTGAATAAACCATGAGCACCACTACAGATGGGAAGGCCTCAGTTGTGTTGTTAGAATACAGCATAGTTTTTTTTTCAAATGTGGCCTGGCTAGCTGCATGCCTTTTTGGAGCCTTGAAGGGAGAAGGAAATACCTGAAATCTAGTAACTCTTTACTGTTCCTGACTAGCAAGAAGCTGCTTCTTGAGTGAGTTCCACCAAAATTCTGCTTACTGAGATTTTGTCAATGCACAATAGGCCCATGTGGAACTTGCCTGCCTCTTTACCCAAAAAAACTTCAAGGTGTTTACACACCTGATTGCTACTTCCAAGTTACTCTATACATAAACAAGCTTTGAGGGGCAGCATCAGTTACAAAAAGAAAGTAATTTAGTCAAGTATAGAACACTTACAGCCACATTACTGTAATTTTAAATTTAAAAACAACCTCGTACATTCTTGTAGCTAGCTGAGAACAAGAAAACTCAAATTATTTCAATTTCTACAGACAGTTTAACTTTTTAATTAGTTTGGGGAAAAAGTCTTTTGTTTGAACATCTGCATAAAGATATCCCTTTAAAGTATTTTAACCTCCTGAAAAAAGCACTTTACTGTACAGTAGTGAACTAACAGATAAAAAGGGAGGAATACATTTTGAGTAGCTTTCCCCTGCAGCAGATCCTGCTCATCTTCACGTGAAATGCACAGGTTTTTCTGGCAGCACCTTCTGCGGCTGCTTTTGAGAAAAGAAGTACCCTGTAAAGTATTACAAAAGTCATGCCCTTCCATACTCCAGTTTCACATCTGAAGAATCTCAGATGCTGCCAGAGTTTCCGCTCAGGCTAGCTGGCCATCAGGGAAGACTGTCCCAAAGCAGCTCATGACCCCAGCTCCCTGCAAAGTCCCTCCGCTGCTGTGACCGTGCTGCCCAGCAAGGCTCTCCCAGCATCATCCCACGCAGAAGTCCGAGGAGAACGGTCCAAGCTGCTGCTGTTACACCACATCCATGAGGGTGGACATAGCACTGTTAGAAGATGCTGCACCAGAGGCAGCACCCCTGTGTCCTCACCAGCAGAAGCTGTGTACTTACAGAGCCATGGTCATGGCCCAGCTGCATTCTTGAGGGATTATCAGGTCCCTTGGATTGTGCCATAACTTGGCTACCAAAGAAAGCATTATTTTTGTGCTCTACTCTTAATAAGTATCTTCTCCATCTACAGCAAAAAGAGAGAATTTTATTTTTCCCTCTGAAAGAAAGGTACAATCAAACCAAGCTGCCAAGTTTTATAATTTTTTGTCATGTTTGTGTTTCTAGTTGTTTTAGTCCTTTTGGCTTTATAAAAGCTGTGCAAGCTTGATAGGAAATGTATTTGAATGTCCCTTTCTCATCTTGAAACTATGATGCCTCTTGTTACTCTCCCACAAATATAATTTTTGTTTTGCATAAAGTTTTCATTAAACAGTATAATTTCATAGCTTAAGGTACTCGAAAATATTACTCAAAAACCTAAAGACTGATTATGTCACATTTTTCTATGGTTTTCAGTTTACTTTCACAGGGCAAGAGAAGGAGCAGAGATGACATTTTCAACTATAAACTTTATCATCTGAGCAATTTCCAAGCAAAGCAAACATTGATCCTTTTATCCCTTGTCAAAATCCACTAGCATGGATTTCTGTACTTGCAAGAAGTCTCACAGAAGGTAACAAGGCCCCCTCAAAAATGCACAGGTCCACACTAGCAATTCTCAGAACAGGAACTTTACCTTGGGAGGTGACATTCGACTTCCCTATCCAAAACAGCCCCAGTGAATGCATGCTGAATATCTGTTGTTGGTTTTGCCAGCACCTGACACATGACAAAAGCATGAAAACTGCTAACAAAAACTTCCTGAGCTCCACAAATCACACACAAGCAACTAAAATCACCCTGCTAGTTAAAAAAAACAAACAAAAAAAATTAGAATATTGGCTAGAGAAACATACTCTTCTTACAGGCCTCTGGAGGAGAAGGTATCTTCTCTTTTTCAGGTAGTCCACCACTAGTGAAAATCTCAAGAGTAACTGATGGAACTAACATTTTACAACACCAACTCCAGACTTAAAAATCAAACTGGAACCTTGAATCTGTAGTAAACTGGCATTCTGTACTTAGATAGAGCTATCTTGCTAAAATCACCTGTCAACACACTCACTGAAAGCCCCATGCAACTTTTAAGAACAGCCTGCCATGTAGCATGTTGTGCGGGGTCCTGTGTAAGCAAGCTATGGAAAGGGGATCTACTTCAGAAAGGATCACAGGAGAAAGATAAAAGCAGCATTACAATTAAGACATATTATCTTCAGCATCAGTAACTAACTGATGCTATTGCTCTGGAAACTATCCAGACTGCAAAACCATGTACAGAAGATACATATAAATCCCTAGCAGAAGAAATACAGTGGTGCTCTATTTCTGGAGGTACATCCTCCTCCTCTTGCACTTTACTCAGCCTGTCCTTAACGCTCTAGCTTGACAAGCAGTAAGCACAGGCCAGGTCTGAAACCAAAAGGAGTCGTGTCCCCTGTCCTGCTTCTACCATGCACTCCTGGACCCCTTTTTAGGGGCCAACAAAGGTGTTCAGTTCTTAAGTCAGATCCACAACACATTAGATGACCTACCCAGTAGTGGTCAGTTCTATATTTAGGCAGAAAGAGTTAAGCTAATAAAAACTGTTCATTTTAGCTATGATCATTCTTCCAGTCCAGTTCATTATACAATAAAAACACTAGCATGGCCTCATGAGGTAAGATGGAAGTGTCTGAGGCTTGGACTGTTTCTTCCAGTAACAGTGCTGCCATTTAAATATGGTGATTCACTATTACTTTTGTCAAATAAGTCTTACTCCACTTCTTTGTCAGGGAGCTATAACTCAAATAACGTCTGTACCTTCTATCTATGATGAAGATGGGGTCAACATTATACATGTTTTAGGTGAAAAAAAAAATACTCTAGGCACCATACCCTTCATTCTTCTCTTCATGCCTACAAATACAAAGCACTTATTAGTACCCTTGTGATCTCTCCAATGAGGAATTATCCAGCTTTCAGACACAACTTCTCATCCCCCTTTGGTGGACTCCAAAATACATGACAAATTTCTACAAGTTAAGAGAAAACTAGGTTGCCAAAATATGACAGAGAAGCCACAAATGCTTTGACTATAGCTGTCAGTGAAGCAGGAAAATCAGTTATAAGAACCAAATGTGGAGCCACTGGTAAGAACCCTTTATTGATACAGGTTGAATGTTTTACAGCAGCCTCCTATCAATTATAACTGAAATGTTGAAAATAGGTACAAATGGAATAAAACAGCAGAGAAGTCCAACAGCTGTTGGGCTTGATGCTTCACATTATGCCCAGGTACTCAGTGCTACACAGTTTCTTTACTGGCAGAATGCAAGTGAAAAGGCAGTAACTTTGGCAAATAAAGGTTGATACTTGGGCCCACATAAGAAATACATTAGCACGTACAGCATAAGCACATTTACCACACATTTCTTGTGAAGACAGTAGCATGTGGAATTATCTTTAGATTCAACACACTGAAGCAAACGGGATTGTGTTGTCTTTTTAACACAATGATAAAATGTGCAGAGCACACAAAACGTCTTTAGCTACTGTTTTATCCCTCAGAGTAATAACATAACACAGGGTGAATTTCTTGAGCACATGTCTATACCAAGAAGTAGATTTAGCAGCAATGAATTTAGAGATTGCATAGAGGCAAAACCATGCAGTGTAGTATACCCAGCACACAAAAACAAATAAAAAAGATGCAAGGCCACACATGACTGGAAGTTTTATTATTACTTCCTATACAATGCTCCTCCACCAATACTCAAGTGGAGGCCACAGACTGGGCTATAAAAGTGGTTTGTAGTTTTTATTTTGGCCTCACACCTTTACCTACAAAGCTATTTAATGGCAAGCAGTAAGTGTGAGCCAATTGTAAAACACCCTTCTTCTGCTTGCCCTGAAACTTAAAAGAATCACACACACATAAAATCACAGAACAGTTGAGGTTGGAAGGGACCTCGAAGATCATCTGGCTCCAACCCCCCCTGCCACAGGCCGGGACACCTTCAACTAGACCACATTCCTCAGAGCCCCATCCCACCTGCTCTTGAACACTTCCAGAGATGGAGGAAGGTCTACAACATCTAAGGGCAACCTGTTCCAGTGCCTCACCACCCTCACAGTGAAGAATTTCTTCCTAATAGCTAATCTAAACCTACCTTCCTTCACCTTAAGGCCATGTTCCCGTGTTCTGTCACTACATGCCCTTGTGAAAAGTCCCTCTCCAGCCTTCTTGAAAGCTACCTTAAAGTACAAGAAGGCTGCTGGAAAGAAGCAGAGCTAACTTCCACCAAGGAAAAATAGGAAGTCAGTCATAACCAAAAATACTACCAGAAATCAACCCCCAATTTCTAATTTACTGTACCTCATTTTTCACCAAAATGCATCAAACTTTCAAGTGTTTCTCCAGAACCGCTTTCAGCAAAGCCACTGGAGAACTTCACTGTAAGAACTACAGAAAGGCTCTGTCTTTCATTTTACAGAACGATCAATAAATTAAACTTGTCAGCACAGAAAACAGCTACTCAAATCACGCACTCTTGTGTGGATCAAGAGCACAAGCAATTCTGGTTAGGCCTCAGACGATGCTGATCAAGATTTTTCATTGGTTACTATTGTCCCCTGTCACCTGGAGAGCAGCTCAGACCTGCGGCAGTGCCCTGTAGCTGCGGTGGCAGCTTCCAACGCCAGGCTGGCCCACTACAGCTGCATGTTCGAGTGGCTTCTCATGAAGAGTCCTCTGCAGAAGCACTCAGGGCATCACAGGCAGAGCAAACAAAGCTGTCCCATTAATCTGACTGTTAACAGGCAGTAATAAAAAGACAGCAAAACCAGAACATGACAACACAAAGTATTTGTGTAACCTACCACCAGTTACGGATTAGCAATTTCAGAGCTCCATTAGAAGGCATACAGAGAACGGTGCTCATCTGTTAAAAAAGCTGAAAATTGATTAATGAACCTGTTTACTTAGATACTTACATTCTTCACTCCAAAAAGAAAAATAATTAATAAAACCCAATGCAACAATGTAAGAAGACACCTTTCCATAGAAGCTGCCCGTTTGCTGCAACTGAGATTATTCCAAACACTGTTTTCTCTCAACCAACCTGGCTTCCTTTCTGAGGGATGCGTGGCAACTGTAAAAAGATTTTTTTTTTTTTGTCTACCATTTTATTTCCATGTTATAACATCATGTCACTCCCTCAAATAAATCACACCATTCTAGATCCACAGTTATTACTAAACCACTGCAAAGTCTCTTCTCTTGCATTACTCAATCCATCTAGAAGTTCTGAAACAACACGAGTGGATTTTTCAAGTTGTTTAGAGTAAACTTTACCTTTATCATCTGCCCTTTATGGCTGTATTTGTGTCATATCTATTTCTACTTTTCAATAAAAAACCCCCAAAATTTACAGACTATAAACTTTCATTGACTACAGATCTTTGTTACAGCAAAATACATCATTTCCTGAGTGTACTCCATTACAGTATTAGTAGGAGCAAAACCATCTAATCAGAGATCATAACAACATAATTGCTCATTTCTTGTTATTGAGCCTGGGCAGGTTGTGACTCTTGGTTCCTCCTCCAACAACTGCCTGGACCCACGCAAGGTAAAGGCGGCACTCACCTCCTCTGCCTTCCCGGTCACAGAGCTGGCACAGAAGTGTTTTCGGTGCAGCACTCTGCCATCCTGCCTACAGCCCTGGTGCGCTGCAACGCAACACGACCACCGCGAAACCGCTTCTCCAGCCCGGCGTTCGCCTGCCACAAACAGAGCCCGCAGCCACACGCAGAAATTAACTCCGGACCGATGAAAATAACTCTTTCGGGGGAGGAGTAACAGCGCTGTTCCGAGGGAAACGAAAAGCAGGAAGCTGATCTCAGCAGCGCGGGGAGCACGGACGGGGCGGAGCAGACGCACGGAGCGAGGAAAAGTGGAGCAAGACTCGCTGCTTAAAGCCTGGCTTTGGCAGTATGACCAACCAGCACCGCATTACTGAAATACCAGCGCCGGGGCTGACACGGACGCCAGCACCCCCTGGCCCGGGGGCACAGGCCCGCGGCAGCCCCGCGCAGCGGCACTCGCCGCACAGGTACCGGCCCTGCGCAAGCGGCCCCCACACGCCGCCCGCCCTGCTGCCGCCAAGCCCTCGGCCCCACAGCGGCCCTCGGTGCTTCTCTGCTCGCCCCGGATCCTTCCCTGCTCGTCCCGGCCCGGGGTGAGGGCTGCCGGGGCGCCGAGCCCGCTGTCACGCGTGAGCCGGTTTGAAAGGGCACGTCCTGCAGGGCGGACTCAACGCTCCTGCTCTGCAACTGCGGGGAACTCCTCCGGCGTGCTAAAAGCAACAGATGATGGGATCTTCTAAAAGACTGAAGAGCCCTGTCTAGTGCGTAATTAACTTCTTCTGATGAAGTGTAAAAGAAAAAGGGGCGGGGGGGGGGGGGGGGAGGATTCTTTAGGAAAACAGCTTCAGGAACTGAGAGGCTTTTCATGCTAAGATTCAAACTGACTCGAAGCAGGGCTTAACCTCGACAACAGCATCTCCCACGCTGTAAGAACTTTCTCTACCTTCACAGGGCTGCCCTTCCCACCAGAAGGCAGGCCACGGAAGCTCGCTCCGTGCAGGAGCTGGCTGCCCCAGGAAGGCTGGTTCTGCTCCTGCAGTGAGGGACACGCTGCCGTCCTGGCCGCTGCAAGGGTCAGGCCGCTTCTGCTGCTTGCGTGTCCCTCACCTTCCTCAGCAGCAAGGCTGGTTTGTATCATTAGGACAGCGTTACAAAACACCACAGAAAACAGTGATATGTAACATCCTAAATAAACGTGAGCTTGGAAAACAAAGCCAAAAAAAATACAAGGGAGGGTGGACTGACTACCACGAGAGCCATCAGCCAGCGTTTCAAAGTAGTAATTAAAATCTGTAACAGGAAACAGCATGGCAGTGGATCTTCCTAACACTCGCACAGCCAGGATCTGATCTCTACCTCTCAGCCAAAGGCAGACAATCCCCAAGCATTTCAGGCTTTTCTGAATGAGGCCAGAGGTGGAACACTGCATGATTCTTAGACTTGTCTTGCTCTCTTTCAGGTCTGAACGTTTTGCCCCATTAGCTCTGTATGGCAAGATGCAGTGCTCTGTACTGGTGGGTACAGAGCAGATACAGGGCCAAAATAAAACAGCAGATCAGTTTAAGCAAAGTTCTTTCACTTTCAAAAATCCCATCTGATGTCATCTACATTATACCGACAGGAGAAGAGAAAACAGAGGCAAGGTGGCCAACCAATTTTATTTTTACCATTTCTTTCATGTATTTTTTCTTGTCTGCTCAGTTTAGGAACCTGTACCATGTCTAACTGACATTTGGAAGATTCCATTCTGGATTAAGAAACCCAGCAACTTCTAAGAAAGCATTTAATGGCTCCTTTTAAATTCACTGTGGCTTGTTCACTTTTTGACACTGTTTCAAAGTATGTCCTATACTCAGTCTGCAGACAAATCCAGACTGAGCTAGAGACATAATCACACCTCTCTCCTGCCCTCTCTGCAAAGCCTGTGGCCTTCATTTCCAGGAGTGAACAGACAGGACCCATGCCTTTGTCTCAAGGCTTCCCAGTTCACAGCCTACCTGTGGTGACTGCAGTTAAACTGAATCCTCATGCTGTAAGCTGAAGGTCACTGATGCAGACATACATCCCTATCTGCAGCTCCTCTGATGGAGCAGTCAGCTCCGACCGAGCGGATGCAAAGCTTCATTGCAGCAGGATCTTCAGGTGCTGCAGCAACATCACAATAGCCACAAGGAGACTAAAGGCAACCTAAATCTCAGCACGCAGGCTAGGCCAGCCAGCATATGAGCAGCAACACACCACATCCTATCCGACTTAATCTCAATGCCATTTCTGCACTAGTGTCCCTGTAGTTTGGCAGCTTTAACCCTTTTCAATCATAAACTGAGACACTGGTTTCACTCCCATGAGTACTTAATGATTCTTTTTGGGGGGAAACTGTTACCACTAGAGAGATAGACAGCTGCTTCCTTACTAAGGAAACATAAAGCTTAAAGCCAGAACTGTATCAAAATGGCAAATGTGATTTACACACTCAGCTGAACAGATTTAATGAGCATTAAAACCAAGAAACCACAGAACCTGCATGGAATATTGTGCTGCGGTGGTGTGTGGACCAAGAGCAGACAAGGTGAAAATACAGGAAAGAGCTCCTACGAGTAAACAACTTAGGAGAAACAGCAAAGATACTCCCAAAGCTTTTCTGATACTATTATTGTTACATAAATGCCTGAGCTTCTCTTCAAATCAAACCCAACATTTGTACAGCATCACTCACACCTCTAGGAGTCCACAACACCTGAGATAAATGAGCTCACAAGCCCACCACCAGTCTCAGGGTTATTCTGTATATTTCAGAGAAGCTGCTTTCTAGCTGCTGTATAGAAGAGATTCTACAGCAATGAGCGCTGTTTCCCCCCTGCTTCTCAATTTGATACTCAGTTTTGAAAGGGCACTTCTTAGTCCTGACCAATATTGGACAGGCATGTGTTGCTGCAGTGTACAGTGCACAGTACAGCCGCCTTCCTCCCCACTACTTCTTCACTTCAAATACACAGGTACACCTGAGAGAGTATTTCACTAGCTACAGAAGTGCAATCTCTGGCACTCTTTACATGACAGACAAGGACAATTTATTCCAGCAACCTTGACAGCAACAGAAGCACCTTTTCTAAGAAAAGTACTTTTAGAAGTAAATAAGTATCATTGACCATTGTAATGAGGTTAACTAACAAACCACTTAAGGCACATCTTTAACAACAAAGGCTTCAGTCTATCTTGACTTGGCAACAAAATAAAACACCTTCTCACACATTTTTAAGTAACTTGCTACTATTTATTTTGCAAATGACTTTTAAATATTCTGAAAGACCCTCCTCTACCAGCCCACTTCAATCTTTTATTATTAAAGGCACTTCATCCTTAAGATGACAGGTTATACGAAGAAAAAGCTGGCAAGACAGGCTAAAGTATTGCATTGTTTTCAGTAAAAAAAGCTCCATGTCTTTAACCCTGCCTTTCTACGAAAGAAACTTCCTTGAGAAACTAGAGTAGCATCTGCTTGTATTTCAAATAATTACCCTCTGCTCCTTTGTCTCTCCTAGGTCTCCCTGACTGAGGTCAAGAAAAGAACAAGTACATTTTAAAATCAAAGTTTACCATTTCAGTAGGATTTCAGAGCCAGGACTGTTAAAGTCATGTTATGCCACTATTCTTCACAAAGCAAAACAGTTTGTGCTTAACACTACCAAACAGACTTCTGTCATTATCTTTGCTGACTAGTGTTATTATCCTATCCAGAGGTCTCCAGCTGCAGTATAGATACAGTAGTACATGAGCAGTTTTTAACACTGCAGTCATTACTTCCTGCAGGTCTGCAAAAGGAACTAAGAAGATTAGTCCATTGGTAGGCTTACGTTTATTTTTCAGGCATCCATATCATCTACAGGACAATGTTTTAATGTTTCTAAAGAAATTTTTAAGAAGTTGAAAACCCACTACTTTAAATTGTGACAGCTTTTTTCTAGCAGAGATACAAATTTTTTTAAAGCTTGAACATGGTCAAAAGGGATCATCCCTTAGCTACTACACCAAAAAACTACTTCAGAAGAAGGCATAAGGAAGGAAGTAGCAAGCACCTACAAGGATGGGTAAAAGCATTCTTGTGCTTTAAACTCATTCATACACACTTAGAAGTCCAGGCACTTTCAGTCAAGCAGTTACTGTTTTAAAACTAACTTGAAGTTTTGTATCGCTCAAACTACAGTTGTCAAAATAAATTTCTATGTGATGATTTCTCACCTCTCATTCCATACATTAACAGCAGGTGGAGATTAGGCACCAAATTGTCTCTATATTTATTTAAAACAAGTCAAGCCAGAGGTAGTTCGATCATGCATTTACTCACTCCTTCAGTTTATCTATCTTGTCCTGAACTGACACGACAGGATGACTTCTCCCGGCTTGTTGCTCTGGTACTTTATGAGCATTAAAATTACTAAGTAAGTGACCAAGATGGAGAAGATCTGGTCAAAGAAGATAGAAAGAGGAAAAGTAACACTCATTAATCTTGCCCTGCTGAAGGCTTTCTCCTGCTATATAGCAAGGAAATAGAACAGCAAACAAAGAAATTGATGAAACAAAGAAATATCTTGAGAGTATGCTTTAAACACCCCAAAACTTAACCTGGAAGTGACTCTCAGTGAAGACATCCAAACAATTCTCCAATCAAATCTGCAATTTCAGTCTACTATTGTAACATTGCCGCCTGTAAAATGAACACCAGAACTGTGCTCACATATACATAGAGTATTGCAGCAATACTAATAAAGTAGCATCTGCACTGAAGCTCCATATTTTATTCCAATCTCATGAAGAAATACAATTGGTATTACTAAATCTAAACAAAGTCACTATTCACCTCAAAATGGATGCAATCTCCCAATCCAATGCTCATATAACACTCCAATACCACACAGTTAATACAACACTAAACAGATACATTAATTCATAAAACATTCCAGAAAACATCAACAATCTGTGTATTCAGAAATAGCAGAATCACCGTTTTTATGATTCCTGGATCTCAGCACTTCTTAGAAGCTGTATCAAATATTTTCCTATGTGCACATGTACACACCAGTGCTTTCTGAGCTGTGCAGTACATTATCAGCACATTTCCATCGCAGAAAGCCACTGCCCTGTTACCTACTGCACACACCCACTCATCTCAAGCGTCAGAAAAACTTCAGTTACAAACGTCATACCTAAATAATGCACAAAATACCCAAGCCAAAAATCCTACCAACAAGCAGCATGTTGTCCCTTCTTATCCCTCCCCCACACTTATCCTGAGAAGTTAAATCTCAGTTCTTCTCTGCCATAGGTGGAAGATACTCAGATACTACATACAATGTGGCAGAATAAAATCCTATCACTGTTGCCCCCTTTTTAGAATTATGAGAGCAAATTACTGGCAAATTTACAGATGCAGAACTTCTCACAATGTAAAATCACGTATTACTTGTAGCAAAAAAAACCCAACATATTTCCAGTATCAAAGTTTCTTAAAATTAGCAGGGTTTTGTCTAGTTTTTGCTTTAAGAATGACCGCTGTTCTCCACAAGGTTAAAATGCAATCCAAACTTTTAAAAAGAAGCTTCAATTAGTATGATCTTCTCTATTTTCTAGTTCTATCAGAAAATTTATTGGGACATACACTTCTGATTTCCAAAACAACCCAGTTTTCTTCCTTAATGTACTGCTGCAGTATTTTGTAAACATATTCTTAAAAAACATGCAAAGACTCAAAGAGCAATTGAAAAGAAAGACATTTCACTCTGCTAATTTGCATCACATTTTATAGTTCCTATCCTCCCTCTTAAATGGAAAACTAATTGTGATAAAACATCAAGCCCAATTAGAAACAGCCACTACACACAACTATTTGTTTGAATGATTTCCTCTATAGTATGTGTAACTGTTTTAACAGAATCCTCTAGTGTTTGGGCCAAATATTGTCATCTTTTCTGCAGGGGAAAAAAACCCACACTCCCTCCACTTCCACATCCCATTCACTAAGTACTTCACTGAATTCAAACTCTAATACATATAAAAATAAATCTTTCAAATTTAACTTCTTTTAGTGAAATGCTGAAAAACCATTATAGCAGCTTGAGTTCTGCATTCAGGATACATTTGTAATTTTCTTCAGGTTTCGGTATTAGCTTGCACATTAGAATGCCCAAGTTGGGCACCTATTTGTATATTAAGATAGTGATCAAGTGCCACGTGAGACTTGAGCATCAGAACTAGAGCTCAGATTTTTGGAGCTTGATCCCACTGGTATCACTTTCACCAAAATTCTGACGTTTAGCTTTGTTGTGATCTGTGGGATGTGATCTGTGACCTTTAGATTTCCTTTTGCATTTAAGGTCCAAAAATCTGACAGACTTCTCTAGGCACTGGAAGAAGCTGGAGAACAAAATGGGCAAGATTCAGAAAACAGGGAAGTGACTTAAAGAAATATATTTTTTCTGCATCTGTGGACAGCTGGCGGCTGTGCTAGCCACGGCAGGAGATGAGATCAGTCTCTGTGGCAGCACCAACTACGAGAGGGAGCAAGCATGGAGGAGAGGTCAGGTCCCTGCAGGTGGGTTGCCATCCCGCTCCTGGCATATTCATGTTATATTTTTCTCCATAAACACACTTGCTGAAAAAGAGAGCAGGGCAGCAAAAGCAGCAGGGAAATGATTTTCATTCAGTTTTACTTAAGAGCAAACCCTGCCTGACCTTTAGCTGTCCTTACGCTGCTTTCACCTACGGCTGCTCTCCCACCTCCACAGCCTCCCCTGCCCTCTGGCAGAGGGGGCCCAGGCACCCACCCTGCCCCAGGGTGCCCACAGGGGTACATCAGCACACACCACGGTTTTGGCAACAGCTGGCCTGGCACAGCCACCCCCGGGAAGCAGAGCTGCAGGAGGATGGCTGGCCCCAGCCAAGGCCACCACAGCTGTGAGCAAGGACAGAGGATGCCTCTCTGGAAACATGGGGGGTTATGCCAACATGAAAGCACCATATAAATGCAGTAGCCAACATGAAAATCCAGCAAATAAAGGAAAACTTTCAACTATCCCTATGGATTTGTGGAACGTAACCCAATCTTTAGCTGTTCTTTTGTTTCACCAGCAACTAATTCCTCTGAGTAACCGCAAACAAACTGAACTCAAGGTGCTACTGCAAAGTAAAATTTGCAAATTGCAAACTCACTTAAAAAAACAAAGTGTCATTTTATCTCCAGTAGTAAGTGCTGCTTACTGTTTTCATTCACCAGAGCAAAATATCTGCTGTAACATCACTTGTGACAATGTCCACTCTTGTCTAAAGA
The DNA here is from genome assembly GCA_013398015.1 of Oreocharis arfaki. Taxonomy (NCBI): domain Eukaryota; kingdom Metazoa; phylum Chordata; class Aves; order Passeriformes; family Paramythiidae; genus Oreocharis; species Oreocharis arfaki. The sequence continues at coordinate 209,898 of VZRR01005015.1, forward strand.
CCTGACACCAAAGCCAGACATGTGAATCAGTGGATATTATATGGTCTAGTCTAAAAGTTTCTCTATGTTTTATCCACATACCTTCTAAAACTAAATGAGAATTTTTTCTCATTCAATTGAAAAAGAAAAGGCGTTATTTTATCCTCTGGTCTGTTGTCTTCTCCACAGTGTTTGTGTGGGACTCAGTGTTAAAAGAAGTTTTTAATATGCAACACTTCATTTTACTGTAAGAGAACACAAAACAAATCACCAAAAGTCAAAATTCATATTTTACTTCAAAAATGCAACTCTTCCCCCCCCAATCATCTCCAAAACTATTTTTTCTTCTTTTCACATTCTTGGTTCACTCACCAGAAGTTAATTCAGTATGCAAACTACTGATTTATGCACACAGAATTACAACAGACTTCTTTATCAAGAAAAATCATACAGGTTCCTTGCATTCAAGTCTAAAATACATGTGTGGGACCTCATAGAAGAGGGTGGGGTCTCTTCCTGCCACTCCAGCATGAATGCAAGGAACATATATTCCAATCTACATGTAGATAGCTGCCCATATAAATACAACACAGTAACAGCATTAAAATATACAAGCACTTCTGGGGTTTTTTTTTTGCTTGTTTCTAACTGACAGGAAGAAAAGGTTTAAGATAGGCTACTCTTTACCAAAGGAGGCTTTATGGATCCCAGCCGGGTCCTTGCTCTATATGCAGAAGAGCCACAAACACTATACTTGTCAGGGTACAACGCTGGCTTGCCAGTAATACAAACTCTCCTATTCCTGCAGTTGTCCTGCACTCCTTAAGTTAAACACAAGTTAGCAGTAAGAGCAATTTACATGAAAAACCTCCGCTGTGAAATGCAGCTGCTGCAGAGCTGACCCACTGCTACTTTTCTACCACTGCATTTGGAACTGCAACAGAGAGGTACAATGATGGCCCGTAAGAGACCATAAAACTCCCAGATGCTGCTGGTAAACTCTAGAGAAGTCATCAGTTGCATCCCCGCACCTCTCAACTAGCTGACCACCACTGCTGCTCTCTGGGACCCTGCCTGGTACAGGCCAGGAAAATGAGGGAGAACAAAAGCAACTGCTAGCTCTGGTGCTGAAAAGACCTGAGAAAGGGCAAGTGCGCTCCTCTAGGAGCAAGAGACTGCTGTAACAAGTGATCGGCTGGAGTTCAACATCTTCTCCAAGATTTGCATTTATATCAAAGCGATTCCAGTATTGCAATTTGATCTTCTGCTTGGGTGAACATATGGCCTGTGAACTTAACACCATCACTTGTAAACCAATGCAGTATATAAACCACAGACTCATTAACTTCTTGTCAACAGATACCTATGTAAATCTTCAGCACATTAATTGTTCTATTAAGTTTTTTCAATGTTACTTTTTTAACCAGAGAGCGGAGGGAGGGCTGGGGAGAATGTTAAACATGGCCTTGAAATTAAACTGGGTGGCAAACACTAGATACTTCAGTAAACACAGGTGAACTTGGTCTCAGTGCTGACACCTTAGTGCCTACTTCCATATTTCACATACATTGCCAAGGACTCTAGTTTTCAATGACAGCTTCTTTAAGGAAAGGCAGAAAAGCAGGGAAAAAATTCTACCCTGAGCACCAAAAGCAGTAAAGCTCATCCTCCCCTGCCTCCCCCACTCCTATAAAACCCCAGAAAAAGCCCTCTAATAACCAGATCTTATCCCCAACTAGTTTTCACTTTCAACAACAACAAAATTATTATCAAAATAAATACCCAGTTAATTGAATAATCATTTCCCAAGAGAAAGTCCTGTTTTCAACATCCAGTGCTCTAAAAGAAATCCATAAACAGGATTTGCAACCTCCTAGCGCAAGGAGAGTTGTTACTGCAGCCTAACCAGGTCTCGCCTCTTGAAGAAACATCCAGGACATGCCCTTGTCTCATCAGCACCAACTGTCAGTGACTGGCCCCAGAGACTCGATAGTTTCGGTAGCTCCTAGACACAGCAACCTGATTTAAACCAACTAATCAGGTACCAGGAACTCTAAGTGCAGCAGCCCTGCCCCACTCTGCATGATCTAACCTCTCCTTACTGCATGCAAGTTATACTAGCATGCACAGAGCTCCATGCTCTCACTGACAAACCCCTTCGTATACTTGCTCTGCCTTATTGAAAGCACACATGGGTAACCACAAAACCATGTAGAGACATACTCTTATGATATGACACCATGACAGGTTCTATCAACATGTATTTGTAAATGCTACATTTTAGCAAGGTGTTTCCAAAAAGTTGGTAATAAAGCATCTTTCCACCTTTTCTTTAGAAGACCCCTTAAACCAACTCTCTAGACCTCAAAATGCCTCAAATCAGAATTGGGAGGGATGAACAGAACTCTTAGCTTTGTTACTAAACAGGCAGTATATATCTGCCCGTTCGTCTGACTGGACTCTTTCCTGAGTTGGGCATTTACCAGAGGCCAGTGATGCCCTGCATGCCCAAGCTGGTCCCGGAGAAGAGAAAGCACTCAGCACCTCGGCAGGAAATCTGGTGGATGGGACAATTCCAATTGTCCCTGAATTAACCAAAGTCAGCGAACAGTTGAGGCATTTAACACAGGGTTTGGCAGACAGGGAGGGAAGACCCTGGGTTTCCTGGAAGAAGACACCTACATTGGAGGGGCACATGGCCTGTGCAGTCCTCTTTACCTGCCACCTCTGTTTCCTCTAGTAACACTGTGATTAATCTGGAGTTATACAGCAATTGCCATTAATTGCCAAACTATTCAATAATTTTTACTCAGCCTCCCAGTTCATTCTAACCATTTTAAGTACACCACAAAGCAGATATCTCTCATTATCATTTATTTGCCACTGCTGAGAAACACCACCCCCCAGCATCCACAGTTCTCTGGAAGGCTGCTTCTCTACCCAAAAGGACGCATGTCACTATACACTCCAGAGCCTTTTTCTGTAATGACTGTGTGGCCAAATTAAAATGAGCTACTTGCACTACTCTTTCTAACCCTGGTATTATGATGATTGCTGACTTTTTGTGCATGAAGAAACTCAAGAATCAAACTTTACCCTGACACACTGGTCTGAACATGCAGCATTAACAAACTCTCTGCAAGCCACATTAAGGTCCACATCTGCAGCATACTGGGACTATGCCTAAAGAACACTGTTGACACAGACACTACAGTAATACATGATCTCTCATCTTCAAGTCCGAAACTGATTTTTTCATCCTATTCACACAGAGGTAACACAAGGTTTTTTCAAGTATTTCACATCAACATAAGTGACCCACTGCTTCTGAGCTCCCGTGGAAGCAAGGCATCTATCTCACCTGTGCGACTGCAAATTTCAAACAGAAGTAGTGACAGATATAGCCAGGCTTGTTTCAATAAGCAACAATTACTTAATAATCCACAGCGGAGAGTCCTGATCCTACTGGTACATAACTCTGTAAATTATGTACCTTTTCAACTGCATTGAACAAATTTGAGTAGTATACTCATCAAATGCCAAATCCTTGATAATTATTTACTTTCTAACCATTATTTTAGGACATTTATATAAGAACTAAAACTTCTTTCACATTAGAGGCAAATGAAAGGTGTAACCATTAGAAATCACAGAATTTTCACATTGAAATTCTAAGTATGATCTGACTGCAGCCACTAAAATTACTCAGGTCAGCTTTAAACCCAAAGATTTTTCTGTATTTCAAGCATTCCTGCAAATAGGGGTATAAAAAGAAATGTGTCTGAAGCTCACATATTTTGGCAGAAGAATGGCTTATTTGGCAGTTGCTGAAAACACTCACCTCTCTCTCATCCTATCACCCCTGTCACTAGTGAGGTGTAGATATTTTACTGGACAACACACACTAGTTCAACAGTTCTATAAATGAAAAACATTTAAATTCATTTGTGTAGCAAGTTCCTTCCATTAATACTATTTCATATACAGGCACAGAGGGATTTTCATTTCATTCACCTTATACAGCTATTACAGATATCCCCATAACGCAGGCTTAGAATCTTTTTCTACATCACAATGACAAGTAATAGACACCAAGAGGCATGGAAGAAACTTAAATTTCTTATGAGAGTTGAACTGTTTTTGCTCCTAGTACCTGTCTACTGATGAAGAAAGCTACATAGTCTCAGTTTCACCTTAGTCCTACTGAATTGCATTGTCTGTCCCCATAAACACCACTGTTCATGTTCCCAAAGATACCTGGCTAATATACGTATCTGTCTTCTCATTCAAAAAAACCAAAAATGGACATTAGCTGATTTAAAGTAAAATCTCTTAACACCAATCAGGAGATTCACAAGTCTCAAACCAACACTTTGTGGTCCACTGAATCAGAGATAATCACTCCATCTTATTACTGTTCCTTTCAGTGTTACTTCTGCCAACTAAAACCCTCAAGTCCATGGATTTCTAAGCCAGGCCAGAGAGATTTTTTAAATATGAGCCTTGGAACTCAAAGTGCAAGGTTAAGCAAGCATGAGGATATAACCACAGGTCTCAAATCATGCTTTTGAGGAGGCATACTTGATTAACCCCCTTGCTCTTTTGCAGTGCTTTACATCCTGATCACAGACTGTTTCAGGGAAGTGCTGACCATCAGCAGGTACACGGAAACAAAAGCAAGAAAAGTGGAACAAGAACTTCAGCAGCCTAAATAAAGATTGAGGCACTAGGAAAAAAAAAATTAATTTCAGCCTTATGTTCTATATACTAGCCAACACAGTCTCACTAGTTAGGATAAGCTATTTCAATTATTGCCAGTAATCCCCCAACTCTGACAGTTTCAATTACTCTTGATTCTTCAGTTTCCAAAGTAAAATATCTCTGCAGCATCAGTGATGAATTGCTTCACTTTGGCAGTTCCTCAGCCCTCTGTCCCACCTCACGATCAGCATTCCCACAGCGTCAATGCGAATTTGCAAGTTAGAAATGCTCACTGCCAGTTTGTTAAAATGTGAACCTCATACACCACTAATATTGAATGAATTCATCCTCCATTCTCCATTCACAGTGACAATACACATTATAAGCAAACTACGACCACTTACTGAAAATAAAGGTCCTGTTTTGTTGACAATGTAAGAGCGCTTATATTTTCTGTCCAGAAGTAAGAGTCTTGAGGACAGAATCTTGTTCCTCTGCCAAAATTATTCAGAAGTCTAAGAAACACACGTGCCACTAGCAAAATCAGTTTATTACCTTTATTTTCCTTCAGACCATGTAGTGGTCTAGTATAGAACAGTTAGCTCCTGCCACCTTGTGGGACTTCATGGGTTTCCCTGAAAGCTTGAATCATCAGTAAACTAGTGAGCTAAAAAATATAAACACTTGGGAGTTACTTTCTTATGATTCATGCTGGTGAATGTTAAAATAAGAGAGAAATATTTATGGAGAGGGTATGCCATTTTGAATATTTTCTGGTTCATTATACCTAGCATTGTTTATATAGCTGAACTGCTGGATTTAGTAATCTTATGGAAGGTGTTTTAAATATTTAAATATCTGTCAAGAATCCTAAGTTTTGGAAGCTGATAACGTCTAAGTTTAAAATAACATTATGATCAAGTATTTGTCACCACTAGCAAATCTCACATATTCAAAATAGATTCTACACAGAAATAATCCAAATTTAGACTGAAAATCCTTGCATTCCAGTGCAATTTTGAAACCAAATAATAACCTCAGTCTCATAAAGAATTATGCATATGCTTAACTTCTAATATGGTAATAACATGTCTAGTTCTCCCAAAAGATCTGATTCCATGTACTTACTTCTTAAATCCAATTTGACTTCCTGTTTTATGCTTTTCCTCTCCTCATCCATCTCCATCTTTATAATACATGGCCAACTTAATGAGTCAAGTTCTCCAAAGACGAGTAAGACAATTTGAATGGAAAATTTTTTTCACCATAGTAACAAGAAGGTGAAGATGCATGGATCCTCATCCTTGTCTCCTACATGCTGTCTACTGCCCCTCTGACAGGTACCTTGTCACACCGACTTTGTGGAGATGCAAAAGACAACAGCAACTGCAATCACTGGGAAGGGATGAGGTTCTCTTTCTATTTAAACCAAACCTCTGCTGCTCCAGATACCAAAACTGAAAGAGCACAGACGGTTGCAGATGATGTGACTCCATGAACGTGATCACCAACCTCAATGAACTCGCTCCTGTCTATTCTTGGGCTTGAGTGATTTGTTACAGATGCACAAAAATGCAACAGCAGTTAGGGAGCACTTCTTCCCCCCTCCCCAATCATCCCACAACTGCTTCAGTGAACTTGGGAGATCTATCATGCTGTGTAGTTGGTGCCAACTGTAGCAAACTTTACCCCTTGGAACTTCCTTCTTCTGGAAAACAAAACTATTAACACACTTGAAACAGGAACAGTTCTTCCTGATGTCAAAAGAAAATCATCTCTACTAAAGGCCTTAGTAGTTCATAACTGCACTCAAGAACAGTAATTACAGATCCAAAGCCAAAGGAAATACAGCAAGATAGTCTTTTTTAATCCACAAACAGAACGAACTTCTGCTCAAGACTGAAACAGTAACAAAACGTCAGGCTATGAATCAATTGGCACAGCATACCTAAGGAACATAAATTGTATGCTCTTAAGTAAAAAGTTTCAGAATCTCACTAGCTTCCCTGGTAACTTCAGAAGTGAGGTTGTCTCTGACAGCCATCATACTCCCTCTCACGAAACCCCTTATTTCTTCTTATATATTCGTAAGGTCCTAGTAGACACACAATTAACTTACAAGGCAAAGCTCATCGGTGTCCATGACAATCTCTGACTGCACCTCCACTCCAATACTGAGAATCTCTCCCAGACTGAGGTATGTCTGTGTCTTGAACGTCTGGAAGGCACCAAAACGCTCCTCTCACAGCTGTCCTTATCCATCCCAATCTCCACTACCAGAAATCCAGATGGACGAACTGGTAGGGGGCTCTAGAAGAGCCATTGGTCTGGATGCTCAGGGAATCAGAACTGCCGGACATATTCTACCCAACCTCAACAGAGCCAGCACCTTGCAAGGACAGGACATGCACCACTATTCTCCACCTCACTGTGGGTGAAGAACACAGCCACCTCCTTACACACAGCTTATTTGCTTCAGATTTTTCCCTGCTCTGGAGCGCCCTGATGTTATGTCAGTCTCACTGTAACTGCAGACATGTACCTAAGAGCCACCTTCAGCCCTTGGCTACAGAGAAAAAGAAGTAGCATGCTCTAGCAGCAGAATGGATCGGATCCAACACCCACTGCAGGTCTCAATAACAACATAAAGCATAAGAAGTAAATACTAGGACCTTGTAAGAAATTCCACTTTAATGCAAGTGAATCATATCCTGCCATATCCTTTTACTTTCATTTTATTTCTCTACTAGTCCTATATCCTGCAGTTCTACTAATCCAGCAGAAAGATCTGAGGTAACTTTCTGCATGTCTACATGCTCACAGCAGTCTAACTGCAGTACCAGAGAGCTGAGCTAGTACCTTATTCTTCAGGATGCTTTGAAACTAGTGAAAGCATAAACACACCTCCCATACCCTGACTAGATATCCTCTCCTTGGTAAGTGCAGCTCAGCTGGACCTGATGATACAAGACTCCCAAGCAGCAGCAGACTGAAAAGTACCTGATGATTTTTCAGTTCTTCCTGCAAGTATTGCACAGTATTCTGAACACCAGCAGCAAAAACTGACAAGCATTAACTCTGCTTAAAGTTGTGAGTTCTCCAAGGAGACAGAAACATCTGGTCCAGGTCAAGGAAGAGTCACGACATGGCTTGAGCCTGGTTCCCATCTGAAACACTACTCCCTATCTGTCAGGATGAGATTTGTTTTACATTTTCTCAGCATATTTATTTTCTACAAAAACATTATTTGACTTTTGCAAACTTTTGTTGAGGGAACTTCCCAAGAAGCTACATAAAGTAATTACTTTATTCGTGTACTTACTGGAGAAAGAAGTATTTAAAAACAAACAAACAAAAACCCACAAAACAAAACAAACAAACTGGGCCACTTACTCCTTCTGGTTTTTGTTTTATCTATATTCTTATTGATATACTTTCACCGTCAACCATTTAGCCTTACATTTTAAGGAGAAAAGAGGAAAGTTCTGAATCCAATTGTCTTATTTCTGAGAAATATCTCTCAAAATCACCCAGGTTACAGAACTTACAAACTTCTGTACATAGCCTGCTTTATGAGATTTCCAGGAGGAACCTCACTGCTTCATAAACCAGAACACACAATCAGATCTGTCTTCACCATTGTTTCATTGATGCCAAGCCACAAGAGCTTACCCAGAACTGTGCACGTGCCCAAGGATCTGTGCCAAAATGTCTCAGAGCAGGATCAGGCCCCTGTAAGATTAGCTGCATGTACAGCGTCAATCCTGCAACTGCAATAGCTCAAGGAGACTGCTATGAGAGAGGCATTGCAGTAACAGGCCCTAAAATAATCCAACATATAAAGATCTTTGTGCTCTCCACAACTGAAGCACAATTCTTAAAAATGAACGGAACAAAAAACTTTTGTATTTGTGAAATAAAAATCAATTCTTCGGATGACAAGCAGGACCAGCCAAGCTCCTTAAAATATATAGGCTGTTTTTCCATTTTTCATTTTGTTGGGGTTTTTTTAAGAATTTGTTTTTTAGTTGTTTTGGGTTTTTTTCTTGCAGACAGAATTACTAGAATAAAAATACGTTTCTCATCTTCCTCAGATCAAAACTCTGCAAGGCCCCTGTCCTAAGGATAAGCCTAAGAGAGGAAAAAACTCAGTACAAAAGATGCAAGTTTGTTCACATCTAAAAAAAGGTCAGCAGTGAAAAAACCTGATAGTGCTGGCTGGAACTCTGGAGCCAGGATGGGAGATAACTCCCTTGGGATCTACAGATTCACAGTATAGCATACAGATAGCTGGATTTGGAATCGGAAGGCAAACAAGGTATTAAAAGTTTTCTGTAAATCAGATTCTTGTATGACAGAAATTGGCAACTTGTATGACAGACTACCAACTGAGAAAACAGAAGTATTTAAAATGCTAGGTAGACACAAGTCCACAGTTCTGAACTGAACTAGCCTAAGACATGAAAGCACAAGATCCATGGATTCTCAGTTTAATCTGCTCTGAAAGACAGTCACTAGGCTCGCTTGTTACTGACCTAATACGAAATTACAAGTTCCATCTTGGGACCTGGATTAAAAAGTACCCCATAAAACCCTACACTGCCACAATGCTGACCTCATTCCAGGCCACTTGTGCCAATCCTTAGAGCAAGAAGCTCTGGCTGAAGGGCTGAACTGAACACGCTGAAATACGTAGGTAGAGACAAAGCCTGACTTTATGAAGTCCTTCTGAGCAATAGGACATTTTAGCTTATTCTTAGAAACAGCATAAATATGTTTCTATCACCTTCACACATCTTGTTCAACAAACAAAACATGCCTATGCATGACTGGCAAAGTCATTTTCAGAGAATTAGGAAGAACAGATGGCAATATTCACACAGCATTGCATTAAGAAGAGATCCTGGCGTCGAAGAACAAAAGACCAGGCCTAAAAGCTCTGACCTGCAAGGGTATTTTCCTATCAGGCAGCACAAGCTCTTAGATGTGGAAGAAGAACCTTGAATTGAACTTGGATGCTAACAGACTTCTCAAGTCTGTGAGATCACAATTACTTAACCAGTAAGCTAGAAATCAACAGGTAACAGTTCACCATCATTTTTTCACCTACCAACATGGGAAAGTAATGTGCATAGGGTAGATATTTTAGTAACAAAGAGGTAGTTGGTGTAGAAAGTTTATCAGTCATGTAAAAACATGCAGGAAGTTTAGGAATTCTGTACTTGATTCTGCCACCACTCATCTGGTCTTACCTGAACATCCCTGAGTCTACTCTGCAATCTGCAAAACGGAGGTGGGTAGCACTGGTTCTGAAATGTTTGTAAAATGTAGTTAGTTGATGCCTGCAAAAGCACACAACAGAAGAGCAAAGTGTTATTACACCCTAAAAACATGCTATTTAACAAAATACGTAATATATAAATGAAAACACTACTTGTGTTCTACAACACACACTCTTAAAAGATTTTGTTTATACACCTGTTTAGAAAGTGAATTGTTTTGATTCTCTGGTAGGATGAACATGAAGTCCATCTCTCCAGAGGAAGCAGCACGCATCTTTTTCTAGATCTTAACAATCAAACAAAACTGAGCCTCAGTATAAAATTTTCCCCAAGTATTATAACACAACTACAAATAACGCAACTGCCATTTTACCCTATGACAGGGCTAACAAAAAAACCCAACTAACAACTGTAGATGACTCTTCTCCACTTTCTGCCCTGCTACTCACTACCAAGCTTTTCTTTCAGAGACTGCACAACACTTTACACAGGAAGAAGACATAACCATTCCAAGTCTGTAAACGGAGAAACTGCTTTATTTGGTCTCCATAGCTGAAAAGGATGTAGTGGCATACTCTACCTTTATTCTAAGGCTACCACATACTGTCAACCACATTTGCAAAACTGGGAAATTCACGCCAATCACCAGCATCTTTATACTGGTAAAGTACAGATGGATCTTTCAAGAAACCTCAATGAGATCCATGAAGATTTTCTTACAAGTCAGAATTTATTTCCGTTGAAGTCTGTAACAAAGTTCTCACTGAACTCGGCATGACAGTGATTACACCTAATGGGGTGCAGCTCCTGGGCAACAGCATAGCTCTTTTTTGGATGGGAGATGGGGGAAATTACACATATGATAAGCTGCCCCTGTCAGTTTTGGTGTGTGGGAGATGAATCACTTTGGAAAGTGACAGAAAACGTTTTGCAGACAGCGCATAACATGTATGATACTTCGCAAAGGACATTCCTCTGCAGTTTACCTTACACAAACTTGGAGTGCTCAGGCTAAGACAGTGCACCTGCTTTTCCACTCCCTCTATGCTTGGCTAGGGCCACCACAAAAGCAGACTGCTTGGCAGAGACACTACTTTGGTTCAGCACCAGCAGAAATGCTTCTGGTTCCTCAGCTTAAAACTGTTCCAAAAAAAAAAAAAAAAGACTGGCCCGCCATCTAAACATGGACTGCCGGTTGATTATTTCATTAAGTTTACCTATTTGACTAACTCTCCAAAGAAAGGGAAAAAAGTGAGTTTTAACTGCAGTGATGGGACACCACCACCACCATCACCCACTGCCACCTCTTCCCCTGCCCCCCAATAAAAAATAAAAAGGAGTGAGGGTGTCTCATTCTTCTGATCAAGTGTTACTGACGTAGTTACAGCAATGTTTTAAACACACACTGCTCCTAGCTGGTTTTGCCACAATCCCCCAGAATAACACAACCAAATTCTGTTCAGCAGCCTCAGTGGAATTACACAAGCTCACATCAATACTGATTTCAGACCGAAGCGAATTTTACATCCAGATTTTTTAGCCTGACCAGTAGCCCATTTCAATGTAACCTATCAGAAAAACATTGCTAAGCACATGCGGAGTAACAGGTTTCTCTGAGACATTTCAGACAGAACACTGTCAAAGACACCGATTCTTCTGAAAAAATCTTGGCTCCAATACTTATTTTCTGAAAGGAAAGAAAGCCTCAACATTTCACATATCTAAGGGAGAATGTGGGGGGGAAGAAGCAAGTTAGGACAAGAACAATTCAATCCTATGAAAATGCAGTAATTATAAAATCAGACACATTGTAGAATCACAGAATGGTTTGGGTTAGAAAGGACCTTAAAGATGATCTAATTTGAACTCCTTGGCCATGGGCAGGGACACCTTCAACTAGACCAGGTTGCTCAAGCCCCATCCAGCCTGGCCTTGAACACTTCCAGGGATAGGGCAACCACAACTCTTCTGGGCAGCCTGTGCAGCTGTCCCATCACAGGAAAGAATTTCTTCCTAATATCTAATCTAAATCTACTCTCTCTCAGTTTGAAGACATTCCCCCTTGTCCTGTCACTGCCTGCTCTTGCAAGAAGTCCCTCTCCATCTCTTTCATAGGCTACATGAGGTACTGGAAGGCTGCTACAAGGTCTTCCTGGAGCCATGTCTTCTCCAAGTTGAAAAATTCCAACTCTCTCTGCCTGTACTCATAGGGCAGGTGCTGCAGCCCTCTGATCAACTGCATGGCCCTCCTCTGGACTTGCTCCAACAGGTCCATGCCTTTTTTACAGTGGGGATCCCAGAACTGGATGCAGTTCTCCAGGTGGGGTGTCACAAGAGCAGCACAGAGGGTGAGAAGCAAAGCATTCTGCTGAAACGCTTACGTTAAACATAAGCTGATTGTTTCAGGGCAGTTAAAAACCTGAATGCTTCAGCAATAAATAGCTCCTATTAAAAAAGTTGCCTAAATATGTGACTAGTACATTTTCTTACTGCTCTTGAATCAAAAGTAGTGAAAATGAAAATGACGACCCTTTCAGGATGAGTGATTCATCTTACTTCGGCTCATTCCCTTAAGAGTAAGAAATATTCAGTGATTTTCCTGTTTCAATTTTTTAAGGAAGGTTTTCTTTTTATTTCTTTATAAAAATTGACCATTTTAAACATTTGCAACCTGCAATAGCATTTTGACCTTTGCTTCAATTTTCTTCTGATTTCTATTCAGCTTTCTGATCTTATCTTTTCATATTTAGTTATACTAAACACTATAACTTCTGAGACTTTGAATACCCTATACAGTCATACAAAAGAATATAGAAAAACAGGACAAAGACAGGATCCGCGAAACTTATGTTTGTGCCAGGAAGGCCATAAAACCACTTCTTAAAGGGTGTAACTCCTCCTTTTTGGGTGGCAGGGGCAAATCTGCATTTGTACACAGTTTGTGTAACTGTACTACCAGGCCTCAGGCACACTCTGCATTTCTGAGCACAACCCTTCTCCTACCTGAGATCTAACTCTGCATTCCTTAATGGCCACAAATACTGCTACACAGTTCCCCTGCTGCAGAAAAAAACGCATGGAGCTGCAGAGTCAATACATGTTATCAAGCTCTTTGACTGCTCAGATGCTATTAATATTTTGGTAGGGTGGGGGACAGAATTCATATAGGGTGGGGGTTAGAATATATATATGCCATAGCCACAGAGTTGCTATGGCATATATACCAATTTTTCTCCTTATTTCTTTTCCATCTAATACATTAGCAATACGTGCAGCACTCAGTAACGACTTGATTTCACTCGCTTTCTCTCACCAGCAATGCTAGATTCCTTCCTGGATGCTGTAAAGTACCCCCTCAACCATTTAGGTCACATTCACATGCCACTTAGTCAAAAGGAAAGCTTGTAACAGCAATTTTAAAATAATTAGGGTTTTTTAAATGTTAAGTATGTATCTGTGTAAACAGAGATCTGCTGATCTCTATCCTTTAGAAGCTACAGAGGGGTCTAGCACCCACAACAAAAAAAAAAGAATATTAACATGGCCACAATGTTACCTAGTGAGCTACTCTGGATTCCCTAATGGCAGAAGATACCGCCCAAGGCATCTGCTATTACAAACAGGAACTGGATAATAGATGCTAAAGTCATCTAAAAAAATATATTCTGCTTAACAGAAACAGACACTGTTACAAATGAACTCTTTCTGAATGAAGAAATCATATTCACATTTCAGATGTTATTGTTGCTAGATGTATTTTAACAAAAAAATCTAATTGCAATTTGCCTTTAAATTATTACAAACCAATGTTAAATCCTACTGTAATATTAAGTAACTCAATTTATATTAAATTAAAATAAGTTGCAAATGTTTAATGTCAAAACTGTAAACAACACTCAAATACTCAACAGGTAAGTCTCCCTTGAAGTATGAAGAACAAGTATTAGGTTTAAAACTAAGTTACCTGAAACTAGTACCTTCCATTGCATCTGCAAAGTCTTTGCTCCATAAGTCACTTAATGGCATGTCCTGTAAAGCTGGGAAACTAACTGGGAATTGAAAAAGTAAGATCATGTGTTTTCCCTCTCATCTGAGAAAACAAAGAAGTTTGAGTTCTACTACTCCTAAAAGCTTGCATTTGGTTTAGCAGAATCAGTTACCTTATTAGGGATAATACTTTACTTTTATTTTAAGTGCAAACTCTATTGGCATCTACTTGTGTGTTTGTGCATGAGTGTGGTTTTACTAAGTAGGACATTTTTAAAGGCCACAATTTTAAAAAGGCATAATTTTTCATGTCCTAAATAAAAACTTTCTTAACAGTTGTAATCTAGATAAATGCATAGGCCATGAAATGACTTAGAAAGTGTGCAGGCATACAGTGCATGCTCTGAAATAACAGAAAAAGTAGCGCCTAATTCAGTGTAAAGGCTATATTTAGCAACATATTTTAATGGTTGTCTACCAAAAGAGACAAACCAATAGAGACTGCTTCTGAAAAAACAAAAATACCAAAGCAAAATGAGATTACAAGCACCAATTTAAACCAAGTGTTTATTGACTGAAATCCTGATTTAAATCAGTTCAATAGGTATAACTGGAATTCAAGGAAGCAGACACATGAGCATATGTACAGAGGGGCTCACAAGGGCCAGGAATAAAAGGCATAAAACCCTCCCTGCTTTCAATGTGCCTCTCCCACTCTCTCCTTCAGTCCTGCCTCAATCTCTGCAAAGCCTGCTAGAGCTCCACAAAACACCATCCCTCATTCAAAGGGGTGTTTTTTTCCCCTTTAGGATCCTTGAATAAGAGAACACATACTGTCCCCACTGCAGACCTGTAACTGTGCCCTTCTCTTGTGTAACCCACTGTATGGGGATGTCTGTGATGACAGCCTCACCTCCCGTTTTGATTTCCCTCTTTCTGCAAAGAGTAACAGTAAACGTCAAATGCAGCCCTGTGGGTCCATCCGGGAAAGCAAGACTGCACGCAGAAATCAGATCAGCCATGGCAAAGAAACCAGCAGAACACTTCTTAGACAAAACACAGTATCTGGTCAGTTTTCTCAGGTGCTTCCCTCCCTGCACTCCAGCATGCTCTCACTCACTTCGGCCCCATCAGCACAAGGAGCAGCAAAACAGAAAGCTCAACAGGGACATCCTCGAGAGTCTACTCCACTATATAAATAAATAATCCATTTCCTCTAGACATATCTCTCAGGAGGGCAGGATCTTCCTTTGCTGACTAAAAACCAGGAAGACTTCGCAGGCACACAGACTCAAAGCTTTGTTTGGAGCTCCCACCTGAAAAACAGGCCAGCCCTTCGAAGCGGCACACCAAGTGATTTCAAAACCTGCAACTGAGTATCCAGCTCCCCTCCACAGCTTCCTCCAAAGGACTCTGAGGGACCAAACCGCAGTGAAGGCCCTCACAGTGCAAGACTTTGCCTGGGTCACTCTTAACCATGGACTTTATTTACCTTCTGCTGCTGTGGTACACAGTGCTGAGGCAAGACACATGAACACAAGCACATACAAGAGATGCAAGGAAAATACTTAACACTCAAAAATTGTTTTACACACACACACACACACACACACAGAGAGGCAACTCTGCCACATTAATGGAAATCTCATAGTAATGAGAAATGGACAAATTCAACCATTACACTTAGTTATCTGTCATTCACTTCCCTTATTTAAGGTCTTCTATACTAAGAAATAGAGTTAAAAACTTCCTTCCCTTGCTTTACTTCTGACACTCGTGCTCTTTATTTAGTCCAACAGTTTTAAAAGAATGGCACTAGAGCTTCTGCTTACTCTTTCAGCACTAAAACATATTTTTAATCAATATACAGAGGAAGTAAATTGTGAATAATTGCCTGCATTAATATATTTGCTACCAGCTTTGTCATTCTTCAATTTGCACACACCAAATTTCCCCTTATAAACACCTCTGTTTCTCCAAAACCAGCTGGAAATTAATTATGCTGTTTATTTTCTTATTAATTCATATGCTATAGTTCTGTAATCAGTGGAGGATCATGCTGCAATTTTGCATACTTGTTTCAAAATACATTATGAGGACTTGATGATTGATGTTTAACACAACGTATGAAAGAGCATCTCAAACAAATTAGAGGGAATACAAGTAAACAAACTTAAATAAGAGAAAGAACTACACACATTTTCAAACAAGAGCTAAACCCTGAAACTCACAAGTTTGTGGCATGGAGCACTCACTGATTAGAACTGAGCCAGGCAAGAAGTTTACACTATTCAACGTGAAATTCGGATATAAAGAAACCTTTTGCAAAGAGAATGAACACCTGAAGCCAGATTTATCAACAAAGTGGAGGTGAAAATGCTACTTTTTTCCAAATCCATTATCTCTAACCATCAATTTGCAGTACATCAGAATGCTTTCTTCCCCTTGCCAGACAGCCAACTTGGGAAGCAAACATATTTGAACAAAACGGCTTATGTGCCAGAAGACTTATCATCTACCAAATGGCATTCTCACACTTCATGCTCTTCCATCCTCTTCTCATTTACAGGAACTCGGCACATTTCAGCAATGTCTCTCTCTACTCCCAGCTCTTCCTACATGGCTCACCATCAGGTCAGGGATGAGCTGCAAGCTTGTGAGCTGATCACTGAGTACAACAGGTGCATGACCCTGGCAGGACTACCTGCACATCAATAACTAAGAATAATGTGAAATCTGCAGCTTTCCTGAGGAATTACAGGTCACCAGGAACTTCAGCCAGCAAACCTGCAAACAGCTGCACATTGCTGATGCAGGTCTGGTTCTGGCTTTTTGTTCAGGAACCCACCTGCACAGTTGTAATGGCAGGATTCGGCTCTTCAGCCATCAGGTCAAGAGAAATTGATGTTCCTGTACTTCACCCTGTAGTCTGCATGATGTTGCTAACTGTAGTTCGCTGTAGGCAGGATGTGGCTCAAAGACCACCACTTAGTGAAAGCAAACCCAAACATGGCCAGCCACAAAAATGTCTTTTTCATCAACCTGACAAAAAAACCCTCAGTTCCTTCCAAATTTCATGGCCAGATTTTAATGCTGAACTTAATGTTTCAACTCCATTGATTTTAAAAGAGTTACTTCACACTGAAGAGGATGAAATGAGGTAAGAAATCAAGTCCTCCCTCACTCCTTCCATTCTCACCTTATGTTTTCTTTATCCAGCTTCGCCTCCAAATTTTGCATGAAGTCACTCTTAAATATTGCTTTGACAACCACAATACAATTCTCTCACACACAAAAGCATAAACGTGGAATTATTTGTTTCATAGAAGAACACACAGGCTGCAGAGGGAAGATGTACTATTCTACTGCAAGAGATGCAATCCTAACTATTACAGTGTGGCATGCTTTCCCCACTGCCATTGCTGGATAACTCTTGTTTGTGCAAGGCATGACTACAAATGAAAAACAAATACTCCAAACAAAAAGACAAGCAACTTCTAACAAGGTTTAAGTTTAAAAGTCCTTATGCAGCCAGCAGAAAAAAACATACTGGGGAAAGAACTGAAAGGTACTGGTTGAAAGCCATCAAGCGCTGAAGCACTGCCTGACACTCAGCAGCATGGTACAGTCACCAATCCTTGACCCAGCTCACTAGTGGCACGGGACCAGGCTTAAGACTTCTTCACTTGAATCCTGCTCAGTTCAGAACTGGCCAGCTCAGTTCTCATCAACCAAGGAGCAGGCCTTTAATACGTGGGCCTGACCTTGCCACGGGGACCTCCGGGTTTCAGAAGCACAGGACGAAGCTCCTCCCTGGAGGGACAGTGGCAGAAATCTTCCTGTTGCTACACCTGTGTAAGGGAAGAGTGATCCCACAGCCAGGAACACAGTTAGGGGCGCTCCACAACGTCTCAAAGCAGACAATTCGCTACACACATAAGGCCTTTCGAAAAAAAACCATCATAAAACCCCAAACAAAACACCACACAGCCAGAGGGAAGAGAACTTCCCACTTTCCCTCAGAAAGGGAAGGTGTAGACGGGACTTGATAAGCTTCTTGTCAAGAGAGCTTCCACTTGCATTAAGTTCCATAGATCTCATGTTGTGCAAGTCCACCGAATTATTTTTATCTTTGCTGAATGAGGCTCTGTGACATTAAGGGTCAATAAAATGCTGCTTCCTACTTTCAGCATTTGCTACATTTTACAAAATCTCTTATATAGAGACACCCACGTGGAAGATTTCTGACAATAAAAATTCCATGCTTCCTAAGCAACTAGTTTTGTAAGTGTAGTCTCATAAAATCCTGTTAACTTTCCTTCCCCTTGCTAAAAATTGAAATTTTGTTGTACTAGGTTTCTTTGTACTCAGATATGCCTGAAGCTAGCTTATTTTCACATGCTGAATTGTCCACGCTCATAAGGACTTGCTACTACATTATGCATTCATGTGCTATAAAGGCAAAAGCACGAACACTGGAAAGTGTCAAAACCATGCTTTTCCTCTTTGCTGATTTATCTTTGAAGAAATCAAATTTATAAATACTAGAAATAATAAAATGCTGCTACCATTGTGAGAATACTACAAATAGGTCTAGACCCAGGCATTAAGTAAAGTGTGCTTTACTCCTCAAATACAACTCCAATTTTTATATCAAATTTTTATTTTAAGTAACAAAACACCAGTAAACAGCAAATCTGAAAATCTTACATATGTTTATTGGCTCTAGAAATTAAAGTTCAGTAAGCAAGTTACCCTATTCATCACAATACTGCCAAAGTAGTTGTTTCTGTCAATTCCATGTCTTATAAGAAAATCAGTTGTGATTTTGCATTAGATTATGAATACGAAAAAAAAAATTAATTGTGAAGAACTATTTCACATGAATCACATTTTAAAAACCTTGCTACAAAGAATCATTTTATTCCTTGCATTAACTTTATGAAGTTAGTTTTAAATAAGTAGGGGCAATAAATACTGCAATAAACAGCAGTTTAAATACCACGTATACCGGCAAAAACTCTTAAGTAAGCTCTCCTCCTACTTTACACTGTCTTGTCAATAAACATAACCAAATTGTAAGTCAGTAACTTCACAACATCTGAAGGTGGGATTTTTTTTTTGAAGCAGCATTATGAATGAAAATGGAGTATCAGCAAAAGATGTCCAAGTGGCACAGAAATCAGTGAGACTACTCCCATCTCAAGACAGGCACTTACCAAGAAAGCTTCAGAACAGTAGCATACGCCAAGGGAAAGGACACAAAACTAAGGAGTCAGATGTAGCTTTTATTCCATTCCCTCCTAATGCTAACCTGCTAAGTGACTGCAGGCAAGCCTACGCTCCTTCACAGCTTTTTATCTCAGATGCCTAAAACAGGGGAAAAAAATGATTGTTCCTGATCTTGAGGTGTGTGATTACAGTACGGCTTGTGTACTTCACCAGACAGGACAGAAGCACATAAATAAGGCAAGGCCTACAACTGCCAATTATTAATAATATCACTATTATTGCGAGAACAGTGTGTGCTTTTTTCTTTTTCATG
This sequence comes from Oreocharis arfaki, assembly GCA_013398015.1. Lineage (NCBI taxonomy): Eukaryota > Metazoa > Chordata > Aves > Passeriformes > Paramythiidae > Oreocharis > Oreocharis arfaki. The sequence goes on from VZRR01005015.1 coordinate 229,392, forward strand.
CAATGCAAAACAGCAGCCCATCAAGCCATTCTTAAAGTCAGAGTAATCCTTATGCTGGTTCAGATCCTACCCCTTCTGATACTATCAAGAAGGGTGACAGCTCTAGAGAGTCTTCTGTGAAATTCCCATGTCCACCAGTACCACACTCGCTCCACTGCTCTCAGACAGAAACACTGTATCATTACTGATCTTAAAACAATAAAACAAAATAATAAAAAGGAAGTAAGCCCTAATAATCTTTTGACATGAAACAAAACAAAAAAGCTTCTGGCAGTAAGCTGGGAATTGAAAGGGAGAAACATGGTAGAAGGAAAAGAAATAAACTTAATACTATAGAAGTCAGAAGGATCACTTCTACCTATTTCTTCTCAAGAATTTTTTGAAATACATATGATTATAAGTTCAATCGAGTTTTATGGACCCCTAAGTAATAATGCAAATGTAAATTATTAAGTTTACAGTAAGGTACCACAGTATCTATACTGCTTTGAAAAACTTAAATCACTCATGAAAACTGTCCCAATATATGGGCACCATACGATTTAATGATACAGGGAAGGACTGTCACTCTCCATTTGCAGGTGACAAATGGACATATGGCTATGCTTCTAAAAGTAAAGACCTTGGAAGCCACCAGCAGGCCACAGCAGTGATGCTGATTCCACTGGTGGCCACAGCAGGCCATCCCCACAACAGCACACAGGAAGTCTGACTTGGGTCCAAAATCGGGAAAGCGGCCTCTGGTTTTGACTACATCACTTGCCAGAGCTCAGAGACAGCCTGCAACACACTCAAAAATTAAAATGAGTGTTTCAGTTCAGTTCCAATTTTAATTTATAGTACCTTCCTCCACCAAGGAACCGCCTTCAGATAAAGAGGAGGATCTGAACACTACACAAGCCGTGTACTGCTGAAAGAGAAGCAGTATCTCACCTCCCAGGTGTCCAAATTTCACTGCAGGTACGTTTACAAACTACACAGCAGAGCCTTGCACACAACAGGTCTCATCTACCTTACCTGCACTTTTTCCACCACCACATGCAGTGGAAGAGTAACTTGTCCCAGCTCACTCCATCAAGATCTCCTCCCTTCACACCACTCTTTCCCCAGCTCTATGCCAGAAGACTGCCCTGCCTAACACCATGTTCATGAGCTCCAGACGCACTGCGCATCCTCAGCCCACAGACCACGAGCAGCAGCAACCTGGAAGAACTTTAAGCTCTGAATGCGAGCAGTCATATCAGTGAATTTAATAAGACTTGTCATCTGCTTCAAGATATTCACATGCTTACAGGATCGCCAGCTACGGAACCACTAATTTACGAACAAAGTGTATTAAGAGCATTCTGGATGAACAGGAAAAACATTAGTTATAAAATAATTGCATGATTACCTCTGATATTTTATGTGGAAAACTGACATTTAATATCTTTAATTATTCACACAACAGCTACGAAAGAGAAAGGTTTTCTTCCTTGAAGGGAAAAATAAACATGGACAAATTCCTCTCACCATCACTCCTACACTCCTTTCCTAAATAAACCTCCTGCTGAAGCCAGTGGAAGTTTTGCAGGCAGTGAGCTTACAGGAAGCAGCCCCCAAAAAACTCCAGTGTCAAGGGCAAGCTTCTTAAATATTCTGAGTTTACTTCCACACAGAAAACAGCTACGTTTCTGCTAAATTACCATGCCTACTTGACATGGTTTATTAGCTTGCTGTGCCAAGAGGGACAGCAGTGTGCAACAAACTTTTGAGAACATGGGCCAATTTCTGAAGCATCCACAAGGCCCGATGCTAAGCAGCTCATCACCTTCTATCCTGTGACACACCAGCCCTGCACTGGCACTCGCCAAGCAAGACCAGAACTCCTGTACATCAAGACTGAATTACTAAAATCCATTCACGAATAGTTACTTTAGTGAGAACTGCGTAATAGAAGAAATCTTCCCTTTTAACAAAGTAAAAGCTCCCTAAAGTAAATGAAGATTTCTAGCCATGGACAAATCTAATGAAATCTGTATTCTCACCTTAACTAGGTACATTATTTTTATTGCCTTTTTTTAAGCTACAAGGAAATGTATTTCTTCTCTTCCTCTAAAATTCCTATTATGCTTTTTTCGTAAAAAAGATATCCTACCCTTTTCTTTGTTCAAGCCAGTTCAACATCAGGCAAGACACACATCTAGCACTATGCACAAAACCAAGGTCCACTCCTCTCCGAGTGTGGCAAGATTGTGATCACCACTTCACTGCCAGATCAACATTCTGTGCATCTAAAAGACTTCATAACAAAACTAAAAGCAGATAATGACTCAAGACCTAAGTCAAGGTCTCTCAGCTATCCTTGTTCAGTATCCTTTACTATTACTCGAAATAAAGAAAACGTCCTTAGCACTTACAGCACTCTCATCTGACTCTTACCTGAAAACACAGAAAATTAAGTTCAGATATCAGTACATTTGTATTCACCCTTGATCAACATTTTGAACTCTACCTGCCAGTTTTGAATTTCCAAATGCGTTTTTACTCAGAAAAAAATTGTTGCACCAATTACTCTCCACAGAACACGATCCTTGTCAGTAATGCTACAAAACTAAAAGCAATATTCTTCTATGCAACTAGTCTGTCATAAAGAATTTCAGTAACTGAATTTGGTGTATATATTCTGAGACCTACACATACCAACCACACTGCACACACAAAATCCAAAAGCCTGATATTTGGGTGTAAATCTGCAGAAACTGGAGAACAGCAGAATTCTCCCTTCAAACCCACTGCAAACAGTGGTTCTCCCACCCTTAACACTAGCTTTGTGGTCATAGTACCAAGCCAGAACAGCTGTTCCCAACAGCCCCCTTCAAGTCACCATGTCTGGGACCATCACTTATACTACATCTGCTATACACTACCTGCATAAGGTCAAGAGTATGCTGTTAATCATTTGCATTTATGAGTACTAAACTTACCCCAAATACATGTCTTGTTTTTAATTATGTACAGAATAGTACCAAGAAGAAATGCTACCTTCCCACTTCCCATTTTGGGCCAAACGCAGGTCAGTGACACCACGGGCAATTGTATGAGAAGTGCTCCAAGTGCCACTCATTTTATGTCATCTACAAACATAACCCCAAAAATTTAGAACTTCTTCTTTAAATTACTACTTCCACTTCAGCTTAAAAGGTGTCAAACCTTTCAAAAGTTATCGTAACTTTTCCCAGCATGCAGATTAAAAAAAAACATTTTTGTGTACCTGAAAGCTTAGGAATACCAGTAAATTAGTCACTAAGATACATCTTTCAAATTGATTAGGATCCGCATTCATCAATGCCAAAAGAAAAAACAGTAACACAGAAAGAGCATGGATGGAATTCTAATTAGCTCTCAGTTTAAGTGTTAAAACTGAATGAACTCCTGTTGCAGCAGCATTACAGTTCTGCTAAACTTCTCACGGATTCTTGACCTCCAGAGTTTTTTAATTACCTGTTCAGTTTATATTCTTGTACTTTTCTACCACTGAACTCTAAAACGGCTTTACACGCTCATTAAATTTTCCACCTGTGTGTTGCACTTTGCATATTCTAATGTTTCACTGGTTTAAAACTTTTGCCCTAAGTCAATCAGCTGATTGTCTTTACAAAGTTTAAGGGGAAAAAACACACAAAAAAAAAATTGAAGAGAGCTCTGAATATGCACAGCCTCTTAATTCCCAGGTTATTTGGAGGCACCTTTACACACAAAACTTTGCATTCTAGCAGTTGCTATTAGCACCTGGAGAAGACATGTTTTCTGAGGCACTAAAACCAGAACAAGCATCCTCCTCATAAAAAGTGGCAGCACGAGGACTTCTGTCTTAACAACAACCAAGTTCTTTTTCCATGTGTTCAGTTTACATACTTACCCAGGAAGGCAAATGGAAATTACAGACAGACGAAGATGAAGCTGTCTCAAAGCCTTTGTCATGTGATAGTGACCTATAAAGTATCAAATAAAGGCACATCATCAGCACACCATGATTTTACAATATTGCAACTCACCACACAGCCAACAAGAGGAGAGATCTCAAAACTTGAAACTTGCTTCCTCTTCACCCCCACCCCAGCAAAGTTGTCATTAAGACAAGATGACAGTCAGAGGAAACCGTAAGGAGCAAACAAAAGCTGCACCGTGTCTTTAAAGGGCATTAGGAGTGGGCAAATGGAGCAAATCATCTGAGTGTGCATCAGCAGGGTGGGTTATTTTTCCTCTGTCTCTCTCTCTCACACAGATGCATGTTTATGAGCGCGTAGAGACACATATACATACACACACGGATGCATCACGTAATTATTTACATGCACACACAGTAATACTCGCACGTATTATCAAAATAAAAGACAGAAAGTTGACCACCTTCTTCAAGGAGGCATACATAACAATAACCCCCGGGAACTTACACAAGTGAGCGATCAATCCCCGCGCGTGGATAAGACAAACAACGCAAAAATTAACAACAAGAATAAGCCTCCAGACCGCAGGTACGAGATCCACCCGAGAAGAGAGACAGACAGAGCGACCGGCGAAGGATGCAAGGCTGGAGCACAGTTTCAGGTAATGCCCGCTGCCCCCCGGCAGAGCCCGGCCGAGCCGCCCGGAGTGCTGCGGCCGCCCAGCCGCCCCTCCGCCACCGCAGCCCGCGGGGAGCGACCCCCGGCCGCCGCGGGGGGAGNTGTAGGGCCACCGGAATCCGGGCTCCGGGGTGGGGTGGAAAGAAAAGGTATTAAATATGGAGAAAGACCGCCGTGACCCAGGTTTTTCCCGTCTCCCCCCCGCGCCCACCGCCCCCGGTCACCATCAAGTTTGCATCCTAGTTACAAAATGTCGATCTTGAAGGCTGACAAGACACAGGGAGAGGGGGAGAGAATGGGAGAGAGGGAGAGAGTGAGTGAGAGAGAGAGAAGAGAGAGTCCATCTTGCTTTGAGGGGGGAGGAGAGGAGCAATAATGCAGCGCATAAATCTCACCCTCCCGGGGGAAAAGTCTGCACAACACCTTTGGGGGCGGGCAGGCGCGCAGGGAAGGGGCGGCGGCGCGGAGAAGGGGCACGGGGGGCTCCCCGGCCCTCCCAGCTGCCCTCCCCGGCGGGCTCCGGCGAGGCAGGCTGGCAGCAAACACCTCCCTGCTGCTCCCCTCCTCCTCCCCGCGGGCCCGGGCGATGATCCCGCTGCTGCCGCCGCCGCTGCCACCGGGGAGGAGGTGCCACCGCCGGGAGAGTCCACATGGAGACCGGCACCCCGTCCCTGCCCCGGCGGCCGAACCGGGCCCCTGCGCCGCCCCGCCGGGCTGCGGGACTTGGACGTGTCACCAGCAGGACGGGCAATGGTTTCGGCGCCCCAGGCCCGAGTGACCACCGCCGGCCTGGCGGCGCCCCGGCCTCCCCGCACATACTCACCTCCGCAGAAAACTTTTAACCGCGGGCCTCCCCCGGAAAAAGTGGCGAATCCGCCCCGCACACGGTTAAAGCCCCGCGGCCCCCCGGCTCGGCTGGCGGCGAGCGGGGGAGACCCGGGCACGGTCCTTCCCCGCCCCGGCGGGGAGGGAGGGAGGAGGCAGCAGGCAGAGAGGGAGGGGGCGGGCAGCCGCCTGCCGGTGCCTCTCGCCCCGCCGCCGTACATGTCGCCTCGGCGGCTCTCGCATCGCTTCGTTTTACCTTCCTCATTCAGCGGCGGCAGCGGGCTGCCACCGATATTCCTAACGCAAACCTGCTGCCGTGCGGCGCCCGGGATTAACGCGACTGCCTCCTTTTCCCCTGCCTCCAACCCTTCCTTCCCCGTCCTCCTCCTCCTCACAAACCCACACTGGATCGGCTCTCCTCACAGCCATGCAAGTTTCATACATTGCAAATAAACCCGAGAGGAGGAAGAGCGAAGCGCCTGGCGGGGAGCGGGGGGAGGAGGAGGAGGAGGGCTGCTTTCTGTAATTTACCAGCGACCCGATCTCGCAGCAGCAAATAACAGCCGAGCACCCATCCGGCTCCCAGCGGCCGGGAGAGGCCCCCCCGAGGCGGCCGCCCCCTCCCCAAGGCGCCCCTCGCCAAGTTTTCTGTCATCGCGACCACCCAATGTCACAACTTACCTTCAGAAATAGGACTTCGCGCGGCCGAGGCCTGCCACCGCCTCCCCCCGGCCCCCGCCCGCCCCCCCACTGCCCACCGGGGCCGCCGCCGCCCCGGGTGCATCGCCGATGACTACCGGAAAACGCACAGCCCAACTCTCCGGCCGAGCCCGGCCGCCGCTGTTGTTGTCGGGGTCGGCGCCGGGGTTTTTCCTCCCGCTCCCCGAGCGGCCGCTGGATCGGCTGCTTCCCACTCTCCGGTTTTATATCCCCCCCCGCCTTTTCTCCCGGCGGCGGCGCGGAGCCCCCCAGGCCGGCGGCAGCCGATACCGATCCGCGCACTCTCCCCCGCGCCTCGCCGCCCCTCGGGATGAAGTTTCGTTTCTGTCTGCCGCGATTTCCCTGTCAAGTCCCCCCGGAGGCACGCACCGAGCGGCGACCGATGGCCATCCCTCCTCCTCCTCGCCCTCCTTCCCCTTCCTCTCTCCGCCGCTGCTCTTGCCTCTCTCTGTGGCGGCGAGAGGTGCCTGGTTTCAAACGCAGCCTGGCACTGGCTGGCCTACCCCCGCCGCCTCTCGGGCTCGGCTCGCTGGTGTTTTAAATGCCCTGCGCTGTTCCGCGATACACTTGGCCCCCTCCCCGTCAAACACCCGCAAGTCACCCCTGCCCTCCCGGCTGGGCGGAGGGCTGGCGGCACCAACCCACCCGTCCTCCACTGCCCAAACTTTCAAAACGAAGGCAGGGCTGGCAAGAGGGAGGAAAAGTGACTGGGAGCCGCGGCAGCCGCCGCGCCGGGCAGAGGAAGCTCCGCGCCTCCCTCTCGTCCGCCAGCGACGCAGGAGGGGTGCGGGGGGCTGCACCGCCGCTGGGGCGCGGAGGGTAAAGTGTGGGGCGAAGGAACCCCTATCTCTCTCCCTATCTCTCGCTCTCTCTCTCCCTCCCTCCCTGCCTACCGCTGCTCATCTCCGCCCGCCCGGTGCAGGTCGGCGGGCGGGGGCACTCACCTCGGCGGGGTGCGCACCGCGCCGCTGGGCCGGACGCGGCTCGCAGCGCAGCCCCTCCGCCTCGGCGCCCGCGGAACGCGGCTCCACACAGAGCCATGCAACCCGGGCAGCGCCACAACACTCCCCGCGATATAAGGCGCCCCGCCATTGGCCGGCGCGCTGAGCGACGGGCCCGCCGGCCACTCAGCGCTGCCGTTACACCCGCGGCCCGCGAGGGAGCTGCCGGCGCACACACTCCCCGCACACACTCACACAAAGATCGCCGCGGTGCCCCTCGCAGGGTTCGCGGAGCCCCCGGCGGCGGTGCCGGAGCGGGGCAGGGAGCGGGGGCCGCCCGGGGCAGCGCGGAGCTGTGCCGGCCACAGCGCCGGCAGCCGCTGTCCATTGGCCACCCGGGCAGCGCCGCGAGAGTAAACTACGCCTGCCCTGGGCAGCGCCGCGGGGTAGCGGGGTGCGGGCTCGGCCCAGCCCGGCGCACCCCGAGCAGCCCCCCGGTAACTTACTCGGCGGAGCTGGGCGGGTTTCATTCAGAGGCCACAGCACGGCGAGGCAGAAGTTGCGGGAGGCAGCAGCGCATCCGCGCAGCCCCTGCTGGGGCAGTAAACACAGGGAGCCACCCCGGCGGCCCGCGGGCGGACGGGCCCGGCCGGCGCTGCCCCCTGACCCGGCGAGGGGGGTTCGGGCAGCGGCGCCGCTCGGGGATGCGCAGGAGCTCCGGGCGGTGCCCGCTGCCGTAGGAATCCTCGCCCAGGCGTGGCGGAGAGGCCCTCACCGGGCCAGCATCGACAGCACGGCCGGCTTCACATTGGCTTCCCATAGAGACAGCTCGGCTGGCAGAGCTAGCCGAGTATAACGCTGGGGTGTGCGCCACGCTCCGTGTCCTGCCCGGGCCTCTGCCCTGCACCTCGCGGACCGTACCAAACACATGGATGTGAAATTCATTTGAGAATTTCTGTGGCTCACGGGTTGATACTCACAAAGCGACAGTGTGAGGCCAGCAGCTTTTGCGTGGCTGCATGGCGATTGTGCTGACGGGTGTTGGAAACGTAGTCTAACTTTTTGGGAGAAGCTCCCTTCCACTACCGAAATCAAACACAGTGTGAGAGCATACTGCGTACACTGATCCCCTGTATTAATGTTCACGAGGGCTTGAATATATGCAACATGAGACCTTCATGGTTTTTAAGCAGAAGACACGTGGCGTTGATTCTTAGGGTTAGGAAGAACTAATATTTTGTGCGGCACTGTCTCTAGGTGGGATGCTGACTTCCGGTCAGCGATTGTCATATTTAAAAAAAAAAAAAATAGGTCTGAAGAAATAATAGTTATCATAACAATGGAAATGTACTCATTTTTTTTCCGGTAAGAGAGCAGTGTTTGTGTTTCATGATGGCTTTACACATCCAAGGATGTTGCAGAGTTTATTCCGTATGTTCTTAGTCCTGAGCTATTTTCCGTTGTGATATGGTAATTTCAGCATCTTCCCATGGCTTTTCCACTCTTCTTTCATTCCCCACCCCCTTTTTTCAGTGTGGCAGAATTATGTTAAATAACGGTGAAATAATATTTCTTATGTCTGAATAATACAGTGTAGTAAAGTACAAGCTTATATTAGAAAACTAAATTATATCCATGTTTCTGAGAAAGCATTTTAATTTAGCCTGCACGTTTTTTCTTATAATGTGAGAAAAGTATTGTAATTGCCCCACCCTCTTGTTTGTTGTAAGCGGGAGTGGGTTTGTCAGTGCCTGAATAATACAAAAATAACAGTGTAAACATATTCTTGTAATTAATGCATTCTACTTGATCATTTCATTTTCATTGCTAAGAAGGCAGAGCTGACCATCTACCCACTGGAAGTCAGGTTCATGTCAGGTGTTGGAGGCTGGGACACTGGCAAGTGAAGGCACACACATTTCATTAGTCGGATATGAAAAGGTTGGCCTAATTTTTAGGCAGAGCTTTCTCCTATCATTTCTAGATTGTGAAGTGCTTTGCAGTAGTGGGTAAGCAGCATCTTTTCAGTATGCATAAGCAGTTGCTGGTAAGAGGCCTAATCCAGACAGTGAAAACTTACATGGTACAATTTCTTACATGTCAGTATTAGTGCTATTAGTGCCTTTTTACTTGGATTCTTTTACTCATATTAATAACACCACACCATGGAGCCTCTCATACCTCTTCATGACTAAAATCCTGTCAAAGCAGGTAATTACTGAGCCATATAAGTGATGTAGACACTTGATAGCATACATGAACTTCATTTTAAAGGTTGTTTCACTTTGTTGTTAACAGATCTCTGTATTACACTTGATACCGTTGCTGGCCATTTCAGAAAAGAGGCCAAGATTAGGGCACCTTGCATGTAATGTAGTTTTTTACAGCTGTACAAAATGGATATACAGTGTTCCTGAGTAGAACAATTGTGTTTTGTGTCTGCTTTGTACAGTTACAAATGGCTTGTGAGTTCGTTGCAAGGCAAGCCACCTATTAGGCCTGTAGAAGCACAAGGATTTTTTCACCCTTTAAGAGAGATGAGTAAGCTGAGGTATGCTGGTATGTTCAGAAAATAGAATGCTTGCATTTCCACTGCCTTTGATTTATTTTGTCTATAGTGAAAGAGAGAAGTGTGTTTTCTTGGGTTGTCAATCCAGGACCTTTTGCAAACACTGAGGTCATGAAGGGGAGAGGGAGAGGATAGTAAATATTTCCAGGCTTCCATTTTTCTGTATATGATTTCAAGCAAATTAATCTCTTTGCATGCCCACTTGGAGATATTTCTGGCTTTCATAAGCCACTGCTACCAAGAGTTTTAAGGTGTTAGCAAGTGTCTGTGAGGAATTTTTCAAGGAAAGCAAGGCAACAAGTGCCGGAATCTTTTAAAGTTGCTTGCTGGTTGTTATTTTAGAACTCCACACAAGTTGCATTTCTAGATTTTCCTGCAAAAATTTGTGTTGTCACATGGGACTTTTCTGTTGCTTGTGTGTAACTGGTATTAGTTTTTGAGAGTGATGCCCTGACCCTACCTTGTGGCAGGCTCACGTGTGCTGCTGTGCACAGCCAGCCTGCGCTGAAGTCGGTGCAGCTCAGATAAAGCGTTTGCTCAGTTGCATGCGCAGCGGGATTTGGGGCTTCCAAGTTGCTCGTCTGTGGCATTTGTGTGAGTTCATCTGGGTTTGCCTGCTTCGCACTCAGCTGGCAGCGGAGTATCTCCCCCCCAACTGGATGTCCCCTCCTAATTAATCCATGGCATAACATAAAAGACATAAGCAGCCATGTGTCTATGCTCTGTTAAGAGAGAAAAAGTATTTCCATTCACTTTGTTCTTATTTAATAGTAACAGGAAAAATAGTAGCATTGATATGAATAATAGTAATGGGGACTTCTTTTTTTTTTTTACTCCCTTCCTTTTGGGGCCTGCCATGGAGCTCAGCAATGTTGGGGAGGGGGCTGAGTTGGATCCTTAATTACCATCTTCTCTTCTCCTCCTGCCCAGGGCAGAAGTTACCTGCTGCCTCTGGAACTGACCTGTCCACTGGTAGCTCTTCCGGGCTGCGGTAGATGCGTGCTTCCATGGTCATTGTAAATGTATTCAGATAATAAAAAGGAAGCTTGGACTAGCCAGCTGCAGCCTGAGCCTGCAGGCCCTGGATCCCTTTGAGCTGCTACCATGGCTGACTACAAGTGACGGTTGTCATGTGAGCAGGGAAGGAAGGCCATAAGGCAACTCTGGGAGCATATGCTTTATCTGCATTAAGCTTTGCACACAGCCTGGGGAGAAGCATGGGGAAGAAAGGGTGAGGCAGATGCAGCCTTATGGAGCATGTCCCACCTCTGTTGCTTTTTTCCTGTGGCCTGTGCCCACCCACAGTCCGTGGAATAGCATGGCATCCTCCAGGTTAAAAAACACTGGAGCAGGACAATGCATTAGTGGGCCTATTTTCCTCCCCAATGCACTTGTATAACATGGTAACATTAATAGCAATTTATGTGCAAGCAGTGAAGGGAGGAGGCATTTTAGCTGAACTAAAGCTGCAGAATATTCACTGCAGAGTAGGAACAGAGCCACAGGATCAGTGCAGGATAGCCATTCTTCAAGAACCACACTTCTAGGAAGTTATTGTTCCCACCTCAGCTCCACTTTCAGTTTCTTGAGAACTCAACAGAAGCTTGTGGAAGTCAAAGAAAGGGCCAACTTGTTCTGTTGGTTTCTCTGTAGGAGGGCACATTTATACTCTTGACTATATTTCTTTGTTCCTATTCCTTACTCCTGTTCTTTCACAACACTAAAATAGTCAGAGTATTTTCTTCATAATTTTGAGATTATGCTTCTGAGTTTTCTTTTTCTATATCGGTGCATCTAATCATCTAATTCCTACTGTCTCCTACCAACTATTTTTCCTGGTTTTTTTTTAATGCCTCTCTTTACTAGTGGAGCATTAGTAACTGCAACCCTTTAACAGAACCAGACATTAAGAACATTAGATCCTACAAGCAACCTCTGGCCTAAGCTGCTAGCACTTTCATTTGACAAGTTAGACAAGAGAGTAGGAAGGGGAACAGACAGGTGAAATGACCTGCCAGGAGTCTCACAGTATGGAAGAAGCAAAGTTAAAAATCAAATCTGGGCTTCTGACTTCCAGTGCATTGCTCCATCCATTTCTTTCTCTGCTGCTCTGAGATTTCTCTTTCATCATGCCTCCCTTTTTCAGAAAAATATAACTACACCTTGAGGAGCTATTTACCATTTTTCCCTGTTTCAGAAGAAGTGAGTAATAGGTTAGCCTAAATATCTACATTCATTTGAGTCTATCACCTCTGCAAAAAACTCCATCTGGCTCTGCAAAACATTTAGGTGTATGTTAAACTAATATGTATTAACTAACTAGTGTACATGGAGTATATAATGTCAAGAATAGTGGAACAATTGTCTGCTAATCTCTAAACTCAGCAGATTTTCCTTGTCTTTATACAATCATACTGCAGTACACAAAATATATAAATCAGGTCAGACCTGCTTGCGTGATGTTGTGTAGCCCTTTGAGTTAGTCTAGTGCAAGCAAATCAGTTTCCATAGCCAATGACAGACGAAAGCAGTGGGTCTGTCATTAACATCCAGTAACTTGAGATTCCTTCACTTACTGACAAAGTCCCTGTTAAAAGCTGGGCCAAAGCATAGGAGCTTTCCCTCAACACCACACTTCCAATTTTTACAATTCTGCTTTAACTCTCATGTAAACTGCAATAATATTTAACTGCTTTAAGCATAAAATGTAATTGGAACTCATATTTCAATTTTAGATTGTTTGCCCCTTATTACATTTTAGTGCTATCAAATAGGTTTCTTCCTCCTCCACCCAAGGGTCTCTTTTTTCCTATCTCTGTTTCTGGCATTCAAGCATTTATTTTTTGTTTGCTTGTTTTTCCTTTTCTATAAATGTTCATGGTGCTTTAAAGAAACTACAGTTCTGTTCTAGTGTCTTTCTTCAACCTCCAGAATAACACCAGAGACTTTAAAGCTACCTCACAAATAAGTATTTACTTCTTTCTGGAAGAACGAGGACAATCAAGGAGCAAAAAGTTCTTAGCCTGGCAGAGCCACTGCTTAGCTGAAGATGATGTTGTTGAGTCTGTGCTTGACAAGTGGCAAGTGCCTGCAGTGACTCAAGTGAAAGAGCAGCACCCATTTGGTCTGAGCATGAATCCTCTCAGCTTGGTGAGCTTCCCAGATGCATGTTGCACTGCCCCACTGCCATGCCTGGAGTTATGTTCATTCTGAGACCACAGCACACTTTTTTGGCCACACAGTGCTGCTACCATTTGTAAAGTAAACAAAGCAAGTGACCATTTCATCCTAAATAACAAGAGCATGCATTAGTCATTGTACTACTGAAAGACGAGGCATTTTTCTCTTGACTTGTTGTATCTAGGGAAATACAGAGCACTGCAGATGTAACATTAGGGATCTTGTTCATCTCTGCAAGGGAGAGGCTTCAAAGCAGCAGAGAACAGTTTTATTCCTTCAGGTGGTGGCTGTGTGACACTGTGAAGACAGTGGACACAGTGAAGAAGTCCTGGCTCAACTCCCATCAGAGAGACAAAAAGCACACAATCTAGTGGAACACAAAGACAGGGGACCACATCTAGCCTTTCCTTTTGGAAGTATTGATTTTGGAATTAAAATTACCAGCTTTAAAGGAAGATGTAGGGTGGGGAGCGAAACTGGATGGATCTTGAGGCCTTCTAGGAGAAAAAAAAACAAAAGGAAGGAATAAAAATTCATGTCTTGGAGTAGTGACACCTACTATATATATTCTTGCAGGAGCAAGGCTGTGCACTGCTTCAGTGCATCCAGGTGAGAGGCCTCGTGAGAGGAAATTAAATCAGAACATTGCATTGTTTCTGTCCCACTAGGTTCAAATGGAGAAGAAGGTGAAACTTAAGAAGTTTCTCCTGCTCCTCCCTGTTCTAACCTGAGAATCACTGGCAGGCCAGCCTGTAAGAACTAGCTCTTTTGAAAATACATGGTGTGCCTTCCTACATGCCTTCTTAATGGGGCTTTTCCCTGAAGTCAGCAGGTTCTCATGGCTTTCCCCAGTGCCAAGTGCTGCAGCAAGGAGGATACTTAACTCTAGAAAGCAGGCAAATTCCACCCTGACTGTCTGCCAGCCTTGCTTGGTTTAGATCTCAAACACCCATGGTGGGTGTGCATTTCCCTTGTCCTGATTGTCTGCAGCTCTAGCTTAAGCGTTTGTTTGTGTTGAAATCTCTGTATCACTAGAAGTTACATACATCACTGGTTGTAACGCTGTGTCTCCTTAAAATTTTGTAAAAGGTAAGTGGTGGAGCTGATCCGTTTTTAAAATTTTAACTCCACCAGCAAATAATCAGTTTGATAATTCTAGGCAATTTCTTTTCAAATTACAAGTTTTGTCAATTGCTGGTTTGGGGGTTTATATTTATGTCTGTGATGGGAAGGGGAGGTAGAAGTACCTATATGTGCGTGCAAAAGTTTAAATTTTCAAATGCTTTCAAAATTGAGCGTTTTCATGTTTCGAATTTTTTTAAAAAATCCCTAAAAATGCTCCAACCTGAAACATAGCATTTTTAGTGCACTTTCCTAGACTTCAATGTCAATTTTCTTCAACAAAAGTTTTTGAAAAATAATCAGTCCAGGTTAACACAAGTCATCTGTTACCCCCTTTTTTTTTTCCCCCCCAGCAATTTGAAAAGTCAGTGGTTTGCATAGCCATGTCTGCATTTTTTTCCAACTGAAAATTTGCCTTGTAGAAGGCATGCAGAGATCTGTGGTGAGATTTATGGTCTATGATGAACTGGATGTTCATAAAGAAACCTTAAATCTGTGACTCTGTTGAAGTCCTACTGAGAAGAACTCAAGTCATGCATGCTCAGCAGTGCTCAGATTAATAATTATTTCTCTTTCATTCTGAAATTTCCAGATGACTGTTGCTTCCACTCTACTTTTTCTGCACATATTAAAGCCTTATTTTGAAAGGTACTAGAGCTCCTTACATCCAAACCTAGGTCCCAGGTAAAGGGCGGTTTATATATCATCTGTTGACTTTGAGGGAGCTGTTCATGCACATAAGCTTAAGCCTGTGCATGATCTTGGTTCTTCCAAAAAGACCTGCCCAGAAACAAGTGACTTTGGCTTCAAAGGTCTGTTGCTTCTTCGTCTTTCTTGTGAAGCTGGAGCTTTGTGCTGTGACACATTTTTTCCTTCAAAACTTTACAGTCAGTGAGCAAAATCCTGACAGTGTGAAAAGCAGTGATAGAGCTCGTTCACTACCACAGAATATTCTCCTACTATCATGAGTTTTTAAATACTTGCCAGGATCTCTTATTTTGCGATACAGATGGCAACAGCTAGACAGAAGACCTGGTCTGAGATTTCTCATTCAGCCAGTGCTACATACCAAATTTTTTGTGAATGGAAAGAATTGAGGGATTTAGTTTGTGTAACGTTTGCTTATATAGCTTTTAGTTTATGACCATTTTTATTTATATTTTTCTCATTGTGCTTCTGAGTGCATATGCAGTGTGCGTATGCAATGCTCTCTGTGCTTTCGCTGTTTCAAAAATAAGCCTGAAATAAGATGCTGAATTGTCCAAAAATGCAAAGCCTCTCCCTGGCTGCCCCCACAAATTCAAACACAAAGTAGCAATGCTGTCTGAACCCATTCTAAGAAGGGTGCTGTACTAAACCCTGACAAAGTTATTGGAAAGGATCACATTCATGTCAATCAATGCAGGGCGGCCCTCAAACTGCCGTTCTGCTGGCATTGGTATAATTTAGAGCTCAGCATCTTTGTATCCACACATGCAGGTGTAACAGGCATATGTGGATGAGTGGAGCAGAAGCTGTGACCATGCACCCTCTTCTGTTTCCTTTCCCTACCACATAGAGTGTTAACTGCTGTGGGAAGTGTTATTTCCTTAAGGACAAATCCTCCTAGTATTTTACATCATACTTGACAGGAACCCCTTCACCTTCAAATTTCAAATGAATACATTTAATTAGAAATTTTTCATATTTCTTATGCAACATGTATCAAGCAGAATGTTTACCTTTGTTGAATTGTTTGAATTTGCTATCAAAATAAGTAAATAAAAACATTAAGTGTGTAAATGACATTTCCCTATGGACATTCTCATAAAACCAAACAAACAAACATGCAAACAAACTAAAAGCAAATAAAACCCAAGCAGCTGTCTGGCAAGAAGAAAATTGTATGGGTAAAAATATCTGCTTGCTTGATTCCACATGCAGCTGTTTTTCAGGGAATGGAAATGCTTCATTGTGGAGGCCTCTAACCTCATACAGGCAGAACCTGATTATGTGAGGCTGGATTGTGGAGCTGTAATACGTGTTGGCAAGCACTTTCTCAGCAGGTACAATGACCTAAGTAAATGCCCACCAACACAAAAAAGGTCCTCACAGTTCCACCTGCTTGTTGATATACTTACAGAGTGAATACTGGACTGATCTCCATTGTACACAAAAGTTTAAAAGCAGAAAGAGCTAAATACATGGAAATGGGGTAAGCTTCCAAGCCTGAATACAGGCTATTGCCAGGGGTAAGTTCAGTTACGCAAAACATAAATTATCAAGCATGTTTGTGGGGTTCATGCCATGTACACAAGGATGAAAATGACCAATATACAACAGTTTTTCCTTATTTTGTGCCTTTCAACATAGGAAAGCACATGATTAAACCAAAATATATCCCTAAGGATTCAAACTTTTAATTGGTAAATCCATTTCCAGAATGTTTTACCATGTTTCTGAAGTGAGGCAGGCAAAACAAAGACATCATTAAGATGTGGTGTACACAAACAGAAATGTGGACTGAAACTATTGGACATCAGTTATGATTGGAAAAAACTTACTGGGAGCTAGGACAAGAATCACTTCAGCTATCTGCTAGTTTAATAATTTGAGATGTTTTACGATAATGAATTCTCGAGTGAAGTATTGCCAATCCAAATGAACTGGCAGCAATGGCCTCAAAACAGTACTAGATGGAAGAGCCTCATTCCATAGGTGGCTTGCTGAGCTGCTTTGGACGTCGGTGCCTCTAAATGTTTCAGCATTGGGATACAGCATATTCCCGGGAGGCTGTGGGCTTGCATGGGCCTTGCTAGCAGACTGGCTAGAGAACAAGACCTCTTCTTCAATGTTCAGGTTAGGCCGAGTCTGTAGTCTTGTAAGAAAGTATCTTTTAGGAAAATGAGAGTGCAAGGGCCACCGTATGTTAAAACTCGGTTATTGAAGTAGGTAGTTCTATGCCAGGGATTTTTTGTAGTTCTCCTTTTGCAAGTGTTGCCTCTGTATTACCTTGGTTTGATTTCTGATCATAAGCATTGCCGCCTGGGGGAAAAAGTCTTGCTGACTGTTGATGTGTTATCTGCTGAGCTATTCCATCATGGTCGGAAAGGCTGGAACGGCCCTTGTCCTCCAAGACACATTCAAGTAGGAATATGGGGCACACTCTGTTCCATGTATTTTCACCACCTTCACTTCCCTTTCTATCTTTTCTCTCCATTGGTTTTTTACCCTGCTCACACTTGTGTGGAAATTGCCCACTGTTGTTCCCACTTGTTTATTTTATTGCTTTTCTTATTTCAAAATCTCTCTTTATGCTGGGCACTGCCTCTGCAGCACTTTTAATCAAGGAAAAATGAGTTTGTTCACATTTATACTCCTTTATGATTTAAGGGCAGTAACAGATAGAGAATCCTTCCTCAAAAGTTGTTTTTATATAATCAACTGTGATGGTTTAATGAAAAGGTCCAAAAACTTTTTAGGCATTTTCCTGTTCCCATGAGTAATGATGCACTTTCTGTCAGGGTAGTATTAGATTTTGGCTAGAAAATTGTGTGGTTGCTACGTTCCCTGTTACTGTTCATCACCTTCCCAAGAAAAGACCTAGCTGGTGAAATCTTGTTGCTGTTTTTGTTAGAGCACAACCTCGCATTTAAAATATAGCTTTGACCTCTTGTTCTACAGATTTATTCAGGGCTTTTACAATGACACTGAAGAAAGTCCGGAGTGTGATTTTGTCAGATTGTCATCCCTGCACAGAGATCTGTAGGGGTAGCCTGCTTTCTTGTGGCAGTAACCAAATACCTATGTTGACAACGGAACTAATTCCTTTCTTTTGCAAAACTTCTGTGTGCTTTGAGAAATTTTGTGTATCACCTGCTAATCAATTTTATGCTGAACAGGCATGTGTGTATGTGTGAAAAAAGAGCGGAATAATATCCTACGATATTCAAAAGTTTCAGTATGGCAACTGTCCTAGACCACTTTTGGACTCTTTTATATACGATGTAGTATTTTGGCATAATGATAAGATGACGGTCAATTTCTTTGGGTGTTCTTTTAGAAGCCTTCTTTTTCTCACTATCCATGGATTCTGAGATAATACAGCAAGGATGTTAGCACAGACTGTTTCAGTATTTAGCCTTTCATAACACATGGTGCTTGATAATAGCATCCTGTTGATCTTTGTCCTCTATATTAGGCTCTGTAAAAAGCTGTTAGGAAACAGTTGTAGTGCTGGGGACTGATGGAGGCATGGGATGCTGCTGTGTCTTTGTTTCAACCAGTGATTTTATGGAAGTATTGAAGTATTATTTCTTATCTCTGGCTACATCTACGGTTTCATTCCCCAATGCTATCGAACTAACACCTTTCTTTAGTATAATACATACATTCCTTTGCAAATATTTTAAGAGCAGTCATCCATCATGTGTTGTAACAGAAAACTAACCATCGAGAAGCAGACTTCCTAGCTTATTCTCCAAGGGAGGAATTCAGTTATGCAGAGGAACAAAACAAGGTTTATGTACCATCCAAGTCCCTTGCAGTCCTGTTTTTGCTGAGTTTTTACACACAGGTAAACTCTACCAGCAAAGAAACAGTTTTTGGTGGTGTCTGAGTGCCACAATGGATTAAATTTTGTCTGTAGGACCCCTGTCAGTATTGTGTGTGGAAGATAGAAGAGATGCTGAGTGGAGTTTTATGCCCAGTGGGCCTGGCTGATACCCAGCTGAAGTCAGGGGAACTTTTGCAGCTTCTTCCAAAATCAGTAGAATGGCTCTTTCGCTTACTCCCTATTTCTCTTGCTAAGCCACAGTTTTCTGATATTTTCAGGCACTCCTGCTCTCCAGCTTAGAATCCTCACAAGGTTGGGTTTTGTAACAAAAGGCGTCCCTCATTCTTTTAAATTTCAGTAGACAGAAGAGAACAAGGTGAGTAATTTTTTTCCTTGCTAGTTTTGATGGGATGCTGAAGGCTTGCCAAAGATTACTTGAAGTTTCCATGGATAAGGTGCGAGTGAAGACTGCAGTGGTTTGAAGTGGTGTGAAGCAAAGTGGTGTGTTGGTTTTGTAGGTTTTCTTCTTAAATGTCACTGGAAAGTAGTACCATCCTAGTACCAGTCCCTCAGCTGTTTGAGTTTTAGCAGTGTGTCACCTACTTAAAAATACTTGATATTATCCTCAGTAAATGATCTCTCGTAGTCCAAAGCAATCTGTTGCTCCAGAAAGGTTCCCATCTCCTTGTAGAGAGCTTACAGCACCTTGCAGACCTGACACAGAGCCTTTGAAGTACACAGAAAGTCTCTCAGTGACCTCAAGGGTTTAGGTAGGGAGCCCTGTGGGCTGCACAAGACAGGTAACACCATCAAAAGCACCTAATAACTACTGACAGTCAGTAGGTCTTAGTCTCCAAATCACTTGGATGGCTCTGAAAATATTTATACCAGGGCTGGCTTTATATTCTCAGCAGTACAGAGCACATAAATGGTACTCAATGAATAATATAAAAATTCTTCTAAGTACAAAAATATTTCTGTTCAGGAAAATGATAATTTTATGCTGTTCTATTTTTTTTTTTTTGTCAATGTCTTTGTAAGCATCCCTTTGGCTATAGTATTTTCTTAAAGTGCAAATATGTACTATGTGTCAAAATAAAATATTTATTGAATACATTTACTTTGTGTCTGTTGAGTTATGAGTGGATTCTGAAGTGCTTCTTTGTTGCACCTGTTGAGGCCATTTTACATGCTCTCTTGGCTGGAGACAATGAAAATTGGAAGCCTCACAGTTCTGCAAAACGAAATCGTTGAAGAGAATTTGAATTGAAATTGAACACAAACATTCACTATTGCTGGCACTCAAGGAACAAACACAGGACCACTTAAATCTTCAAGGTCAGAATAGTTGTCTCTACCAGAGCCAGTCCTCATCTGTATGTGGGCTGATACGAAACAGTACTTCAGAGTGATGGGTGCAACTTGCCCAAGAATGCCCGAGGTGAACTATGGCTTTCCTGATGTCCCCAGAGGGGGCAAAGCCCAGGGATTTGTTTCTTTGCTTCTCTCTTTCTTGCAATAACCCAAGAAGAGTGTGAGCCAGTGAAGGATGGTGACTCTCACACCATGGCCTGCATCCCCCAGACACCAGAATGGTTTTGTAGATGACTGTGACATTACTGAAGGTATGTACCCCTACGACCTCTGAGAAGAAAAGGGAATGTACCTTTCCCAAACCTCCAGAGAGTCTGCATGGTAGCTAAGAAATTGAAGAAAATTCTGGCATTGGCAGAAGTTCAAAAAACCAGCCTTCGGTCCCAACAACTGGTCCTTCCTGTCAAGGAAATTTACTCCTAGGCAGAGGAGCAAGCTGGTACTCAGACATGGACAGCAGCAGATACTCATATTGGGGTTACCTCACGGAAAGTGATATAGTTGATGGCAGCTCATCAGGAAGCAGGGTAGGCACCCTCCCAGAGCCTCAATGTCCTTGTGAGCACCACCAGAGTGGAGGTGGGCATTGGATGCTCAGACCTTGGCTTCATGTGTGACTCCTCCTTGAGACGCCTTGTGCTGCAGCTGTTGCCATCTTCTGGGGTTGCTTCACGAGGTTGCCTCAGTCCTCACTCCATGGCTTTCCCTGAGTACCTGTTAAAAGAGGCAGCCATGAGGCATTTAAAGCCTCTTGCAAGAGGTGAAGGACAAACAAAGGCATTGTTATCCAGTTATGTGCTCTAATTCGGGTTAGAAATGGAGAACTTTGGGCACAGTTTTTCAAGGAGAATCTATGAATGACTAACTGGGCCTGTGTACAGACTCATAACCAATGGGTATATGAATGGGGAGATTAAGTTGCATTTTAGCTCTCTTTGTTAAGTGATAAGTCCTTTGAATATGTAAGCAATAGCTTATAAGGCCTAGAACAAGTAAAATTCGGTGGTGATTCAGTTTAGAGAGGATGTTGTTCAGCTCCTTCCATAAGTGGTGAAGAGACCTACAGGCTCCCCATGGACCTGGACCCACTCTGGATTTCTTTTGCTGGTTGCTCAGCTCCCCTTACTGTCTACACACAGAATCTGATGAGAGTGTCTTTTGTCAGAGCTATGTATGTGCCTGAAGTGAGTGGTGTCACAGTTCCATTTAGCTTTCCTGGATGAAGATTTAGAAGAACAGAGAACCTAAAAAATGCTGATTTCCTGCCTACCATATATAAATTTCCTATCTACTGGATTTAAATTAGGCGTACAGGGATGACTGCCCCAAATTATCTAGTTTGTACAGTTCAAACACATTCTTCAATCCAAGACCCAATTCAATAACTATTTTATTTCCTCACCCTGTTACAATCATTGCAACCATCAATACAATGTAATTATGCTTAATCTAACACAGGACACCGATTATTTTTACTGATACAGTGGGATATTGACTGCCAGAGAATGGGAATAAAGGTCTATCAAACTAAAGCGAGCAAATAGCGACTGGTCCTTCAAATGATAATTCTAATTTCTGAAAAAGCAAAGAAATATCAACCCTTTCTTTTATCTTTTTGCATCATATCATACAGAAAGAGGTCTTGACATTCTTTGAAAGCTACTCAGAAGCTTCCACATGAGTTATGCATAAAGAGCTGCAGCTGACCCATAAAAAGTCTTTAAAAACAATTCTGCAACTGTGGCTAGATCCACTGGGATTGAAGGAGGCAGTCTTTAATTATACCCCCCTGAAAAGATATGGATAGGCAGAATGTTTCCAGAGTTTGGCTAGACCTTGAGAGCTGTTTGTGAGGACCAACCTTTCATGTGTTGTAAATGGGATTTAGCCAATTACAGGGATGAGCTTATGCAGCTGCCTGTATGGTCAGAACCAAAGACCCCGTGTGGTTGATTTTGGAAAGATTTAACATATGTGCACACATTGCAGGCAGAGACTTAACATTGAAATCAACACACCTCTGTGAAAAATTAGGCATACCCACAAGCTTTTGCAAGAAGGGTCTGATGCTGTGAATATGTGCAGGAAATCTGTTTAGTACCTCCTCAGTTTACTTCAATCAGAAGGTGTGTTAAAAAGTCTATCTGTATTGCTGTAGAATTATACTGTTAGTTGTATAAAATATAACCTTTTCTTGCAAAAAACTTCCTGTTGTTTTAGCAGATTTTTTTTTTTCTTTGACAGAAAATGTATTGATCTGATCCTGGGAAAGTGAATGTACTTCTCAACAGAACAGTTCCTGCCATATAATTTTGATGTTCATAAGGTTGTGTAATATTTCATATGAAAAGACTCTGTCAACTTCCACTGACTGTTGAATCTTAAAATGATTCACCCACACAAATATATTTTTCAGGAAAGCTTCTGAAGCAGAAAACTGACCTCATTGCAAAATAACAATTAATTAAACATATGTTTATTCTAGAGGTATGTACATTTCTATGTATGTTCATTTTCTCTTTTTTGATTTTTGTGGGTCCTATGGAAATACAATGTTTAACATAGCATGGAAAAGGAAATTATTAGAAATATATTTTGAAGAATAAACTTGTAAAAGCATGTGTTTCTTTATTGTAACTTTTAATGTTTACTTATAACTAAAGAAATAATGAAAGTTAATGTGTGAAATAGTTATAATTGTGAACATTTCTTACTTCTGAATCATTCAAACTTTGTTTTTCCAATAATCTCAGTCCAGGTTTTATCTTCAGATTTTCGTCTCGTTATACCTGAATGGTTTTGCCAGCCAGATTTCCCATGTACCAATGGGAAATTTGATTTCTATTCCTGCCTTTTACAATTTCTCTTGCTCTTCATGGGAAGAACCATCTATAGTAAACTAGGAGGGTAGAGACTGGTTCTACTGACAGCAAATTAAGCTTTTTCCATTAGTTGCCTGAAGTTAGAGGTTTCAGCCTCAAGACGTAATTACAGGTAAGGATGGATATGTTGAGGTTGGTGTTAAGCCTATGGCTTCAGTTGGTACACATTTCATCCTCAAATGTTTTATTTTGGTAATGTTTTAAAGTATTTGTTTGATTAGATGTATACAAACACACACACACACACACACACGAGGTTCCTCTCACTCAAGTTTAATATGGAAGAACACATGGTACGCTCAAAGTAAGAGTGCATAAAGATGGTGTTCTTTGGTTGTTTTTGTATTTCTAAATACAGATATAACTTGCAATGAAATTTTCACCTTTTTGTTGTTCTCACTCAGATAAAAAAGAAAAACAAACAACACCAACCAAACAAAACTTTTTTCATAAGAAAACAGAGACTTTCCACAGCTTGTCTCTGACTGTGTTGTCAGGACCACTGTCTCACTCATGTGATGTTATATTTTCCCATGAAGCTTTGATAGGAGCTAAACATAGAAACTTCAGTTAATTTCTTAGTCCTACACCAGTCACTATTTTAGAAACTTATGGGTAAATTTATTATTGTTACAAAGGTCATTGTTGCATAAAGCCACAATTTCTCTAGAATGGATATATTGCTGTTTTAAAATCTTCTAGCCTTTAAGCTAAGCTTACAATTTTGTGACCTGCTGCATGTTCACATGTTGTAGTACTCAATTTGAAAGCTCGGCAGACTGGAGGTGAGTGCAATCCAAATGTGTCAATCCAAGTGAGACCAATTTGGAAAATTTTACCTAGAAAAAGTCAAAATCATAGAATAACCCAGTTTGGGAATGACCTCAAAAATGTAGGCATGTTTTTATATCTGCTCTTAAAGAACAAAAGAAGGCCCAGCACAAGTATTGTACCTCACTAAAATATCTTGACATCATTAAATTAGATTTAAAGTGGTGTAAAGGCCTTGAGACAGTCTGACTTCATCTTTGCTGACACTGACACTTGAGCTATGGATTTTCAGAATGAAGCACCATAAACCTCCGCAAAGCATGCAGAACCTGAAAATTTTAGCAGACGTTTTCCATGAAATGCCTGCAGATGGAGACAAGAAAAATATCCTATAGGTATTGGTGCACAGACAGTCTAATGCTGCTGCAGTAGCTGGATGAAACCAGACCCACCACATTGATATGGATTCTAATCAATAATAAGATGGAGCAGAGAAATATATCCCAATACTGACTGAGCCCTTCAATGTATAAATCTTGTTACCATTTAGAGTCCATGATAAAGAATTTCAGTTCACATATGCAAAAACCTTTCAAGAGAGTGATGCTACGAATTAGACACCTCTGAAGCACTGACCTAAAATAAAGGTACTCTTCCCCTAAATGTAACTTCCGAGGTTTCTTCCTTTTTTAAGGGCTATTTCCCCTGTCATCATTCTAATTAGTGCCAAGGAAAAGTGCTGTGCTGCCCAAGAGGAAGGCTGTAGCTTTTTGCTGAGTCCAGTTGTTCCAAGCAGCTTGGACATCGTCTGGTCCTGTTAAGTAGTTATATATTGTCTCCATAGACCTACAGGGTCAAGGATGCTCTTTGACTGTTTTCTTTTATTTTCAGTTGCTAAATCAGTTAAAAGAAGGAATGATATAACACTGTCCTAAGATCACTATTCCAAGTGAGCAATTGCTGCTGTAGTTGCCATAGGGATACTGAATGAATGCAGATGAGGTAGGAGATATCCAGAAGGCTCTGTGAACGTGAGTTTCTCTTCAGGCAGCCCAGTGTGACCAAAAGATGAGAGATTTCTGCGCTTCCATAATGCTAGGCTGAAATGGCCATCTGGCTGTCAAATGTGCTGCTTCAGCCAGAGACATGGTCACCTTGCTCACCATTAAGAGTGGAACTTGGCCTCTTAGGTGATATTGAAAACATTACCACAAGTTTCCTAGGAGCAATACTTAGAAACAGCTCCTTGCTGTGAAGACTAAAATACCACCAATGCTGCATTTGTAATAAATCCACCAAGAAGTGTGGAAGCTGCATACGTATGAGACCAAGAGGTGTATTTGGGGACCGAGTCTAATTTTATTAAATTAATATTTGGAGAGGAATAGCTCCTCCACAGAAGAAGGAGCTATTATATAGAAGGTGTTCAACACTACAACAGAGACAAACAATCTTTCCATGGATAAGAACTGATAGGTGAGCTGCCTCTCAGTTCATCTCATTGATGACATGGGGTGAAAGTAGTCAGCTGCATGGACAATGGTGATCACTTTTAGTGTTGCTATGTATTTGCTTCTGTTCCAAACCAGACTGAATCAAGGCACTTGTCATTATGGATAGAGCCTGTAAATGCAATGACTTGCTTGCCTAAACATCCTCAGAAACCACTGGCAGACTTACACGATAACTTGGTGACACAAACCAGCATTCACAAACTCTACCTTTGGAGCACCATTTGCTCTCCACCTACTCCTGGAAAGAGATGGATCTTATAGCTTTGGTTCCTCAGATGTATGCTTTCCACTGGAAGCTACAGAGAAAGACCGATGACATTTATGATTACAAGAATCAACTCTGCCCTCAGGTGCTTATTCACAGTTGCATGTAAGGATTGAGTTTAGCACTAAATTATCTGGTTAAAAATACACGAATAAGTACAAACTCAGATTGTACATTTTTTGACATGGACACAGCTCTTAATTATTGTGGTATGACTAGAGCCTTGGCTGTTCTGAAGGGATGTATTTCAATTGTCTCCAGAGAAATTGTAGTGATTTGCTTCAGGTCGCTTAGACTATCAGCCCCCAAAATGCAAATTTGTGCGGGGAAAAATCCACACTAGCTGGGTGTAGGCTGCAAATCTAATGCTATTTCAAAGTGGTGTTATCCCAAGCACTGTGCATTGGATGTATTAACAGTGTAAGATACTCTTGAAAGTATTAACTCTAGATGCTATATCCAAGTTTGAGCCAGGATAATTAATTTGAAATGGTGAAAGGTATGAATGGGATTTTATGAGAACAGATGTAAACATTCCCCAACTAAATACAATGAATTAGCAGCCAAGGGGTAATGAGAGGACATGTGGTTCATTGATAAATTAATACACAAAGTCTAACATGTCTTGCTTAAGAGTGGACGAGATGGCAGTAGTTTCTCTATTCTCACTCACCAGAATACTCTGTCCTTCCTATTCACAACACCTCTAAGCTTAAGGCTCTGCAACATCTAAAATGTCCTCCCCCTCCTCATTTTTAGGGTTATTATGATATTATTAACACTATGAATTAGTACCTTTCAAAGTTGTCTGATGGAGGTTAATTAATCCCTTTTAAACCACTCAAGACTTAATTGAAATAAACAAACATTATCATATCTATCTTCCAGCTGAAGGAGATGAATCACAGAAAAGTTAAGTTGCTTCTAAAGTCATAAAACAAGTCAGTAGGCAAATCAGGAGGAGAGGTTAAGCAGCCCTGGACTTCTAGACTCCCACTGTAATGATTACATTAGCCTGACTTCCTAGAACCAGTACGTCTGAATGAGATAATTTTATTCAAAAGAGTTCTCAATTATATTCACATTTAGGCTTGATTCCAGTATTGCTGTAGCCAATGGGAAAACATCAGCAGAAGATTTTGGTGCTAATGTATCTTTTTCAGTGAAAGGAAAGACTACTGTGAGACAGTGTGGGTGAAATCATTTTCCTAATGGGGTATTTTTTTAATGTTAGCAGGTGTTAATATTATAAACTTGCAAGAAAGGCCAGGTTTTGTTCTGGTATGGTCTCACCTTCCTTGTAGATGAGCCTTTAACGTGTCTCTGATTTAAGTGGTCAGGCACACCTCCCTCCGCCGACTCTCTGGACTATCCAGCCTCGCCGTATCCACAGACAGGATAACAGACAAGGATGGGTAATGCCGGATGCAAGAAGGGTCACTTGACCGTTCCTTGCTGTTGCCGTGGACCCTCCCCTGCTTTCCAGAGCTCGGTGACAGAGTGCAGAGAAGGCAGGCGGGCGGGCAAGCGTGGAGGAGAGCTGCTGTCACGCATGGGTGGTGATGCAGCTCCTGCCTGGGGACTGATGGAGGGTGGAAGGCCCCCGAGATCTAGTGCAAGAGACCCCAGCCAGCAGGAAGCAGGGTATGTGGCAGGTTCCTCGGGGACAGTGGCCTCTGCAAGATTTACACAGAGTACCCAGCCTCAAACCAATCCTTGGGGCTTCACAATAGACTGAAATAACATGGGCAACAGCTTTCTGAGAGATGTTGAACATACCCTCCATCACCCCAAGGAGCAAAACCATACCGGGGCAGGTCTACCAAGCCTTCCTCCTGCTGCCTCCCTGAGGCAATAGGATAACCATCTGTAACCATGTGACATGTCAGCACTAAACACGCAGTTTGTACATGACACGCTTTATCTGCCATTCTGTACACAGCCTGTTGACACATGACAGTGGCAGCAGGACCTCAGCGATTTTCCTGATTTCTCCTGTTTATCCCTGATTTCCACTGGCACAAGAGAAATGGATCATTGCTAGGCAGCTTTTTACAGAGTAACTGGACCAACAGTGGAAGGAGAAATTTCTGCTTGAAAAATATCAGTGATGAAAAGGCCTTTTGCCAAACTTCTGTGATGGTAGACTTTCACCCTGCTGGGAGTAGTTTAGACCAGACAATTGAATAATCCTTTCTATTAAGCACAGATTTAAAATATCTTAATCAATGCAATCATACACACAAAAATTTCAGTGTAGATGTAATCCTCATTAGCACATGACACCATCCCTAATTTCACCTGCAATTACCTGGATAGACCGTGTAATTATGCCACATAATTACTTGTGCATTTTACAAATGAAGTTGTGTGTTTGCAGCTCAAGATGGTGTAGCTCTTTCATGTCAACCAAAGTCCTCTGGTGCATTTTCCACTATACACATGTTCTTTTTTTTTAAAGTAAGGGCCAGAAGCTGGAAAAAAGTCAACCAAGAGTGGAAGAAAAAAATTAAACATTTTGGTTTAGGCAGTGAATTTTGCTTTAGGAGGTTAGGATCAATTGATGGAATGTATTGGCAGAAGCTTGTTTAGAACTGTAAACTATTATAAGTGAAACCTGTTATTCCTGGTAGCTATCAAACCTCTTAATATGCTCTAAGCTCTCTCTGAAGGCATAAAGAGATAAACAAATAGGAAATTCCCAGGCAGGAAATAATGCCAGGCCATGTTCTCAGCTGTATCTAGATCTACTCAGTGCAGCAAATAGCAGGAATTACACTGGTGTCAGTTATAATTCGCAAATACACGGTGATAATCTCTTTTGGTCTCTACATAGGTTTACAATACAGACCTTATCGCAGTTTACACTACGGAAAAGCAAGACTGCCTCTAGTAGCCAGCTGTGTCAACTCTGGCTGCTGGACTCCTGCCCAAATTGTATAGGCAGTGCACAGATATCACCCATAAAGAAAAAGGCCTGATAGGGCATTGCCTTGTATCTTACTCTGCCCTCTAATTGTATTTGTTCAAACAGAAGCGGGTATAAAATGCCACAGGTTTGATTGCATTGGTCTGCAGTCCCATACAGGGAGTGGGAGCGGAGTCTTACAACTGACTGATGCTGCATTAATTTGTCATTCAAAAAGAGAAAGATCTCCAAGAGAACTATATTCAAAATATATTTCATATGACCTCACCCGAAACATTTTATTCTGGGTTAGCATCTTTTAATCATTTTATTGTTTCTTCAACAAGAAGAAAGTAGTTTTATAACAAAAGCAGCTAGAGAAAATAATTCAGTTAGAATAGAACCTGCCAAGGTTGAAGAAGAAATGCAGTCATTCAGTAATGCAGTGAAACAAAGTCAAATTCACACCATGTTTTCCTCATCCCAAAAACAAGGTATGTGCCAAAACAAATTTAGGTGATCAATATGCTCACCAGTAGTGCCAGGTCAGCTTTGTTTTTAGTAAGTAACATAGCCCTCAAGTTCCTACAAAACAAAGCCCATTACAGTGACTGCAAGCTCAGCCCTAAACACATGGGACAAAAGGTAAGGTAAATGGAGAGGGAAGCCACCTACAGAGCTATAATCCCAACTGCTGGCTCAGCCTTTGGAAAATTATGCAGTTCTAATGGATGCACTTTCCCTGGGATGTGTGGGTAGCCCAGTTGTGCCTTGTGCGAGAATCTTCTAATGGTTGCAGGTAGCTGCATCTTGCTCTCTGTTGGGGGCGAGGGTATTTGGACAAGACGAAGAGAGAAAATACACGAAGGAAGTGCCCAGAGACAGGAATTGCAGTACCTTGTCTATATAGTGTGGCAGTTAATGTCAGTCTAGAAATCTTAACATTTGGCTTTGTGTTTGGGCTCTTGGTAGACCCTTAAAGAAGAATGAAGTAAGGTGAAACACCATTGTTAGTTTTCTCTTGGGTGCTAAATCAGACCAGAGTCAGCTGAAACCAAAAAACCTTTATTAAAACCAAAACCTTTATTAAAAGGGCTTTGTGGGAGTCTTAACCCCAGTGCTAGTCATTCTCAAAAATACTGGTAACATATTTGTAGAGACATAAAAATCTAAGGCAAACTATTTTGCCATTTTCCTGTGAACATTTATTTATACTTACACTTCAGAATTCCTGAGAAATTTTGCTCCTAAATTAGATTAAAATTTGGGTTTTTTTTTTAATAGCCAAGGCAGATATTTAAAAAGGCATTTTAAGTGTTTACTTCTTAAACAGTTTTAAAACCATATCCAAGATCCTGTTTTTCATGTAGAAATAGGATTTTACAATATCGTTATTGGATAAAGTTTACAATAAAGTTTACTAAGTCTGTGGTGAAGTGACAAGATCTATTTCATGCAGCAATCTAAATTTGTAGATTTCAAAGCCCTTGAGGAAAGGGGCTGTAATCATCAACACTGATGATCACTGCTGATGGGGTACCTCAGGAGACAAAGGGATTCAGTGAAGGTCATCCAGCACGCCAAGACCTGAACTGCACCCTGCTCTCCTTGGAGCTAGGCCAGCACTCGATCCCATGGGTGCCACTGTCCTGCTGCTTTCACAAGTTGATATAATTTTTTTTTCCTTCAGATAGGTTGGAGCTAGGAATGCAGCATTCAGTCAAAGTGCATTCACATCCTCCCCACCCTGTCCCATGCTGTCTTTTTTCCTCTCCTCCCACGTTTACTATGTCTGCGATAATTTTTTTTACAAGGATTTGCTGGAAGCAGTGATTGATAATGGGAAAGTACTCTGAAGGCTGTAATAAACAAAAGCCATCATTTGGGTTTAACAGATGTATTCATCACCTTGCTTTGCATAAAAATCCTTGTGTTCAGCTCTCTTCTATTATGGGCAAACAGGTCATACCATCTCTCTTATAAATGTAGCACTTTACCAGACAGTTTCCCTTCCTTCATCTTCCTCCTGGAAGGCTGCTCCAGAGCCTCTCTGATGCAGGAGGTAGAAACTGTCTGTTGTCAGCTTACTCATAGCTAGTTTTGGACCATCTGTTTCCATGCCAGCATCGCCCTTTGGGTTAAACACACTCCTAAGTTTTATGTATCTCTGAGTGTATGCCCCTGACAAGCCTATGTTTGCTATACTGAACAAGATAAGTTATATAATGCATTAGTCTAATGAACACAAGGCAAAAAACCAACTTCCTTCTGCTCCCCGTATCTCTAGATAAATACTATTTAGATGGATTAAGTAAGATATAAACTATGTAGTGGTTCTTGGCTCTGTTGTGCTGTGCATGGACTGCTTAGACCTCCACAGGAGATGGCAAAAATGAGATCTTGCAGGAGTTTGGAAATACCATGATTGTCATCCCACTCTCTGATTATGATTTTTTCAGGCTGAATCAGTGTCCTTCGTCCACCACCCTGACACAAGCATGGATCCCTGTCTCCCCTGGATTGCCTTCTGTGTGTCCTCATAGCAGTTAAATGACACAGCCCTCTTTATATGCTTCTCAGTGGAGCCTTTCTGAAGCTAACTTGGAGATCCTGCTGCCTTGAGACATGCTCCAGATTCATTCTGAGTGTGCTCTCCAGTTATTTCTCTCTCCTTTTTCTCTGGATGACCTAAGAGCCTGTGGAGGTCTCTGCTATGGCATTTGTTACAAATTCAGTATATCTAATACACAGTATTTTCTTTGAGAAATTTTGCTTTTGAAGTTATTTGTTTTCTGTCTATGCCTTTGATGGTTTTCTAGCTCTCACTAGAAATGTGCTGAGATAGAGGTAGCTTTTGCATTGAGTATCTGCAGTTTTGCATCGGAGACCTGTATACTTTTTTCTGACCAAATCAAAGGGTGAATATATCTCCCTTATTTCTTATTCCACTGGACATTTCCTTGACATTGCAATGCTGATGCTTTGATTTACTTCTTGTATTCCTTCTGCCTTCTAATAGCATGTCTGAGTGGCAAGGGAAGGAGTCTCCAATCTGCTCTTTGAAACAACTGGCTATTCACCTTGTGGTGTTCCATCTTCTCCTTGGACTCCTTGGACTCCATCATCAATTTGGATACTGCAAAACACAAGTATTGAACTATAGAGTATGTCCATGACCATACGAGCCCTGCCCCAGAAAATTGTTATGAAGCTACAGATAAACAGAAAATTTTGCTAAATTGGGATGTGCCTTAAGAGAAATTCAGGATTCAAAAAATGGTGAATCACAGGAAAACATAGATAGACCCACCTTCTTGTTCTAAAAAGGCTAGGAATTATTGAAGAACAATTGTATTTTAGAATGGAAAAACAACTTGCCAGCATAAATTCCTTGCATCTAGTATACAAATCCCAGCCAGCACAGGTCTGACTAACCCATCATCAGATCCTTGGTAGAAGATGGAGATTTGCTTTTGCTCTTTCTTTCTAATTTATTGTTTAGAAGCATTACTAAGAGGAAGAATAAAAAAGGGAAAATGGGAAAAAGGAAAAGCACATGTAAGAAGCAATTTCAAAAATACCTCAAACCATCCAAAGATATATGTTCCTCTTAACAGTGAAGAATATTTGGGGGCGAATAAAAAAAAGTTTCTGGAAAGTTACACTGCTGTTACGACAAGGCTATCAATCCAAGGTAGGACCTATCTAATATTATATAGATATCTGTGGTGTAGGTATCTCAACTTCAGATATCCACTGCTTAACAAGTCAGTCCAGGCTTCCTCTGAGCCCACAGAAGGCAAAATAGGCACATTGAGGCCGTGATTCATTGCATCTACTGCAGGTCTAAAATATGTCATATAAATCATGTCCTGTACATGCCTGATTCCTTCCACTGGCTCTAAAGAAAAACTAGTCTAGATGTAGGTATCCATACCTTGTAGGCCTTTGAAGATACACGGAGTGGGTGTCCGATCAGACTCACTGTGCTTAAGTACAAGGAGACTCAGAGAGAAAATCTGGGGGCAAGAAAAGCATTCAAATATAGGCAAGAAATGTTGGGACAGGCAACTGAAGACATTATCAGGTTGATCACAGATCAGTCAGAAAAAACACATGAGTTGAAAGGCATTGCAGCTTGGACCATCTGACCGTACAAAATGGGTATGATGGATGTACTAAAGAGACAGAAGACTAGTGTTGGTAAAAGGCTACAAAAAAAGCATCTCCCTAATTTAGTCCATGTCCATACATTCCTTCATACCTGCAGCCGTACTTTTACCTTGTTAATAATGTTTTTTTGTAAGAATTAACTAAAGTCTGAATTTGATCTTTTTGGACAAAATTTTGCGTCTCCACTGAATCCACAGAGTATCTTCAGCTGATCCAATGCAAGTTAAACCACCCCACATCTCAAAGGATTTAAAATGTTCTGATGTCAGTGGAGGTACAGTTTTTGATCTATGTAAATCCCCCATGGTCAATTTTTGCCTTGACATTGGTTCTTTTCTCATTTATTCTTCAAAAGTGGTTCTGCTTCTCTTGGGGTGATGGCACCAGAGACGTCCCTTTGGAAGGGAGACCAATGAGCAGCTGTTGATGTATGTGTCACATGGCCATAGAGCTCACCACTGAATTTGGCCCGGAGTCTGAAAAAAGAAATGGGTTATTAATCAGGGAACTGCCCTTCAATTTGCTATCTCATAGATAACAACCTTAGCAGGATTCTAAAATATATTAATGCAAACTACTGGATTGTTTTTAAATGCCTTCAGACCATCTGCACAGATGTCATGTAACATACAAGTACAGGGAAGTTTGAATTTATCCTAAGAGACTTAACTTGTTTTCCCCAAAAAAGTAAAAGTACTCACAATAGATTTTCTTTCCGAAAATAATTAACTCAGTCTTAATTTGTGTTTCGGTTGTGACGGATGGCTGTTTACTGTGTGTTATTTTCTATAAAACCTCTCAAGGAATTTCATAATTCTGGAATGGCTTTTTTTATTGATGCCCGTTTTCCCAAAGTACTCTTTTCTTCATGATTTGGCTACAGTTTTAGATCATTTATTTTTATTGACAGTGAGACTACTCCATTTGTTTGACTTTTTCAAACATTAGCTGCTATAAGTGTCGTTTAGACTGCCAAGGTTTCCTCATTTACACAAGAAATCATCCCATTCACCTCTCCAGGAAAAGGCAAGTCAGATCTGTCATTTGTTGCTTTCAAGGAGAAAAAGAGGAGAAATGGTAGCACCACCTCATTGGAATTGCTCTTTCTGACTTGCAGCTGTCACTACTGAGGACTCAGGGAAGATGGGCAAGGGCAACCACCCTCCATGTTATCAACACAAAGCTTCTTACAGAAACATGATGATGTAACCTTTAATCAAAAGTTATTTCTTACCAGCCTTTTCCATGATTCATGACTGAACTATAGCAGAACACTGTCAAGATTTGGGCATCTCCTAGAGCATTTGTAAATCAAGGATTTCCAGTGGGTAGATTGAAAAGCAAGGCATACTGAGGATGTGGGATAAGCAGCCAGTGAAAACAGAATAATGGCTGCCTGTGATTTTGGTGGATGGTATTTGGTGTCCACAACAGTTCTCTGCTCTCTGTTTCTCAGACTCAAATGTCCAGTTGGAATCCAGAAAATTGGATCTGGCTCTTCAGGGAAGGAGGAAGAACAGCTTCAGAAAACAGACTAGGTTTATCAGCATCAGTGATTTTTTTCTTGTATTTTTCAGCATCCTTGTTCACGAGGCCACCACAAGCTCTCATCAGGCACAGACCAATGCGCATGGGACAATTAATTAAGAGTGTCAGAAAGTTCACCTCATCTCATTTAATGACCACTCTGATCACCACACATAGCTTTCTACTGGGGAAAGGCTCTAAATTATTAAAAATGAAGAAAACAATTGAGTTTTGAGGTTTTATCGCTAGGAATTAGATTGCATTTTTCTTTAGTTAAAAGTTACTGAAAATAATAATTGTTTTTGTGTTACTCAGATACTTACTGTCAAGAGAATTGTTTCTTGCAGATAAGGCATCAGTTACTTGATGACTTTTGCCCCTTTTAAATCAGCAACTGATAAGCATTATTAGATGCAGAATTAGAGGAAGCCTTAAAGATATGATCTACATCCTATGCATCTGTGCCTAACCCAAATGGAGAAACTAAAAAATAATCCCAAGAAAAGAATATACACAATGATAAATAAGATCCGTATTTTGCTCCCTGTTTTATGTCTCTTTAATCTTGATTAGTACTCAGTTTGAGGGACTAGATCTACCGTGTTTCCTCTTGTGTTTTCTTTATTTTTTAGACTCATCCATCTGAGAAGGATGCACTGGGAATGCAGGCCTGGACCTACATTTCATGCAAATTAATATAGCTCACAGAAATCAACAAAGCTACAATGCTCTAAGCTGCTAAGGATCTTTCCCTACATCTTATATATATATTTTCAGGATGGACATAGTATCTTAGCTCATATTAAAGTGTAGAGTTCATCACAGCACTAATCTCTAAGACACAGGCCTGCCTATCTTCTGTGATAAAGGAATTACATTTCTTCTGTTGATGATAAAAATCTATTATTCCTGGGAAGATGACTTGCTGGAACCTGAATAAATTGATCATACCTTACTCTGTGGTAGGAATTGAAGAGATGTGACTGCTGACCTAACCAGCAAAAGAGATCTCTGATGTTATTGCAGTTAAGATAGCGAGACTCTGCTGGTGTCATGGGTGGATAGTGTTGGTTTTGTTATGTGTGTGTGGGATTGACCCTGACTGGATGCCAGATGCCCACCAAAGACTATCACTCCCCTCCAGGGCAGGGGAGAGAAAATAAAAGGAAAGACTCATGAGTCGAGATAAGGACAGGGGGAGATCACTCATCTCTTACCATTGTGGGCAAAACAGACTTGACTTGGGGAAAATAAAACCAAACCTTGAGATACCTTCCCCCTACCCCTCCCTTCTTCCCAGCTTCAACTTCACTCTTGACTTTCTATACCTTCTCCCTCTCAGAGGTGCAGGGAAATCAAGGCTGTGGTCAGTTCATCACATGTTGTCTCTGCTGCTCCCTCCTCCTTAGGTGGAGGATTCTTCACACTCTTCTGCTACTCCACTGTGGGATCTCTCCAACAAGGGACAGTTCTCCATGAACTTCTCCAACGTAAGTCCTCCCTGTGGACTGCAGTTCATCATGAACTACTTCAGCATGTGTCCCTTCCAGAGGTTACTGTCCTTCAGGAATGGGCTGCTCTAGCGTGAGTCTGCCACAGGGTCACAAATCCTGCCCTCAAACCTGCTCCAGCATGGTCAGAGCTCCTCTCAACACAGGTTCACTGGTCCTGCCCAGAGCCTGCTTTGGCCCTGTCACAGCCTCCTTTGGGCATGGGATCGTCCATGGGCTGCAGAGAGACATCCTGCTCCACCATGGTCTGCACCACGGGCTGCAGGGGAATCTCTGCTCCGGCACCTGGAGCACCTCTTCCCCCTCCTTCTGCACTGGCCTTGGTGTCTGCAGAGCTGTTTTTATCACACATTCTCACTCTTTGGCTGCTGTTGTCCACGTTTTTGTCTCTCCCTTTTTAAATGCATTATCCCAGAGACTCTGCTGCCATGGCTGATGGGGTTGGCCTTGGCCAGTGGATGACCTGTCCTGTAGCCATCTGGCATTGGCACTGTCAGGCCTGGCGGAAACTTCTGGAATCTTCTCACACAAGACGTGTAACTCCCTGTAACTCCCCCTCTACTAGAACATTGCCCTGCAAACCCAATACAATGCTCTGACCAAAAAAAATAATTACAAGTTTGTTACTGTTATTGTGGCCACGAAAAATGCATGGATCAAGTATGGCGTACCAATAATTTGCCACAATATGTATTGTAAAGTAATGTAATAATATCCAGTAGGCAGAGTTCATCCCTGTCACAAGATTTAACCCAGTTCACTGTTTGCTCCTGATTTTTCCTGAAGCCTGTCAAATATGGAGAGGGAACAATGTCCCCAGCTCAGAGGTTTGGTATCTCTCAGCTTTCTTCCTGCTACCCTCTTTCTCAGGGACCTCAAACTGTACTAACAAGACACAGACATGTTGAGTGACCAAGACAGAGGTGTTCCTTTATTCATGTGGTTGACTGTGGAGGTATGACAAATTGTTTGTTGGGGCTGTATTACATGCTCCTCAAGTGTTGGGAAAGCATGAGATCAGGGACACTGGACAGAAATTTCTGCTAATTTGATGGAAGAGAGAGGTATGGTCTGTTGAGGTCAAAATAAGTTGTTCTCAGGCAATGGCTTGCAGGCATCACTGTGTCCTAAAACTGGGACTAAGAACAAAGTTCTTAATAAATTGCCGGCAGCACATCACCTACTCAGCAGTTTTGCCCTCAGCCAAGTCACAGGTCTCTGGCTTAACCAGTAAATATTCAGCCTCTTTTGAAGAGACTGTGATCGTAATTTATGAAATTATCACTTTTAAAATAAATATTTATTTATTTTTAGGCTCCTGAGTGCACTTTCTCTTTTTATTGATATTACTTCACACTTCTAATGCCTGAAATATTTCCAGTTGTGATTATGAAGTGGAACATTTCTTTGTTGTTTCTGTTTGAGTTTTATGGTCTGGATAGCATTTAGCCGTAGTGAGTGTCTGCCATTTGTATTCATTATTTACTGTTTATATTACAACAGGAGAGTCTGAGAACTGGACAGCTAATACATCAGATGGATTTGCCAGAAGTGCACGTAAAAAGCTTTGCTCCAGGAGATTGTTGAGGGCTTCTCCAAGTCAACGCTGCCAGGAGTGAAGTCGGGATCTCTGAGTGCACAGTGCTGCCATGGATAGAGCCACTTCGCTGAGTAGGGAGGTGAAAGCACCAGCATCGGGGTGGCTGCTGGGAAGGTGGAGGAAGAGGGAGTCTAAAACAATTTAGGGTTTTCTTGCTAAACCATACTTCGAGAAATACAGAGTCAGAAATGTTGCTTTGCTCTGCAGGGCAGTCCTGATGGACAGCCATGGAAAAGGGACTTGGAGAAGGCAACACAGGTAAATTGTTTTGCCTGGCATGAACCTGCCTTTGCCACTAAAAGTGGGAATAAAATGTAGCTACTCATATTCCTAGCTCAGCATATTACTCAATGACACTGTCCTCTTTGCTCAGCTTTCCAAAATGGCTGTGCTCACCCTGCCATCCCCAGCCCCCAATGAAGTAACAAGCCACCTACGATATTTTTTCTGCCCTAGTTTCTTTAAAAAAAAAAATCACAACACCGCCAACCACTTTTGCACAGCAGTCTCGGTCGTCTTTCACTACGCTGGTCCATCCAGCCTGTTATTTAAGTTCTCCCCGAAAAAAATCCCACCACTTTCTTCCACAGTGCCCACACAAAGTGAGTCAATGTTCTTTTCCATTCATCTCAGAGAGACCAGGATTGCATCCAACATATTTTCTCAAAAAAAAAAGACGAAAAGGAAGAAGCATGGGTAAAACCACCAGGACATTCATATAAATCAGCTGAATAGTTGCACAACTGTGTTTCTACAACCCTTAATCTTCCTCATTCACACTCCCCCTACTATCAAACATACCATGTGGACCTAGGTGGTAACTATTAACTTTGTGCATAACAGAATATTAAAAAAACCCAAACACAGTAGCATCTTTTTTCCCCATGTGATCATGCTTTTCTTCCTGAGAGGGGTTACCCAGTTAGAGTAAGGAAGGTCCTCTCTCCACTCCTGTAGAAGTCTAGGTCCTGGGTGGTTGTTCCATCTCTGCACAGCTGTCAGAGTACAGGCCTCATGGACTCAGACAGCAACACAAAAGCTTAATTTCTGTGATACAGATCTCATTTGTTTCTGTACTGTGCTCTCTGGATGTTGCATGTCAGCAAGTTTCAGGCCTCAGCCAGACTTTAACAGCCCTGGCACACCTCTGTGGGGTTTCTGAAAGGCAGAAGCAACAGTTATTCCAGTTTTACAGCTAGGATGTCAGGATGCTGAGTGGCTGTGTGCTTTGTGCCTCTTCCTTCAGAAAACCAGAAGAAAAAGCAAGACGATCTTTGAAACATGGCATGGGAGCTTCTGTGAGCCCCAGGGGCAGTGCTCCATGGTCAGCAGCAGGATGCTGGCTAGGGGAAGCATGTCTGTGGAGTGTGACCTGACTGGTGCCATGGGTCCAGGTCCTGGTGGGGGAAAGGCACCTGTGCTGTGCCCAGCACAAGCAGGGAGCCTGGCAGGCACTGTTTGGCACACTACAGCTCTCTAACCCCCTCAGCTCATAGCTGCTGGCTGAACAGAATTTCTGAAAAAAAGCCCCAAACCAAACCAAACCAAACCAAACCAAACCACACCAAACCAAACCAAACCAAACCAAACCATCCCTAAAGACCCAACAAGCTGTTTATTTATAAGTTTCTAAAATGTATGAATTTTGGGTACCCAACTTGTTTTATAAAATACATTCAGATAAAAAAGAATGGCGGTGTAAACATGGAGATGTCAAAGTAGGCTGTTTCCCATCAAGACTGTTCAGAAAACTTACATTCTGGTAAATTCTGCAAAACCCTTTCTGTAGAAATCCCCTGTGAAGATAGGGCTTCTTCCAGTTCCTGAGTAATTATGGTTGGTAATAAATTTTCAACTTCTCTGAAGTTAAATTTTACAACTGATTTCAGTGAGACAGGGATTTGGACTCATGGTCTGGACAGCACTGGTTTTGACAGACATAGCTTTCCTGGTATTCCAAGAACAGCGTTGTTGTTGAGGTTTTCACAATTGAGAATAACATAATGCCAATTGTTTAAAAAGAGCTTAAAGCTGAAAATAATTTTCTATTTTTAAAACAAATACTCTGACCCCTTGCCTTTGTATTAAGTCACAAAGATTAAATAAATGTGAACCATTCTTCTGCTGTCAACAACTAGAAAAACTGTGTCTGAATATGCTTAAAGTTATATCAAGGTACAGGATAGGCTCATGAAAACACAGAATGTGAAAATGTTATGCTAACTGATCATTTCTGCAGTAACTGCTGGATTTTCAGAGGCAACATGCATGTGCTAAAGGAATCAATGTGCCAGTGCTCTGTAAAATTCTCTGTGTGGAGAGCCCATGCAACACTTCTGAAGTGTGTTTTAAGGATGAAGTCTTGCAGATGTCTCCAACTGAGCAGGAAGGAAGATTTCATCCTCTCTAAGAAGAGACTTTAGGAGTGATTGTCAATAAAACAGTGAGAAAGTTCGCTTCACCTTGTATCTAGCCCTCCAGCAATCCAGGGAAGAAACCGTTTAAGAGTAAACAGGTCAGGTTTTAGCTCCTCTGAACCGCCAGCTGGCTTCACCCACTGGAGTACTCTGAGCTTTGCACTGGATCTGTACATTGGGTTAGCACTGAAGTGTGAGTGAATCACAGGGAAATGATAGGCCACAACTTAAAAACAGAAGGAAGGAGTCCTGCCAAACAGGAATAATTGGCTGCAGGCATGAGGTTTCCTCAGTCTCCGGCTCATTCATTTCTGCAGAATGGTTCTACAAAAGCGACAACATAAATTTGACATTCTTATGGAAAACCACCTCTAGGTGGAAGTGTTGACCCTGCAGACAGAGACGAGATCATAAATATCTATGTGGCAGGAGTGATGGCAACTTTTTTTTTAAAACTACTTCTTCCTATATTTTGCTTGAAACTGTAATTAGATGAGGTGCCTTGAGATTTATTCACCTGTGAGCAGGTTGCAACGCTTGCTGGAGACAGGAATTTGTTTCTCTCTGGGCCCACATCCAGTGACCATGGTTCAAAGAAGCACTTCAAAGGACATTAGCTTGGGTGAATGCAGCAGAAAAGGTGCATTTTTTATTTTAAACACATGCTTATGTGCAGTCCCCAGACTGTGCTTGCCATCTTGACCATGTTTTCATTGGCATTGCAGCCTAAACCTGTGGTTCTCAGCTTATTCAGTGCCACAGAAAGTTTTGATTTTAACTGGACAAAACAAGGACATGGTTGCTGCTTCCCTTTCCCTCTTTTGAGAACAAATTGGGAACTCCTGATTCCGTATTTGAGTATGTCATT
The DNA here is from genome assembly GCA_013398015.1 of Oreocharis arfaki. Lineage (NCBI taxonomy): Eukaryota > Metazoa > Chordata > Aves > Passeriformes > Paramythiidae > Oreocharis > Oreocharis arfaki. Next base: position 269,700 of record VZRR01005015.1, read on the forward strand.
CAAAGGATGAGGCCTGTACTTCAGCTGCTGCAGATTTTCAGTGATATGTAAGACTAGGCACTGTCTCTAATACCGCCTTGTAGAGTGAAGGTGGATTTGGAAGGGATCAGAAACCATCCTTCTCAGACTGATTTCTGCACAGATCTGAGAGTAAGATGGACAGTTTAGTTCACTTTTCCAGGTGATTGTGACACTTCTTCCTTTCTTTTCAGATGCCCCATCTGCACCTTGCCCTCTTAATGCTTTAATAAGGGTAAATAATTTCAGAAAGGTTTCATTTTCTTTATTTATCTTTCTGTTTCTGTTTTATACTGAAACCTGATAAGGGCTTCTTTTGAGTTAGGCCAATATTTTCATAAACATCTAAATGACACTGGAGTACAGCCAAGAAGTATTTTTCCACAGGTATGTGTTATTTACTGTTAAACCCACTGTTTATATCAACTGAACATGTCTCATTGACCATTTGTCATGCAGCAGAGTCTGAAAGGGAGATGAGACTATCGCTGGTACATCTTAGAGCTCTGTGGTCACAGTTTGCACCTAGCTACAGGGACAGTGGTTCAACTCTGCTTTCTACCTGAATGAATTTGCTAGTGTCTGTCACTCATCTGATGAGTGCCATAAATGCTATACTACCAGGTACCGTAAGTGCAGCCTTACTGATCATCTCTGGTAGCTCTGTTCCTCACTGTCTGAAATAATCCTTCGAATTAGAGAGCAAGGTTAAGCTGAGAGCAAGGTTAAGCTGAAAGCAAGATACCAACAGAATAACTTTGGATCTGAATTCATGGCCAGGTAGTAAAGCTTGTGCCGAATGCTTTGAGCATCGCCTGAGCCTCTAGGAAGGACTGTGACATTCGTGCAGCACCTGGGCAGTGTTTCCACCAGCATATTTACTCCTCACTAGCTTCCAGTGAAGGATTGTTTAGTTTTCTCATTGTCACCATCAGGGCATGCCTTCAAACAAGTTCCCCAGATGCCATTGAAGTGTGCCCTGTAAAGGTGTTTGTGTGCATGTGAACGATCAAGTCAGTGAGAGAATGGACTTCCATCCACGCTGGAATGAGACATTAATTAATCCATAAACCAGTATAAGTAATTTGTTCTTTGGAGGGAGGTGGCCAAAAGAGGAAGAGAGAGAGCTAACCCAGAAAGCCTATGTTGCCAGACAGTGGACAGCTCTCCCAAGAGACATGGGAGTTGCTGGACACAAAATAATTATTTTGTGGTCCACTGGTAAAGAAGGATCTATCATGTTTATATATTTTATATCTTTATATCTATCTTTATGTACACATAGATAAGTGTATAAGTGTATTCACCATGTATCTCTTTCTCTAGATTTGCACAAACATAAAGCTTATTTCCTTAGTCAATGTAAGATCAGATCTATTACAAAGCCTCAGCTATTTCATGAACACCTGTATATTTTCCATGATGATGTACCCAGCTGTGATGGTTTGTGGAGCAGGGAGATTGTGTTACTTGGCTGAGCTCAGCTCTCTCTGCCAGAAGAAACGAGGAAGGTTCACTATTGGTGAACTCTACATGCCAGCTTGTCTTAGTGCACTTCTCACTGAGATTGACCACTGGTCCTGTTAGAGTCAAACATGGATGCCTTGTGCAAGAATGGAGCTGGGAAAGAATTTTTATCACCTCCATCAGACAGAAAACTAACCATGTTTAATAGATGCCCTTATTTTGAAGTTAAGAACTAGATGACCAGCAGAAAAATAAGGTTCTTCTTAATAATGGGTTGTGCATGTAACCTTTCCTTACAGGCACAAGCCTTTGCACTCTGTTTCATACAAAATATATCATTTTCTCATAATCTCTTCAAGTCTCAAGTGGAAGGAAATGGCTTTTTGTTCACGGGGTAGCTCACTGATTGATTATGTGTTCATACAGGTCAGAGTCTCATCTTTATACCACTGTAAACTGCACGAATTGCCACAATCTTTATAGAGGAATATCACTTTACTGTTAATCTTTGTTATCATTAAAATATTTGGACTAGTCACCATAGATTTCTTGTAGTTAGTCTGGAAATTTCATTTTTTTTTATCTGGTTAGCTAAATGATCAAGAAAGCTCAAAGATGCAGTTGCACACTTGGGTTAGTGCTTTGGGTTCTGGCGCCTTTTTGCACCCTCTCTTTATTAGGGAAAAAAAATTTCTAAATGGCAGAGCACTGTATCCTGCAAGCCTTTCATTCCGCCCACATGGTTCTTTTTCTTTAAAACAGTGGCTTATTCCCAACTGGAAAGGCAGCAGTCTAGCCAGAAGACAGGTTATGTTCAAGAGAGAAAGGAGGGAGGTAGCTGAATCATAGCAATTTAACTCTGGCTGGGTAGATGTAAATCCAGCCTCTGGTTGCTGCTATCACAAGCATAGTATGATTTTGGATACAGGGAATGGCATATTGTTCTGGGTAATGAAGGCTAGAGGTCAGAGCAGGCTATGCATTTGCCTTTATTGCTTGCACTCTAGCAGGTGCAATATTCATTGCCTCTGTGCTGTTCACAGCCATCTCTAGCATTACTAATGAAATGTCAAATCATATTTTTATTTACTTCCTTTCTTTATCACCTGCAAATAGCCATATTGACAACCCCCAAACCAATCATTTGTGGGTTTCTAAGGATGCCATCAGTAAAAGTCAGTCATCAGTAAAGAGCAATGCTTTCTGGAAATAAAATAAACAGGTTCATTTAAGGCTTTTCATAAAACAAATGTTGCAACAAAATTAATTTGTCCAGCATTAGTCATCACCCTTTCAGCATGTTAATACTGTTTCTTCTGGAAGAAACCGGATTTTTGAGGGGTTGAAAATATCCTCTGTTACACTCAGCACTCACTAAGGGCAGAAAAGGCACGCGTCTGAGTGTGTCATATTAACATGCTTCACTGTCCTGAATGTCCAAGTCATGCAGGCTGGTTTTGGTCATAGATCAGTTGTTATTATTTTCCCATGAGTAGCTACTTATACCTGCTGTCTTGTCAAAATCTTTGCTGCAACGGGCAGGAGGATGGCTCTTTTTTGTGTTGATTTGCCTCAGAACCAGGCAGCTTCTAAGGAATGTAAACATCTAAGAAGAATGGTCTCTTCAAGAATGTAGTAGAGCCCCCATCACTGGAGTTTTTCAAGATGTGATTGCTCAGGGTGCTAGATAATCCTATTCATGCTCCCTTTTTCTTAAAAGATTGGACCAGATGACCTCTCAGAGTCCTTTCCAACCTGGGCTGCTCTGTAATTCTGTGATTCTGTGATTTGGTCAGAGTGTACTCTTGCACCAGAAACCTTCCAAGAGAAGCAGTATTTGATTGGTTTCATACCCAGACTAAGTTTCTTGTGTCATGCAGAATACACTAACATAGGTGTGGAAATGGATGGATGGAGGAATCTCCTCTAGGCTCACCTCCTCATCCTTCTTCCTTTTGTTCCTTTCCTCTGGAGTTTGACTTCTGCTTTTCATGTTGAGAGGTTTTTAGAGAAGAGAGTGCTTTGATTGCAGAGTGTTGCTCTGGAGGCAGAAATTGCTGTTGTAGGGCTCTTGGTTACTCCGTGGGAGCACTAGGCTTGTGCTGTCCGTGGGCAGCAGTGAACTGACCAGGAGTTATCCGGTAGCTGAGACATGAATGTCTTCTTGACATTGAATGGCCTCATGTACTCATGGGGATGGGAATTTACCTGGAGCTCTTGGGTGGCACATGTTGCTGTCTTCCCCATCATTTAGCCCCGAATGTAAATTTTCCAACAGACTGATGACAATGGGTGGTGTTTGGGGCTCTTGTTTCCTTTGCAGGTATGGGACACGAGAAAGGCAGTATTTTCTCCAAGGACGAAAGCAATCTGTCTGTGCCTACAGGTCTCTCTTTGATTACAATTAATTAATTACAAGTACACGTTAGAACTGTGCCAAACACGCTTGGATCAGAAGAGCACCTAGTCAAAGGACAGACACATAGGGAAAATTTAGAGGAAAGCCAGGCATTACTTTACACTTTGTGGAGGAGCTGTTGCAAGAGCAAATAATATTTTGATCTTTTCAGGGGGGATATTTTAGGGACCTTACAGAGAATGTCCACCAGGATTAGAAAAGTGCTTCATAGTTTCTGCTGAAGAGGATGTTCGTCCTCCCAGCTTTTTCTTCAACACTTGTTGATTTTCCAACCTATGCCAATCAAGCTTCTGCTCAGAATTAATGTGGTAGGTAGGAGAGAAGCAACAACTTTCTGTCAAGGTGTGCTGAGCAAGTTCACCTCAGTTATATTTCAATGCATCTCAAACCTTTAAATTAAGTACTGGTTCCTTAAAAGCATTTAGACACATCTCTGTTTTTTTTTTTTTTTTTTTTATTTTGTTCAAGAACATGTAGAACACAGGTGATATTGGATGCTTGTATTCCTCTGGTCTTTCAGCTTCTCTGTCCTGGAAACAGAGTTTTGTTAGGTGGACACTTGAGGAAGGGAAAGCAAAACTTTGATTAATTACCCACTTCATTGTGACTTGTTGGAAAAATATGGTTTGAGGCTTGCCTACAGCTCCTGCTCAGAAGCAGTGTGTTCTCTTCTTTGAGAGCAAAGCATTAATCTCATAGTTGATAATTTTAAATTTAATCCTTATGAAGGCTTTAAAGATTTATATAGACAATCTGTATGTCCTTTTGGGTGCAGAATTTCATGATCATTGACCTAAACTGCCTTACCATCACTGCGTTGCTCCTCAGCATTGCAGAGACATTTCATGAGCTCTGACTTGTCCTCTGATTGGCACATCACAGGTTTTGTCAGGAAGAGACTTAACTACAGGAGAGACTTTGATGCTTTGGGCTTTAACTTTTATATTTTCAAATTCTGTTCTACCTAGTGTGTAACTGTGAAGTTTCTTGCAGCCTGCTCGCTGCTGTTCTCTCAGGCCAAGTAGTCATAACAAAGCCTCTCCAAGCCTGCTCTTCAAGGACACCCAGACTGTCCTAGGCCCAAAATGTGTAAACTAACATCTTGAGAAGTGGGGCAACCTTGGGGAAATTACATCATTTAGCTAAAATTTTAATTGGCAAATTTATGCTGATATGCAAATGGACCAAGCTTATAAAAGTGTGAAGAACTCGTGACTCGTCATCCATCTTGAGGTCCTTCTTGGCAGTAGCCTCTGGCTCCCCAGGGTGTACCTTTGAAGGTCTTTCAAATAAATATCCACCTTTATTCCCTTACTCCTGCCTAGTCTCTGTTTCGAGGTAGCCACTCAGGGCATCAGCCTAAGCACTTATGCCGAAGTGCAGATCCCTAACTGCCTGCCATCGCTCTGAGCACCTGTCCTGGAAAGTTATAAGCAACAGCAAACTTTCTCACAAACTCCCTGAGATTCTTGCTTCTGAACATAGAAACTCTTCTTCTAAGAAGGATTGGAAAAGGTCATGGTGTGTTTTTCAGAGAGAAAGAAGTGTAAATAATCTGATATTCGGCAAATTGAAATTTCTGTGGAAATGTGACACCTGAAGCACATTCTGTGACACTTTAAGGCATTTTTCTTCCAATGATTTTACTCTTCATTAGACAGCTAAACAAATTTCAGGCTCTGGGTCCTAGCACATTAAGTAGTTCTACTAAGGAGAAACAAAATATGTACATTAACATACCTGTCAAACTCTTATTTACCGTGGAAGTTCCTGTATCTGTGTGCTCAGATTTATCCAAAATCTGGATCCTCTTTGTATAGATCTCAAGGCTTTATTGATGGACCGCAGCTGACCTGTTAGCTCACAGAGACAATCAGCATCGATGTCTACAATTCACTTGCTCCCCTTTGAGAGGTGTCTTGCCTAAAGCTTAAAAAACTGAACAAGTGACCTCAACTGACCCTACTTTCTCTAAGTCAGAAGTTTCATGTCCTACATGTCCTATGGATGGAAAATGAAATAGGATGATAAAACATTAGAGTGATGACCTTTTCGTGACAGAAATACTAAAGTTAGAAGCTGGTGTTTTTCCCTAATCAGAGGACCAGAATGAACTTCAAAATCTTGGCTTAAAGGGAACATCAGTGTTTGAGACCAGATTTAAATCTTCTGGTTGTCTTAGAAAGAAATTTATTTATCCTCAAAGTGCTTGTATGCAGCTCCATTCTAATGTATGATTCTATCAAATTTCAGATTTCAGCATGATCGGAAAGTGGAAATCAATTGTGTCAGTCATTCATCCTGATGAATACATCTGTATTATCTTACACTGGACTTCTTCAGTGACCAAATTTTGGTGGCTCAGAGGATTGCTTGCTATGGTGGAGACATCAAAAAATTCAACATTGCAGTTCTAATTCAATGCATTATTTGATACTAAGGACCCTCTGTTGCAGAGGGTCTGTCTCTCTCTTGGGAGGGTGGAGAGGGAAACTTTTCTTTTGTGCTTTCCCTCAGGAGAGTCAGTTTGGTGGGAACAGCTGCTAAAATTGTTAATCCACCAACTGAATGGTCATATGATTTCACAGAGACTGGCTATTATTTATGTGCAATGCATTCTTGCTTGCTTTTCTCCATGCTCTGGGTTAAGCACATCTGATATCAGTACTGCAGCTGTATTACACCAAATGCTTTATATTTTAAGGCCTCACTTCTAATTACTGAAAAAAAAGAGAGATCTCACTCACGTATGTTGGAAAGAGAGAAAGGCTGCAGCCCTACATCAGCTCTGATGAGGTTTTGCCTGTTGTTTCAAAGTGTTCCATGGACTAGTCATGGTTAGACACATCTGCTCTAGGGCTGCCTGTATTGAATGGACCTGAGATGTTCATGTCTTCAGTATCTTGAGGTACAGAAATTCTATAACAAAGGTCGGGGTAAAAGGCTCTGGATGTGTGGTGCCTGGAGACAGCTATACTTCTTCCTTGGGAGTCATGAGAACAGTAGTGCTGGGGCTGACAGAGTGGTTGAGGGAGGCAAGACAATATTAGCCACCCCAACAAGAGAGGCAAACAGCTTCCCAGAGCACCAAGAGGAGATAGGAGGACATTACATTGATAGTGCAATCTTTGCATGAGGATTTTGGTACTTTTGGTCAGGACTCCTGGGAAGTTTCAGAAGCAGGCTTGGTCTGTGCTAATGTACAAATCTGGATAGTACAGAAAGGAGAAAGATTGGTATTTGCTAGTACAATTTATATTCTGGTCCTTACAGGGCTCACTAATCCTCTTCCTCAGCATGAGTGACAGAGGCAGTCAGGAATGTAGAGCTCGTTCTGTAGTATAATATTGACCACCTGATGGATTGAATTGTGGGGGAATGTCTACTGTTTCCTCCAGAGCACACAGCAGGGGCCTCTGTGGGTGATATGTGCTGGGCTGGATGCATCACCGGGCTGTTCTACATGGGCAGCTGTGGTGTCCCTCTGAAAGGCAGCACGCCGTGCATTCTGCCATTCAGTGTCCCTTCCTTCTCTCCTCCGGGAACATCTTCACAGTTCGTCACAAGGGTGACCAAGGGAAAAACAGATGAATCACTAAAGAGACCTCAGAGTTCTTGAAAAAGAAGTGGGTTTTAAAAATACTGAGCTATTAAGTAGCAGTACTCTACACATTTAAAGCAGAGTTGATCTTTTAACCACTCCAAGATAGCCCTGCAAGGCAAACACAACACTATTTCCTCCATACTTCACAAGGAAGGAAATTGCAGCACAAGTGACATAGCTGAAGTTTCAAGGTAGGTGAATATCAGAGAAGGGATTAGTATTTATACTCCTAACTACCAAAACTGGTGTTTTGCTCTTCAAGGCAACAATACCTCCAAGGCCTTGTGTTGCAGAATGAACAAAGCTAATGAAACTTTAATAATGTGTATGCATATTTTATGCCTTCACCATAAGGACATGGGCTCCTTAGGCTATATGATTTTTACATTTAGTTAAAAGTGGTGCAGATGTAATGCAATGAGATGGTCATGTCATAAAATGTGTAACAGAAGAGTTTTTCCCTCATTGTGCATCTGATTCCTTTCTTAGCATGATGTATCTTGATTTGGGGTGGAGATGTTCTTATTTATCTGGATCCAAATTCCTTCAGCTTAAACAAATGTTGATTTTGCTGCCATGCTAGTTTGTTCCCATTTTTTATATCAAAGGTCCTCACTGCTGAACAGATTATGCATACTGAAATATGCCAGTCCTTCCTGCTCTGTAACTGTAAGTAAATATGTTTACAATGGGCTGTTTTTATTCCTGGCCTGATTGGGGCAGAAAGAGGAACTTACACATACTATTTTTATCTTCAGATGAAAATGTATCTGGAGATTTTACGGGAAGAGGTAGCTTTTCCCTCCTCAACACACGGAGGGACTTAGGTGTTGAAGAGTGTGAGTACACAGATATAAAAGGGGATGTACCCTACTTTCTGTTGCCGGTGTCAGACCTGCTTAACACTGGGTAAATGTCTCTGTGTAATGGCTAGGGAAATATCAATGTGTGGGTGAAATATCTGTGTGCAGTAAAAACAGGGGAGTCGCCTTTAAATTCAGGATCCGAGTTTCCAAATACAGTTTACTGGAAAAACACCATCAGATTTGGCACTGGTTCTCCAGTGGAGAGCTGTATGTGAAATGGAATGTACAGTAGGGCTCAGGAGCCTAGATACAGAGAAAAGGATTTCCAAAACGGAGCCCTCAGCGATGCCGGGGTAGGGCAGTAGGTTTGTCAGCTTACAGAGCCTGTCTGCCGGTGTGGGATCGCTCTGTAGCTAGCATTACATGAGGGGAAGAAATCTTCCTTTCCCTGGCTCATGGGTAGGGATATGGGCCATCTAGTGGGGAGAGAAATCCACAGCTGAGAGTATCTCCCATTTCAGTTCCCGGTCTTGCTGCCTCCCTGGTACAGCCTCTGCATGCTGGCACAAGAGTAACAGATAAATAATTCTCCTCTATTTCAGGAAGAAATAGTAAAAGTCAAGTCAGTGCAAAACAACCAGCGATACCTATACTAATGGCATTCAGAGTGCTCTTGTATCAGGAGCCCTTTGCAAAAATCATGAACTGGTTTTGTTCCTTTGCTTCAGACGAAGTGCCCTGCTGATGAGAAAATGAAGCCAGACTATTATGTGTGCCCCCTCAAAATTTCTGTGTCACATCACTTCGGTAAACTACTTGCATTTAGCCCAGGACCTAAAGTGTTGGCTTAGTTTATAAAAGCTGTCTCATATGTTCACATGGTGGATTTATGCTGAGTTGTCTTTAAGAGGCACAGGGAACTGGCATACATCATACAAAGATATGCTTTTGTTTTTTATCAAAGCCCGAGTCTTTACTTTTATTTCTTTTTGGTTTTAAGTCTGAAGGTGCCTATAACGCTGCTTTATGTTAAACAGGAGTTCATTTTCAATTTCTAAAATAGCTCCTCCCCACCCAGCACCCTCTACCGCTCCATTTGATGAGTGCTCCTATAATAAATTCATTGAAACTTGTTCCAAAATTTCCAAAAGGCAGTGCTTTCATAGGAACTTGAACTCAGTCTCAAGTAACAAAGATCTATATTAAGATCCATAAATTGAATCTAGATAAAATGCAGTTACCATGACTGCTGACAGCAAGAAGATCTCACCTGCCTTGCTGTGCTGAGACACCAATTGCAGGTGAATCCATGTCCCAGATGCTTTGCCTGGAATACAGTTGTATGGAAGAAATAGTGCTGCTGGGAGGGAAGGAAGGAAGGCACTTCTGTTTTGGGTGCTACATAGAAAAAAAATCTACAAAAATTTATTTGTACAAATAGTTATTGTCTCCCCTTCAGTTGCTATGATCATTAAACTGCATCATCAGCTTTCATGACTGGGTCCTGCTGCTGGATTACAGGGCTGACATTGGCCACAGTCTGAGGTTGTTGCCTTAGAAGGAGGCAACTATAGCTTTGCTGCAAGTGTAAAGCTAATCCCACAATGTGCATTCCTCCACCACCATCACCCTTCTTCCTCTCTGCTCCTAAGTGAGAGGCTGGGAAGCAGCTCTGGACGGGTTTCTTCAAGCACAGGAGCCAGGGGTCAAAAGATTCTGTTGCCTGGAGCTGGAGAGGACTCATCATCCAGAGTAGGCAAAGCCCTGGCAGTCTGGTCCTTAGGCCTGCTTGTGTCGTGGAGAAACATTCCTTGGAACTCTAGGAGAATAAAACTACTCACACAGGGTGGTGGGAGATACCAGAGTTAGTGTTATCCCTGGAGGGGTAAAATAACTTTTGGTGGCGCTGCTGAGACTCTCAAAGGGTGTGTGGACTTCCCACACAATGGGGCAGCCTCCTGAGAGCAGGTCTGACACTCCAGCCTGCAGATGCAATCTGTAGCAAGACAGGTCACCCTGGAGAAAATAATACAGCTGGATAGATGAGGATATTTACTGACAACATGAATGTATTGGGGGTGATCCTATTTCTAAGAAAAGTCTTCCCCAGCTCTTGCTTTCAACTGAACACCGAAGCCATACAGGATTTGAATAAGGCCCTTGAGCATTTCCCCACTGGCATTGTCCCAGCAGTGCTCTGAAGTAGGAGCAAAATCTACCATGAGCCGTCAGGTGGGCAGTTATGATAAGACTTGATAAAACCTACCAAATCCCCCCAAAAGGAATTACTTATCGATAGCAAAGTTTTTCTCCCTCAGTACTTGATTCTTATGGCAATTAATGCTGGTGATTGTATGGCAATTGTATGATGTAAATATATGCTTCTAAGTACCAGCCTTTAAGGTAGTATTTCCTTATTCATTTTACTGTTCATGAGGGAGGATGGAATGTAGTGAGAACCAGGGAAGCTGGTATTTGATGCTCTGCTGTTTCACAGTCTTTCACAGTTTTGGAGACAGTGTCAGACCATTTAGATCAGTGAGATGGGCTGCATGGGAATTCCCCTGTGAACTGGTTCCCTCAAGGCCTCTCTCACATTTGGGGCTCACTGTGATCCTAGCGAACATAGGCCCTGTCTAACAGGGTCATATATTCAGAAACTTTCCAAGTGGATTCCTGGAAAGCATCTAGTAGATGTGTTACACTTGTCTGTATATTAGCTTGACCTTATTGCTTGTTTCTGCCTTCACAATATATTCAGGAAATCAAATTATGCGAAGTGCTGGAAGTGAAAGCAAACTACAATCCCTGGTTTCATAAATTCATAAATTCCTTAAGAACTTGTGTAATACAAAATATGTGTGTGTCATCCCATAGGCTATGATACATTTGCCTAGACTCTGGTGCATTTGTGTTTCTGGCAGCGGAGCATCCCACCAAGTATCTGACACAGTGATTTTCTGCTGTAGAAATGACCACACAGCCTTTAAACACATCACTTGCATCTCTGCTGCCACCACAAGGCTCACACTCTGATGGACTAACATCTCTTTTAGAAGCCAAACTGCATGTCCAAGTTACTCATGCTGGAATTGTAGCTCCTGTGAGAAACTAACACCTTTTCCCTCCTGACTGCATCGGCATCAGTGGCTTGGCCCTCAGGACGCTTCAACAAAGTGTCCTCTGGAGCAGCAGAAAGGAGGCAGGGGATGCTCTTTCACCTTCAGCTGTTCCCAAAGCTGTGTGATACAGCTGCAGCCAGCGCAGCATGATTTCCCAGGATGGAGGCAGAGGAAGTTGTGGCCCCAGAGATGGTGACAGCAGCAGACGGGACCTGTCCTGTTGGCAGCTGCAGGACGGGTGCTGCTGAGGGGTGTGGGCAGGGGCTCGGAGCCTTGCTGTGCTTCCTCGGATGTCCTGCCTCAGGTGAAGGCTGTGAGGTCCTCTGGCCATGGCAGGGACCAGAGCTGGCCAAGGCACCAGCCTGGCCTCCTGCTGCATTCATCTCTCCGCCTTGCTTCCCAAAAGGCCACACCACCTTACAGTGAGGTAATGGAGCTACTTGGCTGTGCCCACCTCGGGGCCCGATGGAGCCGGGGCAGCCTGTGCCCCCCGACACGTACCCGTGGCCCAGCCTTGTAAGTCCATTACCTCACTGTGCCGCAGGGCTTGAATGCTGCAATTGTTCCCATCATGCAAAGGCGGGGTGAAAAACAAGGAATTTAACGGGGAAGGCCTGGCCTAAGTTTAGTTTTTATAACTCCAGTTCCATTTTTTTTTTCTTAATGAGTTTTTATTGAAATGCTCAGAGGGGTGGGAAAGCCATCTCTGGGCTTTGCATAAAACCCTGACTGCCTCCTTTGTCAGGGTTTGATCAAGATACCTCATTGCTTTTCTCTGTCTCTGCCTGCCTGCTTTAGTTGTGCAAAAGTGAAATTGTCATTGTCTTTACCATGTCATTGTTTTTACCATGCCATGTTGAAAACCAGCCCAATAAAGTGATGGGGGGAATCCTAATTATGCTGGCACGAGCATAATTTAATTCAGATTGCTATAACAACAACCAGTGTCCATGCTCTCTGTAATCATGTTAAGGCCTATACACAAAATAATTAGCATCTTTATGTTTGGTAAATAGAGGTCCGCTCCAGGTCAGCCTCAATGAGGACACAGCATTGTTAGAAGGCTAGGCCTTTTACAGCTTGTGCAGAACATGCATTTGCAAATAAAATGCTGCTGGAAGGGACAAAAGGAGGGCTTGATCATCCAGGAAGCACCTCCACTTGCCTCTTACCCGGTTTTTGTTCCTCCTTCAGAAGAAAAATAATAATTCCTTTATTCGAGCACAACAAACCAAAGGAAACTGCATATAATGGATACACTCTTTGCTCAGTTTCCTTTTCACAGCCAAGCATGATCCAACAGGCTTCTAGAAAGCCAAGGCTGTATTCCTGCAGCCCTGAAGCTGACAAAAGGCAGGGGAGTTTGTTTATTTATTAAAAGATTCTATGGTCATTTGGGTTGGAACAGACCTGCCAGAATTTCAAGTGGTTCAGAAAAGTCAGAGGATGATTCCACAAGTAAGCAAGAGGTGTGGTCCAAAGCACCCCAGTTATTTCTGCATTTATGTTTGTATCGGGTTTGCATGCCTGGGTTTTGGTAGCTGGGGGGCTACAGGGGTGGCTTCTGTGAGAAGCTGCCAGAAGCTTCCTCCATGTCCAGCAAAGCCAGTCCCTGCTGGCTCTGAGACAGACAGGTCACTGGCCCAGGCTGGGCAAATTAGAAATGGTGGTAACACCTCTGTGATAACAGATTGCAGAGGAGAAAAAAAAAAATTATTGCACAGAAGTAATTGTGACCAGGGAAGAGCAAAATGAGAATATGTGAGAGGAACAACTCTGTAGACACCAAGGTCAGTGGAAACAGGAGGGGGAGGGGGTGCTCCAGGCACCAGAGCTGGGATTTCTCTGCAGGCCGTGGTGAGGACCATGGTGAAGCAGCTGTGCCCCTGCAGCCCATGGAGATCCACAGGGATGCAGAGATCCACCCGCAGCCCGTGGGGGAGACCCAGGCCAGAGCAGAGCCTGAGAGAGGGCTGTGACCCCGTGGGAGGCCCAGGCTGGAACAGGGTCCTGGCAGGGACCTGCAGGCCTGTGAAGAGAGGAACCCACACCGGAGGAGATTTCCTGGTAGGACTTGTGACCTTGTAGGGGACTCAAGCTGGAGCAGGCTGTGCCTGAAGGATTGCGCCCCGTGGAAGAGTGACCCACATTGCAGCAGTTCATGGAGAGCTGTTGACTGAGACAGTGACCCGATGGAGCAGGGGAAGGACTCCACTCCCTGAGCAGCAGCAGAAACATGGGATGAACTGACCATAACCCCCATTCCTGCACCTCCCTGCGTCTCCCTGTGCTGCTGGTGGGGAGGAGCTAGAGCTGGGAAGGAGGGAGGGGTGGGGGGAAAGTGTTTTTAAGATTTATTTCACTTCTCATTATCCTAGTCTGATTTTGTTAGCAATAAATTCGATTAATATCCCCAAGCTGAGTTTGTTTTGCCGAGATTGATTTGGTGAGTGATCTCTCTCTGTCCTTATCTCAGCCCATGAACCCTTTGTTACATTCTCTCTGCCCTGTCCAGTTGCAGAGGGGAGTGACAGAGAGACCGTGCTGGGTGCCTGGTGTCCACTGTTGTTACTTACATGTATTTATTTAGAAGCAATTGATGCTTCCCAGTGAAAAATGACGCTACTTTATATTCGTAGAAAAAGAAGTTACTGCACTTCACTTTTCTGGTATTTTGTAACAGTGGCACAAAAATCCTTATCCTTCTAGCTTGATTCCAAAATTGAGATAGCGCCCCAGACATCTTACCTTGCAGTTTTTATAAGCAGAAAACGTTAGCTAATAACATTAAGAAAGTGTAATCAATTAAATTGCTTGAAGTTCTCTGGAAACTCTCACAGAAAGCTACACTGAGGTCCACTAGACACAATATTGAAATTTCAGTTGTATGTGATCAGTTTGCTATGCATGTGTGTTTCAGTGCAACAAAGTTGGTCTGCTCCATCAAATTAAGAGACAACTCTGTCAGTCAGATAGAATCATATGTATTAAGACCAACAACCAGCCTGGCATGTGGATACTGTTAAGTGCAGAGCTCAGGATATTTTAACAGCATTTACTATGTGTTTCTCTGGATCATGGAAAAAACTCTTTTCCTTTAGGAGGGACAAATACATTTCACCCCACAGAGGTCCTCTCTCTTTCCTGTGCCATGTTCCTGAAGCAGTGAAATTTCTTGGGAAAATTTAAGCATAGCCCCCTTATCCTTAGGTTTTATACCTCTCTTTTTTATTTCCTAAAATATTTTTTAAATTTTTAAATTTTTTTTGGGGGTAGGTAATCTCTAGTCTCCTGTGCTGGGTAATTTCACCCCAAATATAATAGTAAGTGCAATGAAAGAAGCACAGTGATGGCCAAGTAGAACTTACTTCCTCTAGGGACACTTTTTCTATAGAACGACCTTAGGAAACCTCCCTATGAAACTCTGCCGGCCCAACCAACACTTTGTTTATTTGCTGCATTCTGAAAGTTGGTGAAAGCAAGAAGGTCAAGGAGGTGATCCTGCCCCTCTACTCAGCCCTAGTGAGCTGTAGCCCGATTCTGCTCAGCCCAGTTCTGAGCTCCTCAGGACAAGAGAGACAAGGAGCTACTGGAGAGGGTCCAGTGGAGGCCAAAAAGATGATTTGGGGTCTGGAGCATCTCTTATGAGGAGAGACTGTGGGAGCTTGGCCTGTTTGATCCAGAGAAGAGAAGACTGAGACGGGATCTCAATAACACACATAAATATCTCAAAGGTGGGTATCAGGAGGATGGTGCCAGACTCTTCTGAGTGGTGCCCAGTGACAGGACAAGGAGCAATGGCCATAAACCAAAACACAAGAAGTTTCACCTCAATGTGAGGGGGAACTTTTTTATGTTGAGAGTGGCAGAGCACTGGAAGAGGCTGCTCAGGGGGGTCATGGAGTCTCCCTCTCTGGAGGAATTCAAAACTCACCTGGACAAGTTCCTGTGTAACCTGCTCTAGGGGAGGTGGACAGGATGATTTCCAGAGGTCCGTTCCAACACTAAAAATTCTGTGATTCTGTGCAAGTTTTTGGACAAATGTGAATTTTTGTAAGTGTATGTAACTGAACCATTTGGGGCATTTCCAGGTAAGATGGGACAACACTTCCTCAAACAAACTAGAAAAAGCTCAAATTACGCTTTCAAGTTATCCCACATTAAAAAAAAAACAAAAAAAACACCAAAACCCCAACCACGAAAAAAAAAAAATCCCAAAAACTGAAAAAAGCTTTAAAAAAGTGAAATTGTGTTTTGTTTTGGTTGGTTGGTTTCTTTTTCTTAAGAAACTTGTGCTATGTTATCTCAATTTGTTTTGCAGGCAAAAGGGTACCAAAACACTTTCCTTTAGCGTTCACAGAAAAAATTTTTTTTTCTTTGTTATAGAAAAATCCCCCCCCTAAACCCTGCTTTTTCAGGCAGCTCTGCACCCACCCCCTGGTTAGGAGGGTTTCCCCGGCGCTCGCCCGTCCCCGGCTGCGAGCGCGGAGCGGCGGCAGAGCGCTGCAGGTGCCGCGGCGGCCGCCAGAGGGCAGAGCGGGCGCGGCGCTGGGGCGGCCTCCCGCGCGTCCGGCGCACCCCGCCGGGACGCTCCCTCCGCTCCTGGGAACGGCACCCAGCCCCGCGCCGCAGGCCTCTCCCGGCTGCCTCGCGTCCCGCCCGGAGCGGGCGTGCTTCAGCAACAGCCCGTGGCTGGCGGAATTTCTGTAAAACCCTCAGCCGCAAAGCGCGGGTGGGACTGAGGGGGTCACGTGTGGGGCACTGCCGCACCTGCAGAAGTCAGGGCTTGAAATGTGGATGTGCGAATGGATCTCCACGATTGCTGTCTCTATGAAGGAGGATGATTGCAGATGGCGGAATACACTTACTCGCAGCAAATCTGACATGATTGGTGCTATGTCCCTTTTGTGGCTGGAGTGATTCGGTACCATCTGAATTGCCAAACTAAAGAGGAGATAGATTTTTACCTTTATTTGATTCTTTCTTCTAGTTATTTGTAATTTCAGAATCTACATCTCTTCTCGACTGCCCACCCTTCAGAGATGTCCTTGAATCCTTGGGCCTGCTGACAGCAGTGACAAAGGTGCTGTGCCAAGACCTGGGGGTTTTCCCAGACCTGCTTTCGTGCCTGTAGGGTTTTGCAGATCAAATCATCATGGAAGAGTTAAGTTGAAATGAAATTCACCCCTACACAAACCCGTTGCTTACTTCTTGCTTCAAAAATCCCATTCTGCATATTTGGTGGTTTACACACGTCGTCCGGATGTTGGTGATGAGCCAGAACTGAAAGGCAGATGTTGAGGAAGAGATGCTATCCCAGGGGAATTACTATAAATCTTCCTATAGGCATTGCTTTGCAATTTTTGGGGAATGTAGTCAAGTCTTACTGTTCAGCACTCTGTGGTGTGGTCAGGACTCACGTTATTAACAACTACACTCTTGCTGTCCTTTCCATTCTGCAATATAACAATCAGACAGGATGTTGTTTTTATTATTTGTGCTGTACTGGGCCTGAAAGTCACACCTCTGTTTGGGGTTACAGCTAGCTAGGACTCTTTTGTTGAAATGCAAATGTGTCACACTTTGCAGGTTTATTGAAGCCAAAGATTTTTGTCAGTGCCGCATGCTGCAGTGTCTTCCAGGTTTCAGCAGGAAGGGGTGTATCACATGTAGGACTCCCCGGGCAGGACTGCCTGGGGCAGGAGGATGATGCATGAGAGATGGCATCCAGCACTTCAGCCAAAAAGCAGAGATGCTCTGAAAACAACCTACTGAAAAATGTCTATTCCACAAAGGAATGCTTGGGAGACTTGGTTCGGCTACAAGCGAGAATGTGCACCAATCTGGAGAGTTGTCATGTCCTTACTCTGTCCCCATGGCTCTCTGGAGCATGTGGCACTAGGCATGGTGCAGAGAAAGGGCAAGCCTGCCTTCTCTGCCGTGCTGGGGACCTGAGGGTGGGAGAGCAGCACTGCTATTCCCACTGAGCACTGCACAGCTCCTCTCTGCCTGCCAAAGTGGCAGGATTTCTGCTGGTGATTTGCTCTGTGTGTCACCATGAAAAGCTATTTGCTGGTCTCCTTTCACTCCATTCATCTTCCAATAGAAAAAAACATTCTTCTGCCTTCCTGTAATGCTCAAAACTGCAGGCAGCAGTGGCTGAAGTAGTTCACCACTGTCCTCCTGTGAAAGGCAGGAATGCAAATTACATGTACACGTCTGGTCAGAAAACAGCCCGGAAGCCTGGCTTAGACCTCAGTGATCATTTTTGTAACATTTACCAATGATCTGCTTTCAGAAATGTCTGGGATAGTGCTATTATTATCATATGGACTCTTACTGCTCCTCTATTTATTATATTTTTTCCTGAATGACTAAAATAAATATTTCAGAAAAAGGTGTAAAAAATCTATTGTGGAGAATCATTTCTTTTGCTTAAGTTGCCATTTGAAGAACTTTCTTTACAATGGATTTTTACAATCACTGAAAGTTACAGGAACGTATATGACTTCAGAAGGGATTTGCCTCTTTATATGTATATTTTTTCTTATGTAGCAAAAATTTCCCAAAGCACTATGGAAATACTTTATTTCATCCTATCTCCAGCTCTCACGATGTCCCATAAGCAAATCGAGAAAAAAACAGCAAAGAAAGCTTTGCCAGGCTCATTTCACAGATGCTCTCCCATTTTTCTGTTGCAAGAATTAAAGACAAAACTGCTCACTCTTCTCTTAATCATTCACTGGTTTCCACAGCCGTCACACTGCCTCCAGCCCAGCGCTCCTACTGCCAGCATCTCCATGAAGGAAATTCACAGCGATCCTCTGCACATTCTCGTGGTTTGCCTTCAGACCTCACCCGCAGGAGGAGCAGAGGCCGGTGCAGCGCTCGCAGAGGCAGACCTACGCGTGGCACAGGATTTGTCCCCAGTGAGGACACGGCAGCGCCAGCGCCCGAGGCGATGCGGAGCGCAGCCTGCCGGGAAGCGCAGCCCAGCTGCCCGGTGGGACGCGGCTTTCCCGGCTCGCCTCCCCCGTGCTCCCATAGGTGGAGCTTATCCTTTTTTAAAGCAAGAAGGAATGTTTTTCGTCCTGTACGAATCATGCCTGAGGACACATGGCAAGACCATACGTTGTCCACCCTCCCCCACTTCCTCGCACGCCGGTCTTGAGGTGTCTTCTCTGTAATTAGGTTAAGTAGCTCTTGCAGAATGAGCTAAGAGCAGATACAGAGCTGGAGCATGGAGACACCTAAGGTCGGTTAAGGTTATTAGGCTCCAGCAGCATTGCTGCAGGAGGAATGCTTCCCTCACTTTTTTTTTCCTTTCAGCAAATCCTTGTGGATTGCCTTTAAAGACAGAAAATTTTGTGTTAGAGGAGTGAGAAAGCTGCTTTCAGGAACCAGCAGACTCTCTTTGTTACTCAAATGAGAGAGTGATGTTTCCCTGCAGGTCTCTGCTCTGGCTCTCCTGCCTAATACAGCTCCTTGCCTTTCATGTATGTGTTGGCAATTGTGCCTTACTGCAGTTTCAAAACAAAAATCTCTTTACAATGTGTGCGTGTATGTGCACAAACACGCACGCACTTCAGTAACTCATTGCTTGCTTCTAGTATAGATGGAATAGTTCCAAAAGAAAGGCATTCCTCTCTTCAGAAAGGCCTTCTGAAAAGCTTATTTTAGATGGTACTGATCTCAGTTTTGTAATTGTGGAGGTGATGGGGAGCTCTGAGTGGAAAGTGCTGCTAATGTGGCACTCACTGAGGTGCCAGGATGTAGATTCCTCAGCATCGTGGTGCTTGTTCACAGCTGAACAGGGCAACTCTAAAACTACAGCAGTGGGCAGATCAGGCTCCAGAAGCAAGGTCCCTGGTGATTTCTTCCACTCGTAGTAGAATTAATGCTTTACCTTTCTTCAGCAGCCCCCTTCAGGCTCTGTCTCACATGTCTGAGTGAGAAGGTGGTTCCCAGCAGCAGCCAGCACCGTGTGAGAGAAAGCACTACAGAACTGCACACCTGGAATAGTCCTGTGTCCAACGATTTCAACACCTTCTTCATCCCTCAGGGCATTCAGAGACTTGCAGCTGTCTGAAGGGGGGAACATGTTTGCTTTGGGTTGAAATGTATTCCCAAGAAATCATGTGGTTCAAGATGTTCCTGCCAGATGTTAATCTGAGATATTACTCAGGTATTAGTGACTATAACCAACAGGGGGTCCAATAAATCCCATGAAAAGACCCGGTCTGTACTGGGAGCACAGTCTCTCTGCTCAGTGAGGGCAGAGTCCTGGGGCAGAAAAGTCTGGTATACCGTAGGGCACCTCATAAAATACTCTCATGCTCTCTACAACTGAGCAATGAGCTGCAATAATATTTTACCAGGACTTGAGAATCTCCATGCCTCTGCCCTCCTATTTTGATAACTAAATGAGATGAAAAGTTCACTCAAGAATTTCGATGATGAAGCCAACCACCTCATTTTGAAGAAGCTGCAGTGAATTAGATTAACAGAGGGACAAGGTAAAGAGAGGCTTACAACTGTAATTAAGTGAGCAAGGAACTTAAGAAATGAAGGTTATGGGAGGTTTGTGTTTGAGTCTAAATAGGCTATGACTGCTGCTGCAGCACCACACTTAAAGCTTTACATTCAGGAGAGTCAACCTCAGCTGGCATCTTTTGTGCCACCACACTGAGCCTACTCATTTGTCCAAAACTTAAAACTGGCCAGCCAAGGGCGCTTTATAGTGGACATGCAATGGAGTTGGCAAGGGGAAATACTGAGCTGTGTGAAAGAGGAGGCTTGGGTGGAAGTGGTGACTCTGGAAAATCTAACAGTGTTCAAGAAGAAGTGGCAGTGGGAAGGTATTTTCTGGGCTGTGGATACTGACCAATACTTCATGCTGGTTGCAGCTCAGCGTCTGAGTAAATAGAATAATTTCACTGTTTTCTGTATGAGCACATGGTTATCAGTAAAGCTCGGGGAGGAGGGAATGCAAACTCCCATGGAAAGTGAAATACTTGCATTTCATTGCAAGTCACAGCCTGTAAATGCATTGGTTGCTTTCATATTCAAAGTGTTTAAAAACAGTATCCTTAAGCTTTCTGAATATCTGAGAAATCAACATAACATGAAAAATCTCAGCGCACTTTGGTTAAAAATCATAATGGTGAGAGCACATGGGCAAGGAAGAAGATAAGCAATGAGAAGTGGGCAATGAAAGCAAAAGAGTGACGGGATGGAGCAAAAGGTAAAAGACATGTCAAGTGTTGGAGCTGGTTCCATAACAAAACTCCAGTTTCTGGAATAATGAACTAATACTTAGGTCTCTTCTGCTTGGAAGCTTCTGTTTGTCTTTGTTTGCAAACATTTAAGTAGCTGTGGCATAGTCATGGAAATGTTTATAAACCCAAAGCTTCATAAGTCTACAGGAGATGTAAGTCATTTGTCATCTGCTATTTGCTAGTCTCTTATAAAAATGTCAGTCATCCAAGCAGAGTTTGGCTGGGATAGCCAAATTCAGATAGGAAATACTTAATAGGGACTAATTCAGGAACTGACAGCCAAGACAATCTGCTTTCTTTGAACACATGCTTTCTCTTAAGAGATGCCGGGGTGACCTAATGTCTGGGCATTATAGATCTCAGTGACATGGAAAGAGGCCTTCCCTCACTTAAACAGGGTTTACCATACCTTGCAGTGTGTCTGGAGCTTCTACTTTGTCTTGCTGCTGCTCTGGCCCTTTTCATTAAAGCGCATCTGGGCAATGGCAAAATGTTCCTCAGGGAGAAAAAGGCAAAACAGCAACTCCCTGACCTCATGAACAAAAATAGTGATACAACACTCTCCCCTCTCCCTTCTGCCTTCATCTCTCATGTGATGTTTTCTGCAGCAAATCTCCTTTGACAAAAAAAATATGAAGGGCATTTCCCTCCTTGAGGGTGTGTTTGAAGCCAAAGGGAAAGCCAGGGTACCTCTCTGCTTGGAGCACGTGGAGCTTGGCTGGCCCCATTCCAGCACAGGACAGGGGCTGGACACACAGCCTGGTACCTCTGCCGGGCCACGGGGCTTGGACATGCCTTGTGCTTGTGCTTGTCACCAGCCCACACCCACAGCAGTCACACACGGCACTGCGGTGTCACAGACCCGGCCGGAGCGCGCTTGTTCACATCCCATACCCCTCGGGGCTCCTGCAGACCCAGGACAGGACATAGCGAATCCGTCGGAATGGTAAAAAGAAATGTTGAGCTGTGAGCTGTAATAGCACCAGAGATTCATTTTTGTTCAGTGCTGTGCTGGGCTTTGATAGTCTGCAAATAATTTAAAGCAACAGGAGCTCAGCATGGCACTTGCCGGACTCCAGGACTTCCTCTCTGCTTTACACATGGGATCTTCGTGACACAAATGCAGGTGCTCCCTCCAGTGGTCTTGCCACTGCTCTCCGGCACAAATCCCATTTTTGACTGATTCAGCTACATGCTGTGGTTTACCCAGGTTTTACAAGGCTGGACATGGATGGAGGATAAGGTGGAAGGTCTCAGGAGCCCTTTTGCTTTATTATAGATAAAGTGTAGGATCTCACTTTCACAGCTCGATGTGGATTCCCACAGCAACACTTTCAATAACACTTGCAAATCTCTGCGAATGAAGTAGTCACGCAAAATTTACATTACAATATTTTTCCGTGGAAGTATATTAGCAGTAATTGCTGTTAAATGAGGTGGGAACATTTTAAGATAACGATTTCTGTGGGGTGAAAAATCCAAGCAAGAAGATCTTTTTGTGGCCCAAGACCTCTCACAGTATGGAGAAATGCTCTAAATAATAAGCTGTCAGAGAGGTTCATCTGTGACAGAGCTATTCTCCTTTCCCCAGCTGCAAACCCATGTGTGTAGGACCCTGAGGAGCAGCATGGGTTACCAATGGCTGGCTGATGCTCTCTGTGCAAGGATGAGCGTGAAATATTGTGATACAAAACACCGTAGACCAAATAAATTACTGGACACTTCCTATCCTCCTACCTCCTCCAGTGGACATTTTTGAGAATTTCTTGCTGAAATTCTGTATGAAAAATACAAAGAAAGTAATTTTCATTTTGTACTAATTTTCTTTGCACTGCTTATTTGGAAAAAGACAACCAGGTTTTTTTTCTTTAAAGATCATTATTAGTGGTTTTTAGCACTACACTTGTACAGCAGGACCACAGCACATCAGGTCTGGGGTGACCTCATTCCAGTGATATGGCCCAGGCTACTAAGAGCAACAGACTTTGCTGGGAGGCCACATGTGGCATGAGTTTTTTAGAAACTGAATTTCCTCATTCACACTAACTTGGAGTAAAAGTACATAATATTCCAGCTAGACAACATGGGAAGAAAAATGACTAACAATCCTCTTCTCTTAGATGGCAAATTTACTACCTTTAGGAATGACCAAAACAAACAAACAAACAAACCTCAGTACCATCCTTGGACTTCTGCCTGAATCCTCTCAGTCTGGACAACTCCTGCTGGCACTCCAGGAAGCACTTGCCCACGTGGGGTGTCTGAATTGCTGCTGATGGGGTGGAGAGATAAGATATGTACCAATATTCCCAAGAGATTAGAAATAACCTTGCTCCACTGCTAGTTAATTACCCTTGAATTCTTCTTATATGAGGCTTAATAAAATAAACTAATTTTTGAAGGAGATAATTCACAATAAAAGCAAAATTATCCATTTGTGTGTGTTTGTAAAAATGAAGGTAGATGACTTTCATTTGCCATTTTTGAATGATCAGATCTGTGGTAGCCGGAGCCTTAAAGCACCACAGGTCATATGATCATAGCTAATGGGACCACGTCATCTATCCCTACTCACCCAGGTTAGAATGTCATTCCTAGCAGATAGTTCATTTACTGATCTGTAAAAACCTGATTTTGAGACTTCAAAGCTGTTTCAGGCAGCATCTTCACATCTTTCATAATCCCCACCAGTTACTCCACCAGTAAAAGAGGACAGGAAATGTTTTTCTCATGCCGCAAATATTTGGGAGATGTGGTGGGTTGACCTCAGCCAAACAAATCAGCAGCCACTTGCTCACCCTCCCCAGAGGGAAGGGGAGAGAACAAAAAGAATGAGAGTGATAAAATGTGTGGGTTGAGGTAAAGACAGGTAGATCACTCATATTTGCCTGCAATTACTGTTGCAGGCAAAGGAAGCAGGACTTGTGAAATTAATTTATTGCCAATTAACATAAACATTTAATCGCTTTTCCAGGTACTGTGAAACAATGCAGACAAACATCTCAATACTTAGAGGAAAGGCTTTTCCTTTGCTTTCCCAGTCTCACCTTCACTCCAGACACCTCTTCTCTTTCCTTTTTCGTCTCCACTCCCCTTGTTACTGCTGCAGGTTGCACTCACTCCCTCTCATGAGGCAATACAGGAGCTTGGGGTCTGGGCACAATAGTTTCTTTCTGCCATTCATTGTTTCTTACTCTTTTCTTCTGCTGCTCCTTCCTTCTTGTGCTTTTTAAATCCTCCAACAAGTCACTTCATGGGCTACAGTACCTGCTCTGTCATGGGTTATCCATGGGTTACAGTCACTTTTGGGGGGTGTTACAAGCTCTGTCATGCAGTGCCTGATACTCCTCTGCCTCGTTCTTCCCTCTTTCTGAGCTTTCACCACTGTTCACTAAATATGTTTTCACAGAAGCGCCCTTGGTCAGTTCAGAGGAGCCACCATCAGTGGTACCGCTGTCAGACCTCGCTGCTCCTCACAGGGGCTGCCCCTCAAGCTGCTAACAGCTTGCAAAGCACACCCAAGAGAGAAGAGTTCAACCATTTTCCATTCCATGACTGAATGAAGTAGACTTTAATGTCTGGTACACAGGACAGCAGAAAGCGAGACTCGCTCATGCTCCAACAGCCAAGAACAGGTTGGCTGCTGTCACAGAGCGGAGATGCTCACTTGAGTATCTCAGTTCTCAAATACCTGAACCTGCAAGCTACCTAAGCTTGGGCTGTTGGGGTGGAAAAAGGTGGTGGAGACAGGAGTGATTTTCATCTCTTGATCATGTGTCACCACTGCTAATATATCAATGTTTTCCAAAGGAAAACATCTTTCTTGAAAAATCCTTATCCATTTCCCAACCAAGGATGTTTTTGGAGGAATCATCATAGGAATTCCCATAGGAGAAGGTCACTGATCTATCTCCACTGCTGATGGATAGGGCAAGTGAATGCCCTCATGAAACCTGAGTGCCTCTTCAATCTCAAGGTCTGCCTACGAGCAGTAGGGATGATGGCAGTAATTGTGTCAAGGCTTTTCAGGGTGACTGAAGGATTTTGATTTGTGTTGCTTTATTGGAATGGTGAAGAACAGTCCTTACCCCATGAAAGCATATTCCTGATTACATACTCCCCTCCAGGGCTTTTTGACAGTTGTGAACACACGTATCCTGGCCCTTAGCTGGTGTGCATTGGCGTAGGTCCACTGCAGCCAACATATCTCTACAAAAAGGTGAAGCGTGTGTAAAGTAAAGAGTGGAATTAATACTAAAATAAAATTGTTTTAATGGCTCTGATACTCATCTAAAGCCATGCAGATTTTTTTTGGACATAAGTACTCTAATTTCACTGGAGTTGTTATGTTAAGAGAATCTCAGAGTCTTGCATCTTGTGGGTAGAATTGGCAGTAGATTACATGTATTGTACTGATGGATGAAGCAAATACACGCCCATTTCAATCCCCAGGGTAATATATTTCTCTTGGGAAAGCAATGTAATATTAGAAAAGTATGATTTTTATAAGCCTATAATTACATTTTTGCACAGCTCTATTTCCCCAGGGTTGAATTCACATTTATTGGATTACCAGAGTAATTCAGAGCAATGTCACACTGTTATGGGATAAATTCCGGGTGGCCAAGGCTACTTCAGCAGAGGGAGCTACTTGATTGTCTGCTTTGAATCCCCAGAAACTTTATAAAGACTCCAAAGTTGAAGTACCAACTTTTCTATTTCCCTTTACTTAAATGTGTCCTCACTGTGACACTGTAAGCAGAATGCACAAAAAGTTTGCCATTTCATGAAAAGAAATCTTCAAAGTGTCAGAAGTTTGACAGCAAGTCCTTTATGGCTTAAAAATCTTTACAGATTTATCACAAAATTCTAGGAAATATGGGATCGGTATTTTTGCTTTCTCCCTCTAAGTCTTATAAGGTTTGTGTGAATTGGCCTCAACTTCTGATACACTCTACCTTATTTTTCTTACTTCAAATCTCTTTCTTATCTAGGTCTGTGGTTTGATATCAATTCAGAATTAAATCCAAGGGACACATTCTCCAAACTCCCAAAATGTTAAACCACCACAATATTCAAACATCATATCTGTGAAAGAGCATCTTTATCTTAGGAGCCAGAGAGCTGCATCGCTCAGCAGCACACCCTGAGATACTCAGGATGCTGTAAAGAAGTAAATCTGCATCTTCAGAGTGAGTAAAACAACTCTATCCTTACTGCCATACATTTCTTTGAAATATAAGTTGTAACCATCCACAGAATATCACACTGAGCCAAATTAATTTCTCTATGGGTCATTGGGAAGGAGGCACCAGTGCTTGATGCAGTTCAGCACAGAAAATGAGATGTCTCGGAGAGCCTGGAGATCGAAATACAAAGGAAGTAGCTGAGAAGCGGGAAGGACTGAGTGTTTTGTTGTCTTTTTTTGTTTTTTTTTATTTTCTTTTCCTTTTAATTGATGGCATTAGCTTGCTTCTCTAAGGAATCACAGCAAAGATGAGTCATTTGCAAAAGGAGGCAATGGCACAGTGGAGAAATGGGTCTGCGTTTCCAGCAGAGTATTGCAGGCTAGACTAAATTATGGGGAAGATCATTCACTGGTTGAGGGGCTTTCCACAGAAAGGACATGCAACAGGGTACTGTCATTGGGAAGAACACAGGCTGTGCTACAGCTCTCAGAAGCTTTCCTGCTGCCCCCTACAAGCTGAGCATTCCTGCAGGCACAGGCAGAGAGCCGGGATGCAGCCTGGGGATGCAGTCTGCAGCCAGGATGTCTGCAGGTGCTGGGAGGGATTTACTGCACTGGGACCACTAGAGACCATGTCGCCTGTGCCCAGCAACCCAGAGGTGAAAGCAAGGGATATCTGGAGGGGCAGGAGCTTGTGGGAGTTTAAAGCAGCCATCAGCCCACAGTGGAAGGCAGGGAGTGTGAGTGTGGTTGGGGCAGAGGAGAAGAAAGCACAGGTGGGTACCAGCCTGTGCTAAATGTGCATGGCTGCCAGCAGTGCTGCAATGCTCATGTTGCTGAGCACATTCATGAGAAGCAACATCTTGTAAGGATCTGTGAGTTTCTGCTCCATGAGGAGGAGAACAAAGCCCAACCTATTGCATAAATCTCTTCAGAATATATCAGGCACAGAGATTGTGAGCAATAGGCACAATATGACTTTGAAACTGCTACCGCATCCTCTAACTAAAGCATACTCTTGGCAGTTAGCTGCAGTGGGACCTGAAGTTAGATGAAGTGAGATCAATGTCTTTAAGGATGATGCAGATGCTCACACAACACACTGACAAGGTGCACCTCATTATCATTGAACTGCCAACAGTAAATGCCTATGTTCCTGGTGCTAAAAGGATGCTCTCCTGCATTTCTTATCACTTATTTGAGTGACTGTAGTTATATTCTAAGATGCCAGCCCAGTGTCAGGTTGTAAAAAGTCATCTGCCTTTGGAATAGAAAGAGAGTGACAGTTTGCATTACTGTCATTATTAAAGCAGAGGTACATGCAGAGTGGCAGACTGGAAGGATAGTTGGGGCCTCTCCCACTGCAGCAGTAAATGGCTTTGGAGACAGATTTAAAAAACCTTTAAAATAGGTCCCTGGGAGACTGCTTGTACACAACAGAAGAGGAAAACTGTACAGATCCAGCCTCATGATGTAATACCACAACCTTGCCATGAAAGAGTCATCTCAAAATCTGTAGTTCAGTTCATACAAAGCTGTGTGTGAAATGCTCTGTAATGCAAACTATTACTGTGTTTTGGAAGATCTTCCCTTTTCAACCAGGGAAGTCAAAGCTGAATGAATCATGAACAAAACCTGGAAATTCCCCAAATATATGCATCATCACCAGGCCCAGTCACAAACCATCTGTATACTGTCGATGATTAACCCTCTCTGGTCAGAAAGCACTGTCCTCGAGTCAGCTGCCAGTGCACCTTTGGTAAGACTTTATGGATCTGAAACCCTGAATCTTAGGAAAGATGGATCCAAAATATCATTTGCAGCCACTATCTCAGAGAAGAGCAATTATATTTTTCCTGCAGATACGAAGAGGGATGGAAGGATTTGGCCACTTTAGCAAAGTGAAGAAGAAGAGCTTAATTACTGTAGAGAAAGGAAAAAAGAAGGGAAAAGAGCCATTTAAGCTGCAGAGATGAGGACAAATAGATACCTGTGATCCATAGCTGTGCCTAGACCAGGAACTGGAAGATACCTAACTTTCTCTGCTCTCTGCTGCTAGTTACTGTGAAGGTATAATCTGATACTCTGGGAAGGGCATTACAGGATTTTTGCCCATAACTGTAAGGGACTACTCTGCCCTTTGCTACTAATTCTATCTGGTGTGTCAAAATACTACAGCCTCTACATTTGAAAAAGCTGATGACTGAAAAAATAATGCAGACTTGTGAGTTCCTACAAGATACCTGGGACTTTCTGGAGTATGCCCAGGTCTTGTAACACGGAGAAGCAAGCTGGTGAGCAAAGGAGAGAAGGGCTAGTTTGAAGCACTGCACTGCATGTATTTGACTTATGAAATCATTCTTATTTTGACCATGTGTTGTTGAGGTCTTACCATACCTTAGTGCCAGGACAGAAGCAAAATTATTATCTGCTGTTCCTGGGAATCTACACTCAGAGGAACAAGAGTGATTAAAGAAAGTGAAATAATGTATTTATCAATGACACCCCTAAAGTATGGTCAGCATATTGGTTTGCATAACCTCTAAGGATAGTTGCACAAACGTGTCTATCTGACTGCAGGTGCTGGGTCTTGCTCCAATGTGTGTTTTGAGCAAGGACAAGCAGTAGCTTAAAATCTCACTTTGACAGGTAAAGGGCAGCCCATTAATTTAATCCTGGGAAACATGAATAAAATTGCTTCTGGCCTACAACTTTGACTGAAAATGAGGTGTTGTTTCAGCTGTTGTTTCTTGGTCTGAAAGTGTCTGCAATCTATGGGGGATTTGAGGGTTATAATGAGGCTACAAAAACATCCTGGCAACAACCCCTGTCCATTTTAGAGGAAAGCATTTTAATGAGACAGGTCTGAACAATTTTGTTCAGGGAACACTTGACAACTGGCCAGCAGAAAGCGTGCAACAATAAGCATCAGCATCATGACCACAACCTTCTCCTCCACTGCTGAAACAGAGGGCTATAAATGTCACCCCTGTGGAGCTGTCCTTACCAGTCCGTGTGAGAAATGGGTCCCTAAGGAGCAGCATTGCTGTTCACCTATGTAAATTCTCACAGGCAAAAGTGAGGGAGGCTGGCTGTGTGACACTGCACCATAGTCACTGGCAGGCTCAGAAGGCTTTGGAAACACTGTGTTTTCACAGGAAACTCTATTTTGCTTTCCACAGACTGTTTGAACAAAAATAGAATCAACTTATGGCTTCCAGTTTTTTCCCCACAGCAAGGAAAAGCAGCGGCAGGCTTCCTAGAGGAGTTAGCTCTTTGCATGTGCAGCCTGCAAATGGCACAACCCCTAGCATGAAACAGGGAGGTTGCTTTCCTGTCTTCCCATATGTCCTTATTAAGGCAAAGAGGAGATGCATTCAGCAAGTTAGCCTGGAAAAGAGGAGTCACTATCCCAGACTACAGCAATGTGTAGAGTTGCTTTTTAAAAGCCTATGCAGCCATAGAGTTTGATCCAAAGAACACTGCCAACTTCGAAGACCATTGAACAGGGACCATAAAGGTAGAATTATACAAGTTCTTCAAACAAAAATATCCAGTTGTCCTCTTTGAGTATTGGATGGTATCTAAGTGTTTTTCCTCCTTTTTCTCTCCTCAGTCATTTTAATGAATCTGCCAAAAATAGGTTTGTGCATTGGGGTGCAAAAGGCAAAACCAACTTCCAGTAATATAAATCCAAATCCAAATGGATGACAAAGTTTTGGCTATAAAAATTTAACAGAGAATATTTATAAAAGCACCATAGCAGGAAGGTGTAATTTCTGCTCTCAGTCTTTCACTGGGCAAGCCAAGCTGGATGCAGGCATTGGGTTGTGAATTGCCTTCATGCCTTGCAATGCTGGCTGAAGGGGAAGAGCCTGGTTGTCAGAATCAGGAGATGCGTGTGTCCAGGCCAAGGTGGGCAAAGCATGCAGCTGGCTAAACCCAGCTGCAGAAACACCGCCAGCAAGCTGCAGCAACCCGGGAGCTCCCGCTTTCCACTGCACTGGGACTCCACACAAGTTACACCACTGGCAGCTGTGACATTGCAGCATTAATGGCATGGAAAGCAAACTCCTTTAAAAAGCATGTGGTCCATATGTGACAGCTCCACAGTAAAAGAAAAGATATGCTTATAGACTCTCCGTGTGGGGTCAAAGTACCTGGGAGCTCCAAGAGCAGTCCTGTTTTATGAGTTAATCTTATAGAGCATATTACCTCTACTTACCAAACTTGCCTTTTTTGTATCTTCAGCCTTTTATCACTGCTAACACAACATGTCTGCCAACAATAACTGGTTACCTTTAAGCAACACAGGCATATAATGGTTTAGGGTCTTTCTGTGAAGTTTGTTCTTTTTCTGTGTTATCAGTAACATATGCCATTCAGCACAGCTGAATTTCCTTTTTCAGTTATCCAGTCAGGAAGTAAGTACAATAACAAGTGATGTATATGACAATTTCCATGTTCTTGAACTAAACAACTTGTAAAACACCTAATTAATGGGGAATAATTCTCTCCATCAATACTGAAGCCTGGAAAGGGCCAGGGCAGTGCCCTCCCTCTTGCTGTTATTTCCCTAAACTTTTCCTAAAAGTCTCTGCATATTAATTTCCTAAAGGAAGATGCATGAGAAAATGGGACATGTTTGAAACATTCCAGTTTACAAACCCCCAAAAAGGGCAAGATTCTGCCTTGCCTCAGGCAAACTAAAACGTTTTGTTCTGTTTCCCATCCCAGATTTCCTCCACTTAAGAGGTGGCTCAATGATGATTGAAAAAAAATAAAATTGAAAGAGAATTTGCTGCTGAAAAGTCTGGCTGTAAAAAGATCTTAGAGGCAGTTCAAACTGAACCACAAACAGGTAGCTAGGAAAAAGCAAAGGCAACATTCCCGCAATTTACAGAATGAGAATAAAACTAACAGAGTGATGGGCTATGCTCTGTCGTAACGTGTATTTCAGTAATTGGATTTAAAAATATGCTGTATAACGAACACAGGAAGACTTTTTAAAAAGTCTTTTAAAAGACATTATTAATGTGTTCTCTATTGCTCAGCTGATTCTACAAGCAAACAACCTGAGGATGGATACCTCAGTTAAGGGTTGATTTTTCTGCCTTCGGGAGGGAATGCGATTATCTACAGGCTTACAATTACGCACGTGCAGAAGGGCTTTCCCATACGTGGTGGGGACGCAACACCTCAAGACACCCGGAATTAGAAACACTTCCAACAGCGCCTTCCTTTGCCAAGCACAGCTCCAGAAAGCCTGAATGACAGCACAGTAACGGAGAGAGCGAGGAGGCTGAGAGGGGAGCTGCATGCCGAGAAGCAGGTACAAAACAAGAGGGGGACACCCGCATCCTGCCTGCCGCTGCTCCACCTCCCCCCCGGCCCTCCGGTCCCCGGCAGGCTCGGGGTCCCCGCGCCTCCCTCCGGGTCGGGGCTCGGCAGCGGCGGGGCAGGCTCCCCTGGCCCCGCCGATTCCCCCCGACCGCCAGCGAGCATGTCTGGAGCGCTCTCGGCCCTGCTGTCCGGCCGCCAGCGCCGAGCCCCGCCGAGGGAAACCCCCCAGCGCCTCGCCCGAGCCGCAGCCGCCACCAGCAGCAGCGACAGAGCCGGGGCCGGGTGCCCCAAACCTCTGGGAGTGGGATTAGCCGACAGCGAGTGCAGCAAAAATGGGAACGGGTGCTGCTTCCCTCTAGGGGTGATGCATCCAGCCCGCTACAAAGCATAATGTGATGTCCTTAGGGACCTGATGTTTCTACAGCAGAAATCTACCACATTTAAAAGAAAAGCTTTCCAGATTTAATGGCTTGTTGGGAGTACATGGCATTGGGATTATGATTTACTATTAGGAGGAAGATGTAATTTTGCAAACACCTTGTAAAGGTGTTATATAATAGTTACGCTCCTCTCGTGTCAGAAAAATAATCTAAGTCAGGAAAAGTAAAAAGTATACGTGGAAACGTATTTTTACATTGGATAACAGACGTTCAGAACTTAATCCACTGCTTCATTCACCTTGGCCTTTGCTAACACAACTGGCTTTGACTGTGTTTGCCCACATTCTGCCAGGCCCCTCAGGTGGCACAGCAAGCTCACACTGGGACCAGCACTGTTGCTGTTGCAAGACACAACATCAAGCCCCAATTGTGCCAAGGATTTTATTGGAATCTAGCAGAGGATAAACAGTGAGACAGCTTTTTTTTTTTTCCTAGCTGAAATTGATTTTTTTTTTTAAGTGATATGCCTAGTTGACATGTTTTTCCTTATGAAGTTTTCCAGAAGCAAAACTTTAGTTTCTCCAGATTGTTCACCAGATTGCTCACCACTCTTCAAAGCCTTGTATTTTTGCATGACCTTGACAAGAGAAGTTTTGCATCACACTTCTAGAAAAAATCATTTGATCTTTAAGAGATTTAAGCTCCTTGTCTCTTTTCTGCTCATCTTTCTAGCCATCATTAAGTTGTTAACGAGTTATTCACCCTGAATTTTGAAGGTGTTTCGTCCTATTTCTCAGATGGTTTGGCTGCTCTATTAAATCAGCCCATCCTTGCAGACTTTTCCTCTTCTGCATAAAACCTTAGCGCTTTGTACAGCCTCGCCTTGCTAAGAGGGACATCCCTTGATTTGTGTTTGCTCCCTTGCTACAGGCATCCACTCAGTGACCTGGGCAGGGACATGTGCCATTGATTCACAGGGAATTCATCACTTCTCTCCCAAAGCAAAACAGAATTTACCCACTACTCACCTGACATCAAACCAGCTCTTTCCAGGCTTCCTGAGACACCCCTGGGAATGAGGAGGAGGAATGGCCATGGGGTGCAGCATTCCCAGCCAAAGGGTGAACCTGCCAGCCCTCCTGCCTTCTGGGACCTCTGACCCAAAATGCACTAAAACCTCAACTCCCCACAGCATGCAGAAAGAGGTTTTGCTGGTCGGGGTCCCAGCGGGTGCCTGGAATGATTTGGGGGAGTGGGAGGTTGAGTTGGAGCTGCTGAAAAATAAATTAATGTCAAAGCCAGGGAGAATGGAGTGATCCGTAAAGGAAATGGGAAGCTGTTACCTGACATGCTAAAGGTGTTGAACAACAATGAGATGATTCATCCATGATCAGGATGGTATGTAGGGTATGTGAGACGCTGCTTGTGTGGCAGCAGTCCCGAGTTTGGGGTGACAGTGCTTTGCCAGCTAAACCACATGTCCCTGTGCAACTCATCTAATTACCCTGTGTTAATTTTCCCCTGCATATACAGTAAGGGCGATATTGTATGGAATGACTACATTGAAAAGAAAATGAAAGAGAAGATATGCAGACATCTGTTGCCTGGAATACAGCAAATGTGGGAGAACATAACCTTAGACAAATACCAAGGAGGGCTGCTTGACTCAATGGGAGCTGAAAAGGGGCCAGCAGCAAAGCGGGCCAGCGCTCTCCCTGGTGTCCCTACATTGGCCATCTGATTTTGAAGGTGTAGGTATTTTTTGAAGGACATGGGGAGGAGAGGAGAGGTGAGAGCTTTAGACTCCAGTGAAACACGGTTAAGAACTTTAGCTGTTTACAAAGAATGAATTTAGTGTAAAAACAAATAAAATGAGCATTTTTTTGTTGACAGACTTTACTGCAGCTTTACTCTAAGGCTGAAGAAAAATTGTTCTGAAGCACTCTTGCTTTATGCTTATTGTCTAAAACTGCTGGATGTTTTACAGACTCTTTGGCCATTTTACAGTTGATCTGTATGGACACTGAAACATGAGCCTGTTAAGCATTAAAAACAGTTTGGAATTCAAATCTGGTTTACAGTCCATAGTCTGAACTTTAAGAAAATGAGTGTACAAGCATGAAGAGGGTGAGCACAAAATTGTGCTGAATGACCTCTGAGCAAGCTGACCTTGTGTTCCCCTGATCCCTAATGCTGGATGCATTGCATACCATGTGGCCTGAATACACACCATATCGCTCTTGGGATCCTCATGGTCGAAGGATAATTTTAGGTCTGATAGCTTTGACTTCAGTGCAAAATGCACAAAGAAACTAGTGCAGAGACAATTAAAGGAAGGAAGGGACAAGTGTGTGCATGGAGCAGGGGAGCAGTTACCTACCCAGTGCGATTGGCTTCACAGGGAGATGAATGGGAGGACTGGAGAGCCATAAGATTAACACTTGAAAAAAAGTCCTATGGGGTTTTTACATGCACAAGGAAGGAAAATGGCAGCAACAGAAATGCTGGTGTCAGGAAATGAAAAGATGTGTACATTGCCACACCTGATAATGGTATCTTTTTATCAGTATGATCCCCAAATAACAGTAAAGAGGTTATTCCACTGGGGAGTGGAATAAGATTAGAGGGACCCTATCAAAGGGGAGATCTAATGGGTAAAATGAGGGTCTAGCCATTGAACACACCATTAACTATGGCAAACACTGAATGAAGAAAACCCAAAAGGTAATATCTATTAAAAAAAAAAGAAAGAAAAAAAAGAACTAAGGCACAGAATATGCAGAAAGCAGAGGCTTTACCAAATTGTCTGACAAGAAGCACTAAGAATAAGCACTGTTTGCTCTGGAAACTAAGATAAATTGGAAACATGGACCCAAGAACCCAAATGGTACTGCAGCTGCCAAAAAAGAATGGCTGAGCAAAGGCTGTATCTCAGATACATCAGATGCTTTCATGTCAAAAGCATGATCACCAAACCTGGGAAGAAAGCAGAGAGCAGGATACACCATCTCAGCGTCCTCATGAGCTCAGCAGTCAGCATGCTTTGGAAACCAGGGGTATGGAGAGTAATAGCTGCATAGGACTGGAGACTAATGGCAGGGTTATAAAGTGAATTGCGAATCTCTCTTTGGTAATTGCAAGCATTGCTGAATAAATAAAAACTCTGCATGGAAAACAATGCTGTTGAGGCATAGGCATTAGTTATCCTTGATTTATTTTTTCTGCTTCATTGTAACAAACAGTCTTTTGATTTAAATGACAATACTTTTCATCTTGCATCCTGTTTTTGATGGTGGTCAAAAGCTAAAAGTGAGAGTGAAGCCTGAGAGTCAAATCCTCTTCTGGTGAGAGGATATGACTTCTAGTTCTGAAAAATGAAATATGACTCCTAGTTCTAAGAAAGGGAACCTCGCTACAGAGTTTATAATCAGCCTGTTGGAAAAACGTGCTGCACCATCAGAAATGGACATCAGCAGGTAATGGCAGAGTCTGTTCTGGATCTTCAGATGCACGACGGAGACAGAGAAGATGGTCTTCCTTCCCTCCTTCTTTAAATTGCGTATTTCCTCTGAGAAAGCTGAGTCAGCCTCTCCAGAAACATGACAGAGACTGATCACATCAAACCACTGTTACCAAAGACAGACTGAAAAAAGTGACAAGGAAAACCTCAGTCCAAAATCAGAAAGCTTTTTTAGAAGATTGATGGGCCGTATGTAAAATCCATCATATAGAAAAACCAGTTTATCTTCCAACTTCCCTGTTCCCTAAACAGGTGGTGCTCTGCTCACTTCCTTCAGTAGCAGGGATGAATGATGGAAGGCACAGGAAAACCCATGTAATCAATAACTGCCTTAAGGATTGGTGCCATCAGCACAATTTTGTGGTTTTTTTGAACATGGGGCAATTTTTGTGGCACCAGACCTGCTAGAATCTGATGGGCTTCATCTCTCTAGCAAGGGCAAAAGGATTCTCCCCCCTGAGTTGGCAGTGCTGATTGAGAGGGCTTTAAACTAGGTTTGAAGGGGGAAGGAGATGAAACCAGGCGCTCCAGAGGTGAGCCCAAGGGTGGTAAGCCCGAGTCAGGAGTGAAATCAGCAGCCCAGCTGAAGTGCATGTACACTGATGCACACAGCATGGGTAGCAAACAGGAGGAGCTGGAAGGCATTGTATGGAAGGAAAGCCATGGCACAGTCACCACCATGGAAACATCTCTCGCATGACTGGAGAGCTGCAATGGATGGCTACAAGCTCTTCAGAAGAGACAGGAGAGGGAGAAGTGGTGGAAGGGTGGCTCTGTATATCAGGGAGTCTCTTGACGCTATAGAACTTAAGGTCAGTGATGGTAAGGTTGAGTGCCTATGGGTAAGGACAAGGGGGAAGGCCAACAAGCTGACATCCTGGTGGGAGTCTGTTACAGACCCCCTAACCAGGATGAAGAGGTGGATGTATTATTCTATAAGAAGCTGGACGATGTTTCAAGATCACCAGGCCTTGTTGTTGTAGGTGACTTTAACCTGCCAGATATCTGCTGGGAACTCAACACAGCAGAGAAGAGGCAGTCTAGGAGGTTCTTAGACTGTATGGAGGACAACTTCTTGTCACAGCTGGTGAGCAAGCCTACCAGGGGAGGGACTACACTAGACCTGCTGTTTGCAAACAGAGAAGGGCTGGTGAGAGATGTGGTGGTTGGAGGCCATCTGGGGCACAGTGATCATGAAATTGTAGAGTTTTCAATATTTGGCGAAACAAGGAGGAGCATCAATAAAACTTCCACACTGGATTTCCAGAGGGCAGACTTTGGCCTATTCGAGAGATTTATTCAGAGAGTACCTTGGGAAGCAGCCCTTAAAAACAAAGGAGTCCAGGAAAGATGGGGGTGCTTCAAGAAAGAGATCTTGAAGGCACAGGAACAGACTGTCCCTATGTGCTGAAAGATGAGCCAGCAGGGAAGATGACAAGGCTGCTGGGCTTTTGTAGGAACTCAGGGTAAATAAGAGGGTGTATCGCCTTTGGAAAATGGGACAAGCAATTCAGGAAGTCATTAGGTCATGCAGAAAGAAAATCAGAAAGACGAAAGCTTAATTAAAACTTAACCTGGCAACTTCTGTAAAGGAGAATAAAAACTGTTTTTATACACATTTAGAGGCAGGTCCTGTGGCATAGGTAAATAGCTGTGACCTGTGTTGTCTCTGTGGCCTTGGTTTGACAGTGGTATTGCTAATTCTGCAACATACTTCGTTTGTATGGTTCATACAAGGTACCTTATATTCTTCGTTGCTTTTTAGTAGGAAACCTTTTACTGTTTCATAGACTGGCGCAAAATCTCTTCAACTTTTCATCTGAAAAATGGGCAAATTTCTGCAAAGCAGAAAGAGTCCCTTTCATAAGCCTCATGACCAAAGAAAAAAACTCCAGCCTCAGCTTTTCACTGTCTTGTCTCTTCACTCAGAACATCTGTTTCTAGGCTGCAAATTGCCCCTTCTAAAATATGCAATAGACAGCAGGGAAAGAGTCTGCAGCCATGGCCTCTCCAGGGCAGGGAAATGTAAGTGAGCAGTGGTTTATTCTTTTATGATATCTTTTATATTTGCTTTTCATTAAGCTGAACAATACTTTTCCATTATTGGGATAGCTCGTATGACACATCTACTTTTATGCAAATACTTTTCTAGGTGTAAAATGTCAAGTAGCAACTTCTGTGCTCTCATAATTTCTGGAAGAAATCCTTTACTGAGTATTTTTAATAAAGAGCATATTTCTCTCACTGGAGATAGGACCAGTAAAGAGCAATGCCCTCTACTTTCCTCCTCTTCAATGCCTTCAAAGTCCTTTTCTCTCCCACCTTTATTAGCTAAAAGCCTTCCTTTACTGAGGGGTCATTAAACCAGCTGAAGCCATTAAGTCAGTTCTGCACATGTATGAGACTTTTGTGATGGCATCAAGGTTTGTAGGGGCCCAGTGGGTTATCTTGATACAGCAAAAGCCATTGGTATAGGCAAGCAATTTTCTTTATATGCTGCAACAATTTTCCTGTAGTAGTGTGAGAAGTCAGTGTCAGGTGGCTGATATGATCACTGAAGGTTGCTGTGGGCTGCTAAGGCTATGTTTTCCTCCCATGTTGTTGAATGACACTTTCCCCCTCCTTCCCTGCAAAAGGGAGAGCTCTCCTTCAGTAAATGAGAGGCTGGATGTCTTGAGGGAGATACATCTCCATTGTCTTGTGTGGCATTAGGCCTGGCAAGCAGATCTGTGTGCTGAAATAAGGGAAGCATGTGCTGTTCTTCTTCATTGCTGTATTTGAAGAGGAACATGCAGGAATATAGAAGATAAACCTATAAACAGGACTTGACACTACAGGGGAAAAATAATCAAGATCTTTCATTCTTCTGTAAGATGACACAGTGCACATTCAGAAGGGGCCAAGCATATATTTTTAATGATGTAGAATATCATCAGGGGTTACATTATTGTAGAATTAGGCTAGCTCAGTAGTTAGCAATAAGTAAGGTGAAAAAAGAGAATCTTAATTGCTTTTTAAGTGAAAATAACCATCTGTAAGCAGATTTTTATTTCACAGAAAGAAGATGGTGGTAGTGTGCAATGAACTGTATGAGCTGGAGATTTCAGTTTGACAGGTAGAGTGGTTATTTAAATTAAAGGAAGAGAGAAAATCTCTAGACTTGGGAACCCAGTGGTAGCTCTCCTGCGTGGGCCATTTTTGAAGCAACAGATATGACTTCAAGTGCAGAATAGTGACTGCAATCAGATAGCTCCTTCCCACCCCCAGCTAGTCCTGTGTGTCACTGTGCTGTTTGCTAATAATCTCAAACCCCTTTTCTGCATAAGGATCCCTTTCCCCACTTCCTTACTTCTGTTCTCAAGTTATATTCCCTAAATACTAACCTATTACACAATCTCTAGCTCCCTCAAACACATTACTTTAACTACCTGAAAGCATTCAAGGAGAAGAGAAAGGAGAAGCCTATATTATTTTTGGCTGTACTTTAATGTATCCTTAGGTAGATTTTACCATCCTTGGCAGCATTCCTGACCATCATCACTCCTTTTATACTAAATTCCCTTTCATCTCTGTTGCCTGGTGCAACCCAGTTTGGCTTCTGCCTTGATTGGGTGGTGTGACTGCAAGGTTAACCAAGCTTGGTAGACCAGATCCTCCCCTGGAACCTCTTCCTTGAAAGATCAGACAGTTAAAACAAAATAAAAGGTCAGTATGTGAGTTTGGGGATGTCAAGTCAAAGGCAGCTGGAATGACATGGGATTTACTCACTCCCTTTCATGTGGTAGCTGTGAAGACAGTGGTGGAAGAACTTGTGTGGATCCAACCCTCTTGAAAAATGGTGTGATCCAGGCTCCAGGAGCAGATTTTTCATTTATTCAATACTTGTGTAAACTACAGACATGCTGTTGGGAGCAAAACCAAGCAGGCAAAACCTCTCCCTTCTCATCTGAAAATCCTAACTGCTAGGTTGGAAAGTCTCATTTCCCTTTGTGCTGCTTTTTTTTCTGTCTCTACTCAGGATTCTCTGGGGTACAGACAGGATCCTATTTAACATCACTGTGAAACAACAGACTATTTCACATCATTTTTGCATCAGCATAACAACAACCAGAAAAAGACTACTGTGAGCTGTAAAGAACCTTAAAAGCATGATTTTAAAAAAAATTGTATCTCAGCATCTGATGGTGGAGACCTTTAGATCTGCACACCACTTAGCTACATTTTCATACCTTGATTGCTCCTCCTGCAGTATGTACCGTGCAATATGGGGGGAAATGGTGCAGTGGAAAAGCTAAGGGCTAGGTTCAGGCTGCATTTGAGAGGCCCTACAACCTTCTGCCCCAGAATCATACTGCTTGTGTGTGCACAGTGGTGCCTTGCTCATAGAAACCAGTGACAGGGCTGTGTTTGTGGCTATGCTTGCAGGTTATGGGTCTGGCCTTGAAGACACATCCTTCAAGGCTCCATAGAGCCGGCTGTTGCACAGCTGGGTTGGATTTTCAGGCCACCTGAGTGCCTAAAGGGCTGGGTGCACAGCTCCTATGGATCTTTTTGGATCGATGTACATGAATGACCTTGGATGCGTGCAGCAGTGAGGGTGCGCAGCAAGATATGAGGCAAAATACAAGAAAAGGAGACAGGGATGTCTGAGATGGTGTCATGGCATTAATTAAAGTAAAACAGCTCAGAGGAAAAAATGTCCCCAAAACCCTAGTGCTTGATGAGTTGGCCCCACTAGTGAGCCTAACTTGTGTGCTGTTTTCCTCCATAGGGATTTGCTGTCATTTATACCAGTAGGAAGCAGCTGATTTCATAAATTTCTCATCCTCAAACACTGCCAAGTACACAGAAAAAAATGTCCTGGCAGCTGGAAAAAAGGTTTCCAAAAAGAAACAGAATGTCTTCTTCTAAATATCCTCATTTTAAAGGGGTCTGTCACAGCCACCAACTTCTATCACCCTCCAGTACTATTTTGTAGCTGCTGAGAGCCACCGAGGCCACCAAGGCATGGGCCAGGAGGGGAGAGACAAGACGGTGAGGATCAAAGGCAAGGGCAGCCATGTGTCCCCAGGGCCCCTCAGAACACAGGGACAATTGCAGCTGCCTCCTCACCGACACTGCTGAAACTGCTCTGGGGTTTTCGTGTCCTGCCTCATGCTGCTGTGTGGTAGAATGGGTGGCAGTGAGTCTCAGATGGGTTTACACTGTGAGGGTAGATTTGGGCAGAGGGGAAGAATTCTTCTCCGCACACAGGAAAATTGTTTTATTTTTCCCTTTCGCATCCCAGTTTTCTCTCTCCCTGTCCTGCCACAAGCCTGCAGTGCTGAACTGGCAACATCTCCTGCCTTCTCCCTGCAGTGAATCACCATCTCTCAAACACAACAACGGATGCTGACTCCTCTGCCTGATTGTTTAGGGAAGATGCTGTACTTGGAGACAGAAAGCTCATCTCCACCTGGAGAGGTGCAAAAGCCCTTCCGAAGGGATGATGAAGAGCAGTGCCTGAGATCCCTGGCTCAGTGCCATAGGGCTCTGTCACAAGCAAGTCAGTTACCTTCAAGAGCATGTTGTAAAAAAATAACCCCAAACTGAGCATCTGTTTGAGCTGATGAATCAGCTTGGCACTTGGATCACAGATGTGGTTATTGCCATGGGGCTCCAGTCCTCTTTTCTTTCTGTCCTGAATTTGCAACCAGTCCCACTGATGTGGTAGAGTGGTGAGCGATAGAAATAAAACTGTTCCTTCAAGTGTCTTGTGCCACCTTGAGATGGGGGGTTGGGGCCATGCTGGTTACAGGGAGTCACAGCCTCACAGTTTTAACATCCTTTGCAGATATCTGTATTTGCATGTAGTGATTTGATGCAGCACATCAGAAACTTAGCCAAAAAGCTGAACAGTGTGGCCATGACTCACACCTGAGGTAAAAACAGGATAGGCATGTAAAATATCTGCATAAATTTACCTTTGAAATTTCATGCAACTGTCTTTTGAAGCATTTACAGGAGCTGACTGTCTCAAAGTGTGTTTGTAATTGGTTTTTTGGGGACACAGATACTTCTTAACCCCAATGCCCTGAAAACACAGCAGCACAAGTAATTTCTGGGACTGTTGTTTTTCCTTGATGGTCCCAAGGGTACATGAAAGAACCTGTGCGTTATTTTCCCCCAAGCTAGTGGCAGACATTAGAAAATTGAATTTAACATTCCAATATACTAGGCATAAATATGCTTTGCATATCTCACACCAAACCTAAATGAAAGGAAGTTCTGAGAAGGCAGATAGCTATTTTTCAATTATATGGGACAAATGTGCCATTTCTGATAGCCTTGTCAGTAAAAAGCAAGAGCTGGAAATGCCAAGCTGTTTAGCAAAGCAGGATCAACATTCATGGGATCACTAATAGCTTTTGCATCTTTCAAGACAATCAGCCTTGATTGTTTCTCTGGATGCATTCCTCCAAAATTCATCCTACTAATTGCAGTATTTCAGAGCTGGTATGTGTAAATAATAGCAAAGACTGTAAGCCTAGGGACTTCGAAAAGAACGTCCTGTTACCTTAGTGTTGTCAGATATT
Organism: Oreocharis arfaki; assembly: GCA_013398015.1. Classification (NCBI taxonomy): domain Eukaryota; kingdom Metazoa; phylum Chordata; class Aves; order Passeriformes; family Paramythiidae; genus Oreocharis; species Oreocharis arfaki. The sequence continues at coordinate 311,420 of VZRR01005015.1, forward strand.
TTGTGGCAAAGCTGTTTACAAAATATACAAGCTACAAATCAAAGGAATTTGATGTATTGTTATTTTATTCAGGAAACTTAACATGAAAAAGATGAAAATATGCTTCTGCAGTTTACTATCCAAGGTGAAGAGTTAATGCGTAGGTGATAGTGAATCTTCAAGAGACAATTTTTTGCATCTGTGAAACACAGTTTTTCAGAGGCCCAAGAGTAATATTCTACCTTCAAAAATTTACAGGCAGATGAAGAAAAAGCAGAGGTTGTCTCTTGCAGACATGCTTTAGAATGCTGTGCACACAAATTTTTCTTTCCGTATTTAACTTTCCCTCCAGTGATTTAACATTGCAAATAAAACCAGTTAAAGATCTTCTGCAAGCATAGTCAGTGTTCTCATAGAAAATGACCAGCACTATAATGAAGTGATCTCTCCAAGGAGTTAAACAGCAAGATTACTAAGTTAAATTTTCAAGAAATTCTTCTGTTTGCATGTGCTTCATTTAAGACAGCTGGAAAGTGTGTCAAATTCAGTACCCGGGATTGGGACATAAAAAAAGATTGGCACATTTTAAACTTGTTTTCAAATTATGCTAGATAACTTTTGGTTATCTCAATTCTTATTAGGAAGGGATGGAATTTTTAAAATCACAGTTGTTCTTTATTTAGCAGCACAATTAATAAAATATAGAAATGATAAGAACAATAAAGCAAAAAGTTGTATTTCTGCCTCAGTTTTCCCAGCACCTTGAAGCAGTCTTCATGCTGAAGTGTAGTTATTTTGGGAGAGTCCAGGATCCTTCTGGGAGATCCAGGGTCTGTTTCTGAACTCTGGAGGCCTTCCAGCCCAGCCATAGCTTGGCTTGAGGTTGGCCAGTAGCATCTCTGATGCTCCAGCATGGAAAAGTCTGAGAGTATCCTTTATGATGCCTTCTTCCTCTCTCCTGTTGTGTTCCCTAGTTCCTTGTGTGAAGCTACATATCCCCACCTCAACACCTTTTTTTGTCGCCAGCTCTAATCTGTAGACAGAAAAGAAAAAAAGATTTGTGCCACAATTCTGCTGTTGGAATACAGTTGCTAAGACAAATGTTGTTGCATCTGGGACAGGCATGACATACCTTTGTTAGCAACTACATGAAGAAAATATAGCTACTTCCTAGTTTACCAGCCTAATTTACCAGCCACTATCTGTGCATTGTCCTTGCACAGATTTGCAAAGGCTTCCAGCAGATTCCTGCTGCTGAAAGCTCCTACTCCAAACAAGTTAAACATGGGCCCGGTTTTACACTATCTGACTAAGGTATTACAAGGAATAGTGTAGTGTTTACAGTGTGTTATGATGGCTTCACAAAAAAAAAAGAAAAGCACCCTGCACAATATCTACAATATCTCTAAGGTTTTGAACAACAAAAACTTTGCCCCTGGGAAGGGTCCTTGCATAATAACAAGTTTCACAACTTTTTGTAGAACTTTTCATAGAACTTTTCCTTGTAGAAAGAAAGCAGAGAGGTGAGAAAGTGCTGTGCCAAGCTGGTGAGTGAAGGACAGGCCTGGGGGCCAGGAGTAATGGCAATCAGTTTTATGCAGCAACCACCAGACAATGTCCTGAGCACATGGAAAACTAATACTGTGAGAGTGATTGTCCCAGTGCCATTCTGTCCCTGGAGAGACATCACTGTGGGCTGCACTGACTGAAAGCTGCAGCAACGCTCCTGTTGCAGACAGGCCTTCGTAAAGTTTGCAGGGGAAATCTTTGTGAACACATGGCCCCTGGCAAACATACCCACCACTCTTCCAGCCTCCCTATCTTGTCACTCAAACCCACTAAATTGGCCCACCACAGGTCCCCATTCCCCTCAGAATGAGATATTTGTCAGGACCTGGTCTTGGTGTACCATGCAGCTTGATTAACTAGTGCAACAACATGGGCCCCCAAAAGCCATTAGGTTAATCTAAAGAGCAGTTCTTTTTCCCAGTGATAAAGTTAATTTTCACAGTCTTTTGGAAAATAGAGTCATGACTAAAATAGGCATTGCTCCGTGCCAGCTTTCTTTATGGCAAGCTGCAATTACTTCATATTCCTCCTTGGTATCTGAACAACAGCTAGAATCACTGGCTCTCCTCGACTTACTCCCACAGAAAATGTCAGCAGGATCTAATTATCAGAATGAAATGGATTTTCACTGATGCCTGCTTTCTTATCTGCATAATAGTTGAGCTAGGCATTCTTATTATCTCAGTTATGAGTTTGCACATTTTGTTATCTTCCTGGAAAAGGTGTTCAGATGTATGTACCCCATGTTTGACTAAGCTGAAAGAAATCAAGCCTTAGGTGAAAACGCTGAGAAACATGGTGGTACTGAGTGAAGGATTTTTTGCAATTCCTCAATCTGTTTTAATGATTTCTCCTTCATCTGAAACATGACAGGTTCTGGTTCCACAACTCTTTGAGCAGGCACCCAGCATTCCTATGAACTGCAGTTTTGCCTTACATGTTTCTGTGGGAATGGCCTAATGTTCTCCATCTGAAAGTGATGCCTTGAGTGGCTACCTAGAAATAGAAACTAGACAGGAATAAAGGTGGATATTTATCTGAAAGGCCTTCAAAGGTACCCCCTGGGGAGCCAAAGGCCATTGCCAAGATGGACCCCAAGATGGATGACGAGTCACAAGTTCTTCACACTTTCATAGGTTTGGTCCATTTGCATATCAGCATAAATTTGCCAATTAAAACTTTAGCTAAATGATGTAATTTCTCCAGGCTTACGCCCCCTTCCCAAGATGTTGGTTTACACATTTTGGGCCTAGGAACATATTTCGGGCCTAGGACAGTCTGGGTGTCCTTGAAGAGCAGTCCTGGAGGTGCTTTGTTTTGACTGCCTGGCCCGAGAGAACAGCAGCGAGCAGGCTGCAAGGAACTTCAGAGTTACACAAGAGGCAGTACAGGATTTGAAAAATATAAAAGTGAAAACCCAAGGCATCAAAAGAAATGCAGTTGTCTGACTGTGCTGCGAAGGCATGTGGGACACAGAGTACCACAAACCCAAGATGCACACACTTCAGCTTCCTACCCTTGGGCAGGGTCAGCTCACTACTGGGAAGGTCCACAGGATACGCAGTAACTTTTATACGTCCTCTGCTAGTGCCAGTGCTGAGCAAGGAGCCTTAACAAGTGACTGTGGCAAAGTTATCTACAAACAGCTTAAAGCAGCTGCTGAGTCAAAGACCGCCAAAAAACAAAAAAATGCACAGGAAAGAAAGTATCAGAATAGTGTTAAGGGAATGGAGGGTTCCTTCGTGCCTAAAACAGCTGCAAAAGGATTAATCCGGCACTTATTTCAAGGTAGCATGATGGCCTGAGCTGAGTTCTGCTTGTTCTGCCTGTCCTGCTTATACTCATAGTAATTTTAGCCCCCTGGCCTGCACCCTGTTCAGGGATTTAGACATTTAAAATCTACTGGGGATAGATTGACACTCTGACTGTTCTTTATAACTCCAACTGGAAAGCCTCTCCCCTCCCAACACACTGCTGTCAGCTCCCAGGAGCAGCAATATTAACAAACTTGGATGGAACTCTGTTGACCCAGACTAAGAATTGGGTTGTGAAAGACTCCTTTCCAGCATTTTTCTGACCCTCTTAGACTTCAGGTTGAATAAGAAGTAGCTCTCCTTTTCCGGTGCTTAGGTTAGAGAGTATCCACAACCTACTCCTTGTCAGAGGCAGACTCAGGACAGACAGGAATAACAGCCTCACACTCCTGGCATTAACTGGGTTATGTCACAGAATGAGAACCGAGTTCATGTCACCTACCTCAGTTTTTCACCAGTGTCACACATTCCTCTCTCCATCTATGTCCTGGCACAGCCTGGAGAACAAGACTTGAGTCTTCCAAATACCCACATGAGTTTTCAACTCCCTTTGGTTCACAGATGTGTGGAACTGTTGAGGGTGAGGGTTTGTGATCTGTCTGTATCTCAGACCTAGGCAGAAGTGAGGAACAAAAAAGCTTGTATGGTGTAAGAAATGCTCTGGGAAAAAAAATGCCAGCTCAATAGCACTTGGAAAACAGCAAAGTATATAAATAACTTGGCAGTTCAGGTTTCGGTTTCCTCTAAATAAATCTGTATCTGCCATGAAAACACACCTCATGCTAAGGCAACAAATTGATGAAAACACAAATCTTGCAGGGCTTAAGTTAGATAGTGGCACTGAAGATCACTATCAATTTTAGCATTCATAGGAAATGCACAGAAGATGCTGATTTTGAATATTGTGGCTTCATTCTGCAGATTCACTTTGAATGGATTATTAGTAGTTGTATAAGGACATGCAAATGCCTGGAGTTCAAATACTAAACAATAACTGTATTGTGCAGTGTAGTTACATTATTTTATTGGAGTTTTCCTCTAGCATTTCATTTAGCCAGACTGATCCTTTCTACCTAACATTCCTTTGGATGCAAAAGGATGCTTCAGAAAATCTGACAATTTATGTGGTACTCAAAATATCAAAGATCAAGGAGTTATGTATTATATCAAGTGATTAAATATTGCAGATTGGAAAGTTAGATATTAAATTCTCCCCCACTTGATTGCCCATGACTTCTCTCAGCTGGTATAACTCTTCAAATAAGCTGCATTTTTTTTCCCCAGCACCCGTGCCTCTGTTTTATATCCAATATTGAACTACTTAACATAATATACAGTCCTTGAGCTTTGATACTTGTTCTGAGAAGTACCAGTAGAAGCGTGAGTGACTTTGATGAGGAGAGATGTGTTGCAGTCAGTTCCTGAGAAGCATTGTTTGTCAAAGCAATTTTGGTGTATAAGCCAGACAACTGAAATGTAACAACTTGCCGTGCGCAGCACTCTACCTATCACCTCAAAGCACCTTTTTAATTTTTCTTCCAGATGTGAAAATGTTGAGCAGTGTGGTGTTACTTTCCCTCCTCCAACAACCTGGATAGGTTACAAAGTTGTCATTTGTTCCAGCTAACAATTAGACTCTGTCACTTTTTAATTCCGAATGGAACCAGAAAATGTGTTAAATGTTTATCTCAATTTTTCCTGAGTGTAGAAGATCCTAAGCAAAACCTCAGCTCCTGCTGTGGACACTAGACATTGCAAGGATGGGCGTAACATTTTTAGGCACTGGGAGTGTGTTGGGAATTCCACGCCTTTGGGGTGGGTGGGCTGTGGGCACTCGCTGACCTCAGCCATCCATGACCCTGTCTCTGTGTACAGGTGGCGGGAGATGGAGCCAAGGGCTTAGGGATGGATAAGGAGGTGATCAGCTTGGTTTTTCTGTTTGACTTTTATTGAAGTGGCATCACAGCATTTCCTTCGCACATAGAGGAAGTGTAGCTGGGCAGCCTTCTAGGACCTGAAAGGTAGGAATGGGAGCTACAAGGCAGGTGGAGAAGGGCATGCAGTGATAGAACAAGGAGTATGGCTTCAAGTGGAAAGAGAGTAGGTTTAAATTAGATATTAGGAAGAAATTCTTTATTTTGAGGGTAGTGAGACACTGGAAAATGTGGCCCAAAAAAGCTGTGTCTATGCCATCCTTGGAAGTGCTCAAGGCCAAGCTGGAAGGGACTATAAACAACCTGGTCTAGCGCCAGGTGCTCCTGCCCATGGCAGAGGGTTAGAACTAGATGATCTTTAATGTCCCTTTCCATCAAAACCATTCTACGATTCAACAGCGGCATCCCACTGTGTCGGACGCGGGCTTAGCCTTTTTCCCTCTCAGCAATGCCCCCAGAAGGGACTCCCACCTTGGTCCCCGAAATCCGTGCTGCCGAGCAGCCCCCCAGCAAACGCCTCCTGGCGCTCGGGGCCGGCTCTGAGCGGCAGCCGCCGAGAGCGCGGCGGGCGGTGCGGGNGCGTGTGCCGGGCCTGGCTTCGGCAGCCCTGCTGGTACCAGCCGCCCGGAATACAGCTCTGGTTCTCAACCAGAACATCTGGCGCTATGTCAGGATCACGAGCGTTTTAAGCCGCGTGATTCCTATTCCCACGAACAGCAAGCAGAGGAGGAGGCAGGACAGGAAAGGGGTTTGGGGGGAAGTGCTCCCTTAGTTCCTTACTCCCTTACTCCCTTTCATTTGCTCTCCAAAATTTCTGAAACTGCCTCCTCGCCTTAACCATTTTCATGTATTTATTTATTCATTACCGTCTTTAAATTCCAGGGTATTTTGAAAGATTCAGGCTTTTCTGCTGAGAACTAGTCCTTAGTAGAATGAGTGATAAGAAGTAAGGAAAATCACTACAAGGAAGGAAATCCGATGCTCTTCTTTTTTCTTCCCATTCCTGTTCTCCCTTATTTCATCATGTTAGAGCAGAGCTGAGAGACACCTTTGGGTAGAGCAAGCCAGCACACTAAGTGGGGGACCCACAGCTGTGGGGAACAGACAAATTTTACCTCAAAACTGTTTTCTAAATGGAGATTTGTAGCAACAAAGGAGTGCTCAGACACTGAGTCTTTCATTGCAAAGAAAAATTCTGGGGCAAAAGTGAGTGCGAACCAGCCAGTGAAACAGCATTTAAGGCAGTGTAAGGCAGAGCATGAAAAAAGTGGCCATGTTAGGTTGGAAAATCCAAGAACGGCCTGATACGGCAAGAGGACTCTCAGGGCAGTGCAAGAGCTGGAGGCAAAGCGTTCCAGCAGACTCACAGGAGAGGGTTGGGGCTCACAGGATGACCACACGGTGCCAAAATGGAGAGAGGCCACTTTAGGTGTGGCCCAGATTGATTAGAAGGCTCTTGAGTGCCTGCCCGGATTTGCCTGGAGCAGGTAAACCATTGGGTATGTGACTTGAAAGCATTAGTAGCAAAACTGTAGCATGTGTACGTGCTTTTATATGAGGTTTATTTACTAGGCACTGAACAGTGTCTCAGTCAACGCTGCTTCTCGGGTAGTGCAAACCTGTGACTGCCTCACATGAAAAAAATGGTGCAAAGTGATGCACCATTTTAGTTCCGGTAGTGCATCCACTGCGTACCAAGGAGATAATTTTGGTTTAATTGCAATTTTGTGCCTAGAAGAAATGAATTAACAAGTTTGATTATTTGTACTTGATAAAATTTTAAACTGTGCATGTTAATTCCCAGGATTTAATTCTATTAGTATAATGTAAGCCCTTTTTTTTTTAAATTTTACTTTGCACAGCTTCTTATCTTTCAATGTAATTTACTTAATAAAGCTTATAAGTTCAGCAGTAATACCTTCTTCAACTAAATAAGAAGGAATCCAGTAAAACTGTGGTAAATTTGATATGATTCGCTTTTAGCCTGCTTTTGCTGTTTCTCTTTATCTTTTGAAAATAAGGGCCTTGTAGTAGGTTAAGTTTTATTTTGTTTTCCAACACCACACATACTACAGCTTGCCCTGTAACCTTTAAGGGATGGGCAAGGACACTTTAGCCTTTGAACAGAAGCAGATGGTTTTTAGTTCCTTGGAATTTCTTAGGCTACCACAAACAGGTCTGCAGCTGGCTGTGGATGGTCTTGGACATGGGTTCCTGTCTGGGTTCCTCAGGGTGCGTTGGCTGAGGTTCCCACTGGGTACACACTGCCAAGTCCACTGTTTTTTCATAACTTTGCCACTCAGGAAAACTCAAAAAAGGTGAAGTAAATACCTGTGAATGCGACAGTACCGCACTTATATCTTGATAACAATAATTTGAAGCATATTCTGAGTGCTGGCAAGAAAGATGAAAGCAAACTTTGTTTAGGTGTGTGAAAGAGCTGCAAGTGTTGATTGCTGGCACGAATAATGCAGTCCTATATAAACGTTTGATCTTGCAAGCTTTTATAATGCTGTGAACAAATCTTTCCTGATGAATGATGACTCAGAACAGAGCTTTTCACTTGGCATTTGATAATTCATTTCAATTGCAGTGGAAAATAATTGTTCTATTCAAGCATACCAGGATGTACTTACTCTGTCCCTAATGAGCACATTAGAGCAGGCAAGTCATCCCTGTCTGATTTTAGCACAGGCCACAAACTTTATGACTGACTCATTATTCAGTCAACTCTCAGTCCTAAAGAGTAAAACTCCAATGAGTTGCAATGGTCTTATAACCGTATTTTCCCTTTTCATAAGTCACTCAGATATTCACTGATTTGTTGGAAGGATCTGTGAATCTTTGGGAATACTACTGGTAAACCTCATGTACTCTCTGTATTTTGCTTGAAAGGCTTAAAAATGGAGCAATAGCATTTGGATTATGGAAAAGGCTGACAAAAGAAAAATACATCAGTTTACATTTTGTCTGCAGTCAGAATGAGTCTTAAATAAAGAGTTCAAATGTAGGCAGAGTTTTCAAAAAAAAAAAGTGGATGACTCAGAAAAACATGTCATACCAGCACTTGGTATGCTGGTATTGCCTATGAGACTGCAGGGACCATTTAGCATTGCTTTTAGGGAGGCCTGAGTCATCAACAATGTCAAAAGACATGTATCACTTGGGTGAGAAACTGCTCTGCTGCACTGGTGACCCTTATCTCAGGGAATATAAGAGATGTTTGCTTTCCAGAGCATCCTTGTTGGGTTGGCTTCCACCAGGAAAGACAGAACTGGACCTTTGGGTTACCCAGCTTGTTGGGGGCAGGAAGGTGTAGTGAAGGAGAGGGTCAGCCCTTGCCAAAACCGTCAGGTTTCGGAATTTTTTTTTCTTTTTTTAAATGGTTTCTAAATCCTACAAAATAGCAGCTGAAAAATTGGTAGGTGTATCATACAGTGAGGAAAATTTGTGTACTTAATTCTCACAGGGGCACTCTGGCTGTCTTCAGGGAAGGTGAATGAACGCACCGAAATGTCTCTATAGTAATGAAAGAAAACTCATTGTGCCACTGGAGATTGAAGCTGCATGGCCCCGTGGGTAATAAATTGCTACTATTCAGGCTCATGAGCGCATCAAGCTGATGCAGAGCACTCTAATGACCATTATAACTGACTGCAGTGGAAAAGACTGTTATTTAAGTACATTTCAAAATGTACTGTAAATTGGGCAAAGGTACAGCTGCACTTACGCACTGAGACAGCCTCCGGTTTTATTCGGTCTGACAGACTGTGCTCTTTGAATTTAGGTTTTATCTATGTGAGCTGAATGCTCTTAGTATTTATGGCCCCTGTTAGTAAGGGAAGCAGCAAAGCCAGGGAGAAGGGGTCCTGTTCACAGAGGCTCCAGCTGGAGAAGGCAGGTTTGGGTGAAGGCAGGGGAGGGGAGGGTACAGCCACCATTCACATCACACGCCCACCCTTCCCCAAAAACACCTACTTGTACCTCGCACCAAACGCGACCCCTCTGAAGACAGTGTTTCTGAGTGAACATAAGCAGGATCTTTGGGACCAAGAGACAGTACTTCACAGACCTTTACACAGCCACAGGGAACCAGTTTCTATGCTTTATATAACCTTCTGGACCGCACAGTCCAGACTCCCCTCCACACTGTGCCTGTGTCAGGTTTGTTTGAATGGCGTCTACTTCTACCCCACTTCATAAGTTACTTGGTTTACATAACATGAAGTTTCTTTGCTGTGCCATAGGGACAGTGAAATTTATGGCATATGGTCAGTGAGTGTGATGCAGCCTTTACATGGGATTTCCAGCTTGAGGTACTTTAATAGCTCTCATCATATGCTTTTTATGGCTGGGTCCTTCATAGCCAACTTTGCCTTTTGGTCTGCTTGGCTCTTTTGGGTCTAGTTGTGTCTTTTTTTGGAGGGTAAGAGGTGGTGTGCGATGAATTCTTTTTTGTTTTCTTTTATCTGAAGAGATCTTGTGGATGCTGTAGAGTCATGCAATATGGCCATTTAAATCAGTTTATCACCTGGCAGGTACATTGCGATCAAGGAACTGAGACAAGCAACTTGCAGTAAGCAAGCTGCCAGCAATATTTGGGCAGCCAACACTGCAACAAATCATTTGTGTGAGCCTCATGTTCAGCACATGGGGTCAGACCTGTGCTTCCGAGGAACCAACCAAGCCCCGGTTGTTTTCAAGTGTAGTAAATAAAGGTGGACGTCTTAGCTAATGAATTAGCCATGGAGAAAATAAAGCACACAAATTACAGTCAGCTGCTTATAATTGTGACCTTCCTAGAGAATGACTGAGTCAGGATTAAGGAATTATTGCATAGGTGTTTGCTGACATAATTTGGTTGCTGAATAGATTTCCAGTACTTGGTGGCAGTCACTCCAGTCTTTGTCAGGAAAAACGGAGACTTTTCTTTGAGTGAAGCCCATGAAATCTAGCAGAAAGACAAATGTCCAAAAGATACAGCAGTTTTCAAAGGAGGGGCTCTATGGTCTCCATGAAGCTTGAGGTGAAGACACCATCCAAACCCTGAGCATGTCCAGAGCATCACTGAGTAACTCTAAAGAGAAAGGAACGAACTAAAAGGTTTTTCTCCCAATTGCTTCTGAGTTTCCAAAGATTATTGAGAAGTTGCACAGAAATAGCTCATTAATTCTCAACCATTTGTTTTTCCTTTTTCATATCTATGAATAACAAGATTATTTAAGTCACCAGTCAGATGATTAAAGTTAATTAGCATTTATTAATAGGTCAATGTCTTTATTAATGTTGAAGCTGGTATAAACAATCCTAAAAAGTTGTTGGTTTTTTTTTTCAAATGCCACAAATCCTTCTTAGCTATTTACTTTTCTTGGTATAATCTCTGCATCATTCCTGATTCCAGGAGAAATTCAAGGGAACAGCTGACATTATGCTGGACATGTAGTATGAAAAAAAGGGATCTGACCAGGCATTTTTCTTCCTGAGTTAACATTCTGCTGCATTTCTTTGATTCTTTGTCTATTTATGACCATTTTTGAAACTACTCTGAAGCATGAGAGCTGAATGTCTTGAACCAGCTGAGCGCATTTGTGTTCAAACATGAAGTTAAAGATCAGAAGTTTTTATGTCTAACAGCTCTAAAGAAAGTAGGTGCTAAATGCTGTCAGCCTGCCCAGATTAGGCTCCTTCAGGTAGACAGCTAGCTAGAAATAGTAACACATCGGTATGAGACAGTTCAGTGTTTGCACTGAACAAAAAGTGTCTTTTTTCTTTACTCACTTCCAGTTTACAAAAGCAAAAAAAAACCCCTCTCAAAATCCCATAAAAGCTAAAACAACAACAAAAACAGCAACAATGATAGAGATGCCTCCATTACTGTGTAATAAAATCTCAGTCAGTTGAAGCCCTTTCCTTTATGTATTTGGAATGTTTGGTATATGTTTCTCACCTTGCCCAGTGGTCACTGATTCATCTTGAGACATTTTATTGGTCCATTGCCTCAAAATGCCTAATGTTCCTATACCCTCCATTTTAGCTGGGCTAAAATCAGTTTGTTCCATGTTTTGAAACTTCTTTTGAACCCCTGCCATCTAGTGACTATGCTGATGGGGTAGGAGCATGATTAGGCAAAAAGAAAGTCACAAGAGAAGGATTAAATACAGTTAAAATTATTGTCAGTAATCTGTGGCATTAAGGGTTCAGAGCTGTGAGGAGTGTGTGTCGATGGATATTGTTTTATAAGTTGTGTTGTTTTAACTCACTTTGTGACCTGATTCTGAAGGAAATTTCTTAATTAACGTTCTATGTATTTGACAATGAAGTTCAAAGGAATCAAGAAGTACTTAAAGTGTAGAATTAAAAATAACTCCATTTCTGAAATATCTGATACTGGTTAAATATACATCTTCTATCTACATTTAATTAAATTTCTTTTTAAAAATATTCCCTGGTTTCAAGAACTGGGTCAGTTACTACAAATACCTTGGCTCATTTAAACAGTTCTGAATATTACCATTATGAAAACTGTCTTATACAATATTTATAATTTCACCTATTTTTGGTTTTCAGTTAAATAAAAAATTCCTTATGCTTCTAAAATGGTGATAATAAAATAAAACACCTTATTTGTGGTTTCAAGTCAGCCAGAAACTTGCAGTTGCCTGTAACAGTAAGGCAGACAGGTGGTTATTGACTTCAGTGTGATCTCCGTCAGGCTGTTGTGCATCCTTTTCTGTGAAAACAGTTTCCTATGACTCTCAGGAGCATGAAGGACTCCAGATTTAAATAGACCAAAATTAGTTGTGCTTTTTTTTTAAAAGAAAGGACTCAGCCTTTGCATTACGCAGTCAAATAATTCTGCTGAAACCAGTGAGACTCTCTGAGGGTTTTAGCTTGCTGCAGCTGAAAATTGGATCTGAGTCTGCAGGATTAGACTCAGGCATCATGAGCACTGAGTGAAAGCTAGAGCTGTAAGTGTGGAAATCATATACCAAAGAGCACTTTGGGCATTCCCCCTTGATGCTCCACACTGGAAGTGCACACGTCCCTCCTCCAGTTATGGAGAGGACTGGGCCACCAGCACTTCGGCTAAATATCTAAACACACTTAATGCCAGCAGTGCTAATAAGCTTCCACTTCTTGTGCAACCCTCTAGTCTTTTCCATGTTTGTCCTAGGATAAGGAAGGCATGCAGCTGGGAGAAGCACACCTTTCTGAAAGGGCACATGAACTGAGAGGGTCCCCAGTTAGGAGAAGTGACACCGTGATGCTCCCATCCACAGCTGCAGCCATCTGGACTGCCTGTGAAACCAGGTGGTCTCCCCAGATATGCAGAAGCAGTTGACGCAAGACTGACTTCCAGGCCAGAGTTCTGAGATTAGGATATAAATACAGCTGCCACTGACTTCAGATGCTGGTGGATTGAAAGGTACAGAAGGTTATGGCAACAGTCAGGCAGGGGTCATTCAGTCCAGGCAGGGCCACATGCTGTTGGATCAAAACAAGTAAGTTACACACTGAAACCACTCATGTAATTTTTCCAAGCACGGACAGCAGGCATCAGTGAAGACCGCAAAAATCTGAAAAGTAAAATACTGGTTGGCAGCTGCTAGACGTGAAAGTGAGACACAGTTTGGGATGGGGTAGCATATTACTGAAATTGTCACTGCTCATGATTTGACAGCATTACAAAGGAAATAATTTTCCCAGTTTTGAAATATGCATACGAACGTCTGATCCATTAAACACACATCAGTATGTTGCCACCTGTTCCAGTCATGCTTGATAATGAATGGTATGCAGAGATAATACACCTGCCTGGCCTTGTAAATGTTCTGCAGGGAAAAATCAAAATTAGGTAATGTAAGTCAAATTTGGATGGATAGTCCTGTTACAGTCAATGTTAAATTCAGTGCCCTTAATTACTTTGTTCCTTTGAATTGGAAACCCTTCAAATAATGAGGGGGGGAAATAAAGCTTCTTGACAGTTAAGAGCCAAGGAATATAATTTTGTTGCAAGGTCCATCAGTTACCCACACATGACAGCAAATCCCCATGCAGATCAATCAGAGAGGTGACAGAAAATGGAAGCAAGTGTTGGCACACACACTATTCAAAGATATTACAGCTAATGTTGACATGCCTAAAGATAAAGCAAGCAGAGCTGCCATTGAGATCCCACTGAATTCAGTACAAATCTTCCATTTACACTGCGGGGCTGTGATGTAGCTATTAAAAAAAAAATAGGAAGGAAAAGACACCAATTAAAGACAAGAAAGGGGTTAACTTTAAGCGTATACTAATGCCTCTGACTATCTGCTAAAGTACTTTAAACACCAGGTTATTTTCTGTCTGAAAACTGAGACTCTTATAATAGCTTCCAAAAACCTTTGTCTGAGGGAACCTCAGTCTTGCATCCATGCAGAGCAGATTCAGGCTTATGGTGTGCTTTAAACCTCAGGGTGGAAATTTCTGCCTAGGAAGTTTTCCTGCATAAATATATAAGACATTGAAGCTGTGGGTGTCTCTGCTAGAACGACTGTGAAGTGCCGTAAGTCAGCAAGAGATGAGAGGATAATATGCACATCTCATGCACTCATTTCTGCCTGTTGGGCTCTTACATGGTGTTGACTTGCAAAGAATCACTGCCAAATGAGTCTGCTCCAAACAGGCTCTTGGACTCTTGTCCCACCATGGCATTTCATTACCCATCATGTTTAAGGAGGGATGAGTGACTGCAAGGATTCACTGTGCAGTTTATCAAAGCTTGCATGTGGCTTTTCTTGGTAGGAGCTGTGTGAAACTCAGAAACACTTCTTCCGTCTCTGATTTTTTTCTTTTGAGAAACAAGGGTTTACAACCCTGCAGCCAGCAAGTCAGTCACCCATTTGTAAATGTCTAATGAACTTGCAGTTGCAAAGACTACCTGTCTGTCACAAACCAGGTGGATACTACACAGCAGGTAGCTCAAATGACTTATATGTCACATTTTTATACATCTATCTATCTATCTATCTATCTATCTATCTATCTATCTATCTATCTATCTCCCATGCAAGTGAATCAAGACTGGGCAGAAAGTCAGGTTTTATAACTGGTTAATATTCCTTTTCCAAGCTTCTCCCCTGAGCAAGCTGTCACTGGACTGCAAGAGGCCAAGCTCACTCTCCAGATATTTCAGCTAGGAGACTCACTGATACGAACAGAAACTGGCCATGTCACTGAAATCCAGCTACTGATGAAACTTTGTCTGAATTCAAGGATCACCAGTTCTGAGTTCAGTAAATTATTTCTCACCAGTTGGGATATTAAACACAGCGTTGCAGACAAATACCAGGATAATTACACAGGGAGGTTCTCATACTATATAACTTAGGAGCTAATTTAGGCACCCAAGTCACTTAGAGAGTCTGCAAAGAAACACTGATTCCCTCAAAGGAGAATTCAAAGCTTCAAAATTAAATATCTAGGAGAGTTTAAAATAACTGATGTGAACACAACAACCGTCCTCCATAGTTTATAATTCCCCTTGTACTTTAACTGGTCATGAAATTTCTCACAACCTCCTTGTATAAAGCTGTTGTGTGATCTTGCAGAAGGCTGACACACCTCTCTTGAACCCCACAGGACAGGAGGCTGCTTGTGCCTGGTGCCCCAGTTGTCATCCTTTGGTAGCAGGGGTACTCTACTATTAAATATGGTTGCGCATTGATTCCTGATGTTCTCAATTGAAAATAAGGTACTGGGCTTATATAAAATGCCTCTGGCAGCAAGTTCTTGAATTTTCCCATGATTCTGAGATGCCCAACACATTATTAATATGTTTTCTTATTCCAGGCTCTGGTTTGTGGGGCTCCTGTACACGATGTGTGTATCACACATCACTCACTCCCAGTATTATCCTGTGAGTTTATGCTGAAGCAAGGCCAGACACATATGAGGAATTAAAAAACACTCAGCAGTGTTAATCCCTGCATTGTACTCAGTTCTTGAAAGGCCTGATCAGCTTGATACTTTTCTGACAGATGCCAATGACAGAATTTTCATTTAAGTGTGATGTGGTGAGACAGGAGGCTTTCTGTCATATAAACAGTCTTCATAAGTATATGTAACGTGTAGAATCATAGAAAAGGGAGCTGGAAAGGACCTTAAAATGTCTCCCAGAGCAGGCCAGACAGCCTGATGGATATTTCTCTAACCTCCTCTTTAAGAACCCCACAGATGGACCTTCCCCAGGCGGGCTATTTGCTGTCTTTACTGCCCTTAACTGAGTCAATGTGCTACCTAGTGTCTTGCCAGAATCTTTTTGTGCAGCAGATAAAGCCTGCTGGTTTCTGTCTTATTCATCATGGATGCAGAAAACGTAAGGCTCCCTTCTTTGCAGCAGCCTTTTCTGTATTTGAAAACCATTATCACGTCTCTGCTTCATTTTCTCTTCCATAGATTGCACAGTACCAATTAGTTCAATCTTTCGTTGTAGGTCGTGTTTTCTAGTTCTCTGATCATTTTCTAGTTCTCTGATCATTCTCACACTGCATAATAAGAGCTTTGTGAAAGAAAAAAAGGAATCAGAATTATCTTACTTATTATTACTTCAATTAATTATTCAATCACAATGAATTTTATTTGGGTTATTGTTAGTCTACCTTTGATGCTTAATAACATGTACACAGATATATCCTTATGGATTGTGCTTCTGGGTTATGTTGGCTCACAGTCTTTGTGAGTTGCATTTCAGGGAATAAAAGAAGTCTACAAGCCAAAAAGACATGCTCTCAGGGCTAAGAAATATAGACATCCTCTCTTTCTTGCTATGTGGTAGCTAATCCTCCCCTGATAAGACCAGATACTTGTCTGGCATTGTGTATCTGCTGCCAATGTACAAGTCCACAGCAGAAGTGTAAATAGCTTCAGTCTGGCTGTCCTTCCTCATCCCGTTGAGCCCAGCCCCAGTCTCTGGGGCTTCTGCAGCTTCTGCTGCACATACCTGACACCCTGGTTACCCCTCTGGTCCCTGCTTGTTCCCACAGACCCGTGGCTGACCATTGACTCAGTGCCTGCAGCATAACGTGTGAGGGCTGAATTCAGATTACACACTGTCTTTAGTGCCAGCCTTCCTTGCCTAGCAAAGCTGCCATCCAAATAGGCTTCCTCTGGATAGGGGTTGAAGGAGAGAGTTTCCATGTACTGCCAATGATATGAAGGTCCATGTTGAACTACACTTCTGAAGTGTTTCCGACCTAGCAGAAGTTTGCTTTCAGTGGAGGCTTAAGTGACAGTCTTAACACAGTTTGCCAGATCAAAATACGAGGGTAGTCTCAAGGACCAGACAGAAGCTTAAGTTCTTGACTCTTCTAGTTGAGTAGCATCTAAAAATAAAGCTAATGAAGTCCCGTATAATACTGAAATAACATTATTGTATATGATCCATACATAAAGACTTAGTGCAATGCTTCCCTGGATGTGTCTTTGGGAAAATACTCTGTCTGCAATGAAGGCAAGAAGAAACTTTGAATCATGTCTGCCAAAGCCAATAGACCTCAGTAAAGGAAATCATGATTCTTATTATCCCAAGTGCTATATAGAGGGATATCTGACAATCAAAGAGTTAATCCAATTGGAAAATAAAAAAACTTGCCATGCAGTCTGTTCCCTTAAGAGGTGCTTTCTTCATTTTCACTCAAATTCTGTAAGAAAGAAACAGAAGATAAAAGCTGCTAGAAAGCTGTGCAATTTAGGAGAGAAAGGAGAGGAACAAAACCAGAGGGGAAGAGAGGTGGAACAAAAGAAACTCACTCAGAGAAAGGAGAGCAAAGAATATCCACTAAAAAGGAGAGAAAGGCTGGCATCAAAAGGGGTTTTCAGCCTCAGAAAGCAGCCAGCAGCCAGGCACTGCAGGTGATATCGCCAACAAATCCAGACTGCAGAGAGAGATACTCTTGCAGGACATGCTACTGGTGTAGGGGTTAGGAGAGAAAGTGTGATTTTTACAGGACTGAACTTCAGAGGGATTCTTTGAGCACCGGGATTCAAGCTATTTTGTAGTTGCTGAATGAAGATCAGTGGTCTGTTTCACCTTTTGTGTTTCTCTTTTTTGATTGACCTGTTATTTATGGACTCCTGCTTCAGTGAGCTATAATAATTAAAAAAGATTGAGTTTTTAATTAAAGGTATAATAAATTTGGATTTTGGTCACAGAGAAAAATGTTCCCTGTGGAAAGTTGTTATTTTTATATAAAAATATAATGCCTCTGCTGGAACACCCTTCTGAGGGAGACACGACTAAAGAAATGGGATATGATCAGAATTTTGTGGACTGCTCTAGTCTCCTTTTCCCCCCTCACAAAATAAATTATGCATTAACATCTTTGAGTTCCCTGGGTCATCTATGTCCTAAAACCCCCTAAAGGATGCTCAGCATCCTAATGCACCCAAAAGTGGTGTCACATCTGTGAATCACTGTCACCAGAATAAATTATTCATAATCTGTCACACACGTGCTTTCTTTTGTTACTGTTGGCCTTGCCCCTGCCCAGGCACTGTTCCGAGGCCTGACCATTTCCCATTTGGAAGGAGTGTGCCTTTGGCATGCACTAGCAGGAGCCTGGGGACCAAGCTCCCGGTGTCACCAGGAGGGAAGCAGGGCAGCAGGGGCAGCACACAGCAAGCCCAGTGCCTCCCTCCAGCACATCTGCTCTGCAGGGCCGGTCCATCTGTGAGCAAAAACACAGAGCAAACATGCAGAAGAGGAGATGTCATTTTCCCATAGCCATTCATCCCTATGAATGTTCCCCATTTACAAGCTCAGTTCTTCAGAGCTGTTCGCAGTTGCTCTAGGAGCTGCAGAAGGAATAAAACCAACTGACAAGGCCAGGTTGGATGGGGGTCTGAGCAACCGGGCCTAGTGGAGGTGTCCCTGCCCATGGCAGGGGGGTTGGGACTGGATGATCTTTAAGGTCCCTTCCAACCCAAACCATGCTATGACTGTACGACTTTCCAGTGGATGTGTTTGTGTTGCTTGAGTAATTTTTTTCAACAAGACAGTTGTGCCCCTTCAGCACTTAGTGGCTTCTTTAGTTAGAATTAACCCCAGTTGTTATCAAATGAGTCCCGTTCTCCCTCACAGCCCTCCTTCCACAGCGGAGTTGGCGGAAAAATGTGGGGTGGTGCTGTGCATGATTTCACAGCTAGATCTATGAGCATTGGAAGTGGGTAGAGAAACAATGCAATTGCTCGAGCCTGGCCACATATCTCTGCCACCGGCTATTTTATGAAAAGGGAAGAAATGAATTTACTTAGGAAGCCACTGCTCCTCTCTCAGATTTGACTGTTTGAAAGCCGTGGAGAGTGGAATGGCAAAGCAAACAGACACGCACAAACTGGCTAGTTTTTGTAAGAACCCAAGATAGAATATGTGCTTAAAGTATCTTTGGGTACTGCACTGACCTTGAGCTCTTTCACTTCATTAATTCTATGATTTTATCACCACATTTTCCAATTTAAATATTCTCTTCCCCCTTCCTGTTAAAAAATTTCTGTCCCTCCCTCTCCCACCCCTCACCAATCTCCCCTTTTCTTTCAACTCTCATAATCCTTGGTGTGATAATGGGTAAGGAAACATTTTCAGACAAAAGTCTGGTATTTTAATTTTGATAACCTTCCTAAGCAGCAAGGTTTGTGTGGGATGGAGATTAATGAAAGCCAGGCACAATGCGCCCTTGTCACCAGGTAGAGTAAGAAGCAGATAACCCTCATGGAAGCAAGTGATTCAGAAGTGGAGTAAGTAATAACACATTTTAATTTTTCATGCATCCCTACCCACTCTTTAATGGAAGGAGAACCCAAACTGCAAGCAAAGAGAATATGGAAAAGAAACAGCAGCCTTACCTTTGGATGGGCTGAGAGGAGAAGGGGCCTGGGGGTGCCCTGCCAGCAGCAATAATTGGGCCTGACCCAGGGCCTGCTGTAGCAAGTGGATGGTTTTTTTTGCACATTTTTATCACCTATCCTATGGAGCCAAGTAAGCTCCACAGTCCCGTAACCCCCAAATCCACGTGGTGCCCACTGTTGTGGGTAGCAGAGGCAGAGAGGGGAGGAGAGATGACAGCGGGGCAGAGCCCTGGGTAGCCCTCGCAGGGTGCAGAGGTGCAGAGGCACCGCGGCTTATGAGCCAGTACCCAGGAGCTGCCCAGCCAGGGCTGCCTGTGCTTGGCCAAGATGGGCAGCTTGCCTCCCTGGCAGAAGGAGATGCTCTGCTCCCTACGGACGCCTTTCCTCGCCATGTCCTATTCAGATGGCAGGGATCACCTCAAGCCCCAAAACTTGCTGAGGAACCTACTCATTTTCCTCTCAGCCCCAGGGCTCATCAGAAAGCACTAAACCCATGTCACAAGCAGATCCTTCAGCAAGAAGCGTCTCCTGAAGACTTGCACAGCCTTTCTTGATGCGTGGAGGTAGCTACCTGCTGCTATTTACCACTGCTTTTCCCAGTAAAACATTTGCCAGGGAGTCCATTGCTGGCAAGGCACAGCCCAGGTATATTTCTACAAATAGGGCAGGGCAGGAGAAGTGTAGGAGGGGATACTCCAGCTTGATGGTGGTGGAAGCTGAGCCATGTGTGTCTTCAGGACAGCTGCATACACAGCTGTCCTGGCCCCCCATTCCCTCCCTCTCAGATTTTCTTCATCTCACAGGTGGTCATTACCAAGAGATGGGGTAGATATGGCCAGAACAGTGAAGATTTAGCTACTTTCTGGTGTTTTAACCACAAAGTTAAACCTCTCTCTGAAAAGTTGCCCTTGATCCTATATTGTGATGAGACTTGGATAAACCTATAGTACATTTTATACCTGGATTATTTTTAAGTCTTTGAGTATAACTGTTGGCCTTAGCTAATCTCCGGTCACCTCACCCAAATTATATTAGAATGAGAAATTACTTAAGTAGTCATGGATAAGTAGCTCACTTCTCGACTTTTTGTCTCATGAAACAAGCTTCTGAAAATAATTTCTGAAGTGTTTCTTGAATGCTCTGTCAAAGGGTTTGAGAACCAATACTTTCTGAATGAGTACATAGCTCAAGAGAGTTGCTAGAATGAGGAGGGCAGGGAAAAGGCTGCCTGGAAGCATGGAAGAGACAGGGTGAATGTTTGAAAACATGCAACTGCAGTACATGTACATAACAAAAATGATAAAACTGAAATAGAAAAGAAAATTATGAATTCACATGGGACAGCTTGAAGCTGTTACCCATCATGACGCCTTCCTGTCACTGTTTGCATGAGGAAGCTACAAGAGTGAAAGCAGAAATGAAAACGGCATGGCCAGACTGCAATTCCCTGTTCAGTTCAGTGCAGCTGGTGGATCCGGGCTTCTGAGAGAAAGGACAGCATTTAGATGGTGACAGGGACCACCCCAACAAACAGCACTGAATATGAGTAAGAATTATTGAGTAGGTCAGACAATTTGAGGATCAGTCTGTTTCCCTAAATTAGGAGCTCAAGTATGAGCCTTTCAGTTTCCATAAGGTCTAGAGAGCAGCTCACTTGTCAGCCCTGCCACTTTTATGTTTGTTGTTTTCCTACAGCCCAGACCTGTGCAACCAACTCCATCTGCATTTGGTGACCGTCACCTCAGGACTCTCCCTCCCCCGGCTGCATGGCAGGTCTGTCCTTGAGTGCCAGCTCCTTGCCTGCAGTCTCGCTCTGGCTGCAGCTCAGACAAGTTTTGACAGCTCGTGTTGTGCTTTTTTACTTTTAACTGTAGACATGCACTGCCCCCTCTTTTACCTATCTGCTTGCTGCTTTGTTGACCTTGTGTGTTCAGTTTGCTAAAACTGTGGCTGGGTTTGAGCAGTTACAGCCTAACCAGAAGGCTCAAGAAACTGCTTGTTTCAATGCATGCACATAAATAATCCTAACAAACAAAAAATGATTCAACTCATTTCACATTCTAATAAACAAAAGCAACGACCCAGATGTCGACATCTGGTCGATGTCACCGACCCAGATCACATTTGTCCTGTTTTCCACAAACTTTTTTCAGCATCAGAGCTTCAGGGGCAGAACAGACACATGCTGGTAAGACTGCATCTCATTTTGGAAATTTTGCCATTTTCTGGATTCCCCTCAGACACCTTATATCCAAAATATGACATACCATCAAAGAATTTGTCTCGCAGCAGCAGACTTTTTCCTGACAACATGTTTTTGATGGAAGCTTCTTTGCTCATTTGTAACCCTTTGGTTGTACTTTGGCTAGTGGATTAATCTGTTTTGTGACAACACAGAGGTTTGTAAAAAAACTTGTGCATAGGTATCAAAGTTTTCTCCTATGACTAGTGGCTACCACAGTAAGTACTGCAGAAAGCAATAAATCTCACCCTAACTGTAGTAAATGTTTGTTGCAGTGCTTGGTGTTGCTTAGCTGCTGCAGCTTTCCCTGGGAGCGCAGCGGGGGCTTCTTGGGACAAGGCAGGGATTCTCTGCCCTCCTGCAGTCCATCTCGGACTCCCCGCACCGCTGCTCCGGCTGTTAGCCTGCAACTTCAGTGATGGCAAAGGAGGGGAGAAGGCTCTCCTCATGGCACTGCAAAGGTCTTTATTCCATGCTGACTCCCCAAAGCCTGAGGCCAGCACACGGGCTGGCCCCCAAAGGCAGAGGAGAGGAGCTGTGGGCAGCCTGCTCCCAGGGACAGAGAGACAGCCACATCCTTTGGAGCCTCAATTTACCCGGGTACGAGTGGGGCGGAGAGAACACATGGGCAAATGGTTTCAGGGCACAGGGGTGGTACATGGGCGGAGTTGGGATACAGGAACCAATAGGGAGAACTCGAGGAGTGGCCAGGACTAGGGCAGGGGAAGAAGGGAGACCCCATGGGGAGGGTAGGAAGCGATCAGTCAGAGGGGGTACAGTGCTGCGAATGTTGTCCCTGCTCTTCCTACCTAGGCCTGTTTCCCAGCCTCACTTTTCTCAGGAATCTTTTTCTGATTTGCAGATTAAGTTTTCTCACAGGCAGGGTGTCCCTGTTGGTTTTTACCAGCTGCGTCCGTTCCTTTTCACAGTTTTTCTGCCTCCCTCATGCTCAGTTACTGGATTGATCGACAGAGGGCAGTAGTATCTCACTCCAGCTTCCAGTCCTCTTTCCTGCTCCTCTTTCCCCTCCCGTTTGAGTGTCTGCATCCTGCGTCTGCTTCTCCTACTTCCAAACTTTCACCTTTGACCGGTGAAGCGGGGTGCCTCCAGCAGTTACGGGGGGCACAAGAATAGGTGTCTTTCTGCAAACCCTGGCACAGTGCTCAGAGGGCTTCTCTGAGCCAGGGCAGGCTCTTTGTGAGCCAAAGCAAAGGGCTTCTCTGCCCAGGGCAGCGACGG
Source organism: Oreocharis arfaki (assembly GCA_013398015.1). Taxonomy (NCBI): domain Eukaryota; kingdom Metazoa; phylum Chordata; class Aves; order Passeriformes; family Paramythiidae; genus Oreocharis; species Oreocharis arfaki. The sequence continues at coordinate 334,084 of VZRR01005015.1, forward strand.
TGCTGCATGTTAACATAGACTCTGAATGCGATTCCACAACTCACAGTTTGAGGGTTGTTAAAAACCAATGCAGCCATTTTTTTTTTACAGAAGTCCTCGACCTAAAACTTGCAGGAGGGGCAGAGAGCAACCTCCTGGGCAGGCCCTGGCACTCAGCATTCCTGCTGCCAGGGCATGAGTCTGTCTGTATGCCAGGCAGATGCTCAGGATGCTGCTGACTGATTCCAAAGCCTGTGGGTGTGGATCCGTTGTCCAAGGACTGCGGTGAGCTGATGGCCAGCAGACTTAGATTCAATCCATCCACACAGGCATCCACTGGAAAATACACAGGGCTCCCCAAAGAGGAAAGGATTGAAAGGAACTCTCTCTGAGGTTTAAGCCCTACTGGAAGTTGCTGCTTCCATTTAATTTTCAGTCAAATACCTGCACTTGTCTGGAAACTGTTGTGTGAATATACTTCTCTTCCTTCTGGGTGGAATTCAGGAAGTATTTGCTTATGTGTACAACTGTCCCCCTGGAATGGGAAAAGTCAATGATGAGTATAAAAATCACTGTATGTTCTAGCCGAAAGTCAGTACTACCCCATAGGAAAATGTGTTAGGGATTCTACAGTGCAAGTACTTTTCTGAGCTAGACTGCAGCTTTAAGCCCTGGACTTAGAAAATCTTGCTCTGTTCATGTTACGGACTGTGAGTTGCCTGATTGAAGTTGCTCAGGGCTGTTCGTGCTTCAGGACACTGAGCAGGCAGGGAAGGCTTTGAGGGGGCTCACACAGCCAGCAATGGGCTCTATCTATGCTCCCTCAAGGGCAGGCAAGGGAGCAACTAATAACTGCCTCTGTGATAAGGATCTGTTTGTCTAAGGATGCACCTCTGTGGTCTTCTGGCTGACAGATTTTCCCTGCTCAGACTCCAGGAGAGCTGAAGGGCAGCTACTTCTCAGCATCTGGGTACATGATTAGCATGGTATTTACTGCAATGAATATAGGCTGCCATGCAGCCATTTTATACCTTTAGTCTGGGCTTGTCCTCCTAAGAACAGGAGAGAGGCCGTAGGAGGTCAGTCTAGAGCTTCATCTAGCCCAGCATTCTGGCTCTGCTCTTGCCTATTGGACAATTCACAGGGAATGTGTGTAAGGGAAAGGGCCAGTATGAAACAGCTCACATCTGACAATGAACATCAGACAATGTTCAGGCACTTTCTGGCAAGGCAGTTATGTCCAAACTGTCATATTTAATGATAACTGAATGTGAATGAACAAGTCTAAATATTTTTTAACAAATATATATTGTTGAGTTCAACATCCTGTGACAGTAAGTTGTACAGTTTTCCTTAGAGTCACAAATCATCCTTTCACTGTTATTCTCTTATTACAGAAAGCTAATAATATCTTATTGTATCTTCCCTGAAGCCCACTGTGCTAGCTTGCAGGAGACCAGAGGTAAGATTTTGCCTGTTTTCCATTTTACAAACCAGTTGCCTGTGGCTGCTACTTGTCTTGCGTTGCATCTGCCCTTCACTGCATCATTGACAGATTTTGTGCATGTGGTTGAATATTCCCATATTCTTTCTTCCCTTTCTGAGGTGACAATGTCTGCCAGCCCTTGGGAGGAAACCGCCCACCACGTGTGCCAGCATCCGTGGAAACTCTCCAGGCAGAGATGGCTTGCAGTTTTCTTTTATGGCTATCACTGTTCAGATGGAGTTTCCCTGCAGGTCTTGTTGAGCTTGATTATACTGGAGCAGAAGAAATCAACTTCCCCAGCAATCTGAAAGCAGCAAGGCACAGAAAAGAACCCTTAGTTCTGCCCAACTATTTAAGAAGCATTGAAAGACCAATCAATTGGCAACCTAACATTTCTGAGGCTTTTTTTTGCACTTTTTGGAGAGATTTCACAGTTCCTCACCTTGATGCAGGTGAACTCTGAAGATGTTAAGTGACCAAGGCTGCCATTTTTGGTCAATAGAAAGGGTGCTTATTTGTCTTCTTGACAAATGCACATCAGCAGCCTCACTAATAGAAAAGAAAAAAGGTGAACCTGATAGTCATGGAGTACTCATGTTATATATAATTCTCTTATTACTGTTGGCCTTAAAATACTTCAGCATGATAGGATTAGAGCCAGTGTCATCCTTTTTTATTTAAATTTAATTTATACAAAATAATGTTCTTCTTGCTCCATTTCTTCCAATTCCCTCTCTTTTTCTCCCCTGTTCATTTTTCTTTATAATTTCAAAGTTAGTCTGTTCACCAATGTCACCCCCTTCCACAGTCCCACACTCCGCCTTTGCAAAACACAGCAAAAGGCCAGGCATTTATTCTTCTTGCCATTTGCAGCAATTAGAAGTAGGACTTTGCAAACTGAGTTGCACTGTCATTCAGCAGATGTCATTCAAAGCTTTTGCAGAAACAGACAAAAGGTATTGATATTCCTCGCTTGAGTTTTGTTTCCTCTAGCACCAGTGTTACCTACCCTTCTAGGACAAGTGTGTATCACAGCGTGTTTTTCTTTGTACCATTTTTACCCTTCCTTGACCACACTGGCCTTTTTCAGCTGGCTCAGAGTGGCTTTGGAGGCCAGTCTGTAACTCTGATGGGTGTGACTCTGGCATGTGGTTTAGCTCCTGTAGGCCTCATGTGGGTGGGGGACAGTAAATGGATGGTGGGATGTGGAACTCTGCATTAAATCACACACACTTCACTCAGCAGCTGGGACTGGCTGAAGCTGCCCTGCCCCAAGGCCAGCTGAGAACCTCCCTCACTTGGCTTTTAATTGTTGCCTAACCACTACTGCAGAAAAATGATTTTATCAAAACCCCACATTTTCTGATTCTTTGTGTCCTTCCTTCCCACTCAAAAGCTGCTCCCGTCTGCTTAGGGAGCAGTGCCTGCTCCCACACATGCAAGTGCCCTCAGGAAAAGAAGTCACAGTAAAATCTTCATCAGACTCTGCACATGCAGCTAGAGACAGTGAGAGTGGTGGTTTTAGGTGTCCCTAAACTCCTGTCTGTTAGTGAGCATCACAAGAGCTCACCCTTTGCCAGCCCAGTTATACTCTGAAATGCTGCGCTCTTCAGCACTCCGAAAATCTCATATAAAAATTAGAGATTTCTCAATAAAACTCCATGTTTCTGACAGAAACATTATTGGCTCTTATTATAAAAATAACATACACCCCAAGCATTTAACAGAAAGAAACTCATGTGCAGAAACTCAGGTAGTGAGGCAGCCAAGCATGACTGGTGTTGGGTGTAACGGAAGTTAGTGCTGAAGCTGTACGGGTAATATATTAATTCATACGTATATGGCTGATTATGTATTATTACTACAATTAAGGAATATTGCCAGTGGAATACAATGTTATGACAATGTAATGTTCTCTAAACTACCCTCTTGGCAGATATAAAAAATAAATGGAAAATCTGGAGGCAAAAAGGCAGTGAGTTGCAGAGTGGATGAATTTGGCCCACCTTCCTTGCTAATGTAGAACATTTGGCTCTGGAATGTGATGCTGGATCACTTGCTTTTACAGCAACATCACCTGTCTGTGACAACCATTTAAAAACCATAGTCCCAGTCACAGTAACTTGCACCATCACTACCCAAAAGAGCAAAACCAGCTGCAGTTAGCAAGGATGTTTCCTTTTTAATGTTTTTTTTTTTTTTAATGCGAGATCTTTTGGTTCACTAAAGCAGGAATTAAAAGCAACCGAAACGTGTTAATGTGGGTTTTGCTGTGGCCGTATGGAATAATCATGTTTAAAAATGTGCATTCGTCAAGTGTTATGTTTAAATAACCAGTGCTCCAAAAGGCATTAATTACCAGAGTTATGCAAAACTGTCATCATGGCCCAGCATAGCCCCTCAAGGGTCAAGGCTGCTTGGCAAGTGTGAGAAAAGCCACTGCTGTGAGCCAGAAATGAGTCGGTAGCACTGAAGAAAACTAGGCACAGCTGGACAGGCTTATCTTTTTGTGTTAGGTCTGTGTCCAGATGTTTGAATGGATGACAGCTCTGGAGATGCTTCAAGGAAAGGAAAATGGAAATAAAGAATAATTGCCTTGAGGTTTTGCTACCTACTCAACACTTCCTCACCTGAGCCAAGCCAGTAATGTCTGGAGAAACTGCATAGCACAGAGTGAGGATGATTTACACCAGGCACAAAACTGGCTATTAAAATCTTTGTGTCCTAGAAAATGCCTTCTCTTAACTAGCTCAATTTACGCAGACAGGTGAGTGTATCAGGGTAGAAAGTGGAAGTAGGAAAGCAGCAATGAGCCCCTACTGGCTTCTAACAGCAGCATTATCTTAATAGTTATTAAATGAGGTGAAAATAAGCTGAGGGGAAGCGTGAGAGGAAAATTCAGGGGCAAGTGGCAGAGCTCAGTGAGCTGCATCATTAAGATGCTGCAAGAGATAGAGGACAAACATCTGCAAATCACAAACGCACTTGCCAGCCCAGAACTGCAGAGAAGTTTGCCAGTTTCTCTCCTCTCCTGTGCTTAGACTGAGCTCCTTTAAAATAAAATCATTATAAAACCTTCCAAGAAGGCCAGTGCGAAAGAAAATCTACCCCAAGGCCTTGCTTAGGTAGAGCTATACCTTTTAACAGCTTAACAATGATATAGTCTGATGGACAATTACATTCTGTGCTTAAGGAAGACTCTTATGCTACAAAGGAACCTCAAAAAAAAAGCCCCAAAAAACCAACAAGATCCAATTTTCAGGATCTGCAAGTGGCAAAAGAAATTGCATAGATAGTATGTATTTTTACAAATCCATTTTCCTCTCTCTTACTTGTTTTATCCTTAGTGTGCAATTTAGATGTGTCTAATAGATAGCAAGGCTGCATGAGAGCACTGCTACAGAAGGCTCCTGAGTGGGCTAAGCTAAGTGCTCAAGTCCTTAAGCACTAAGTGCTGCCGAGTCCTGCAGCTGGGCTGACAAGGTTGGTACCATTAACTCGAATAATTTGTCCCATTGATGCCTTGAGTTTTAACTTTTATGATTTAAAATCCTGTACTGTCTATAGCATAACTCTGAAGTTTCTTGTAGTCTGTTAGCTGCTGCTCTCTTAGGCCAGATAGACGTAACAAAGCCTCTCCAGGCCTGCCCTCCGAGGACACACAGCCTGTCCTAGGCCCAAAATGTAAACCAACATCTTGGGAAGGGGAGAGGCGAGCAGAGGAAAATTACATCATTAACTGAAGCTTTAATTGGAGAATTAACCCTCATATGCAAATGGACCAAACTTATAAAAGTGTGAAGAACTCGTGACCTGGGGTCCATCTTGGGGTCCATCTTGGCAGTAGCCTCTGGCTCCCCAGCGTGTACCTTTGAAGGCCCTTCAAATAAATACCTACCTTTACCCCCTTACTCTTGTCTAGTCTGTGTTTTTTAGGTGGCCTGATAAGGCATCACCATGGCATTTTAGGCAAAGTTCTCTGGCTCTATTTTTTACCCCAAGACTCCAGTCTCAGAGAAAAGCCTGTGTCTTCCTGGCTGGTTTTGCAGATGGGTCAGCCATTGCCTCATGAGCGTGTGCTTGCACTAGGTCATCAGGGTTTATGGTGTGATCCTTGTCCACGTTTCCCATGGCTCTCTCCTAAGCTGGACCGGTACATTCATACAGGAAAGGAATAACCTACTCTTGTTGGACAGTAACTTCACCTCACTGCGTAGGTCACTTGCAATACTCCTGTCCCTATCACACTGCAGTATTTGCACGCTAAATACACACCAGCACTCCTTCTGTTTCAGCTCAGGAACTAATTCCAGAAGATGTGGTCATCCTTCAGGCTGGGGAGCGGGGAGGGAGGCAAGGGCGTGGTGTGCACAAAACACATGGCTCAAGGGGTTTCGCTGCCTGGGATTTCTTGTCTTTAAACTTAACTTCACCTGGTCAGAGAAGCTGCTTCACCCGGTGGTGTGAAGGTGGGAGAAGAGAGGCAGCCACTTCATTTTAATCAGCCCTTTTCACCCTTCTGCTCTGGGTGGCAGACCTGAACGCATGGCAAAGAAACCCTCTGCTCAGACCATCCTGTTGGCTTTCAGTAGAAAGTCATGTCCATTTCTTCCCTGAAGGGATGTGGCAGCCCCTCCTAGAGAGTGTCCCTTGTGCTAACATGGCAAGCGGAGAAGGCACATAAGGCTGTGTGCTGTGACGGGAAAGCTGTGATCCGGGTACAACCAGTGGCCATTCTGTTGCTTCCAGCTGACCTGTGGTCTGAACATCCCCGCAGGATGGTCTGTGCTCTCAGAAGTTGTCTTCAGCAGAGGTGAATTGCACTCTGAGAAAAGCCTGAAGCATAATGCTCTGAGAGCTGTGTTTTGAACAGCTGCTGAAGACACCACTGAAAACCAAGAATTTGCCAATGCAGTCATGCCCAAGTTGAATTTAGTTTGTACAGTCTCTTGGTACAGGATCAAATTTGCCAGATCAGACACCAAACTGCGTGAATTATCATGACTAAATTCGGTTTACACATATGGGCATTTTTCTATTATGTACAGCCAGCTTCTTTTTCTCTCTCTGCAATTAGCTGGTGTCTTGGGGTGACTTTATGATGTTGTATCCCATATCACCCAGATATGAATCCTGTGCCTTTCTGTGCCTTTAAAGCTGGGTGCGAGAGAAGGAAAAAAAGCCAGACAAACTTTTTCTGTGCTCCAAGGTCACTACTCCTCTCTGCGTTCTTCTGCTGCGGGGAGATAGCTGCTGCTGCTGCAGAGAGGGGAGGAATCACCCTTCCTTGCTTTTCCAGCCAGTTCTCGAATCTGTTTCTTCGGAGAGAGACAGAGAGTTAAACTTTGTTTTCCTGGGACTTTGGTTTTTCCTTCTTCTCTTCTGGACTGTTCAACAATACCAGAACTCACTGGGAAAACCTTCCGCTGAGGCCCAGAAGGGGCCTGCGCCAAAACCCCAGCTCCGAGGAGGAGGAGAGAGACCGCACCCACAGAAGGACTCTAAAATCTTCCAGGTTTCTCTCCACAGCGAGAGGTTTTATTATTTAGAATTATTATTATTTTCCTGTGTGTTTGTTAAATAAATAGTTTTGTTTCTTTTTCGCTTTCCTCCGAGGGATATCTTTTTTTCCCCAAACCTGGTGGGGAGGGGTGGCTGTAACCTGCCTTCTTTTAGGAGACGTTTCTTTCAGAGCCTTTCCCTGAATTTGTGTCAAACCGGGACAGCTGGGAACAATCAGTTTTCCTGATGGCCCTCTGAAAACTGAAAAGATCAAATATATTCAAACTGTTTCAAAAATTGCATGTCCTTAGGAGCAAAAATGAGAGGTTGTGACACTGCTGTAGAGCTTGCAGTCAGTTGGTATGAAAGCAGGTTGTTCTAAAGGACTTGCAGCTGCCTATTAACAATGAGTAAGAAGTCTTGGGGAGAGGGGATGGAGATGGGCCAGAAAAAGAGGAGAAAGACACTAAGCAAAAGCATTTTCGCTCCCTCACTTGTGAGAAATAGGCTGATTCAGCAATGATTTTAAAAAGTTTTTTAACATTAAAAATGTTAAAATGGTAGTGTTTTAAAAGTGCTTTCAAAATTTTTCCCAACAGTGACTCTTCCAATCTCTAGAATGATTGTGGTCTGCTTTTGAGAAATGGGGTGCAATGAAAGTGTGTTAAATACCCCAGGAAAGCATTGAAACACACACCAGATTTTAAGCCAGGATGAGGCTATATTGAACTCTATGGAGTACGTGTGCTACTCAGTGCTGCGGAGACTCAAGGTTTCTGCAGAAAAGTTGTCAGTATATTATGGCAAAGATAATTCTGTTTTCTAAGCCAGACCTATTGCCTCTGCCTGGGATGTCTGTGTGCCATGTAGACATACATACACAGCATTTTCTATGCAGACTTATTCCAATTTATATGTTGATACTTCATGAGAAGGGCCCCCTCGTTTTTTTCTAAGGATCTGACTGGTTGTAGAGGAGTTAAAAATTGTGTGTCACTTGTGAAGGATAAATTCCTGTGGCTATATTTGAAAATCACTTTGCATGAACACTTCTGCTTCAGACCTGAAGAAGGCCCTGTTTGATTTTTCAAAGAAAACATATTGGTTTCATAAAACCCATTACTTTTTCCTACCAACCTTCTCACTCAGTGTAATATGGAAATAACCTGTACTGCAGAGGAAAGAAAATTAGCATAAATATCCATGTATTTTATATATGAGAAAGACATGATATTTTCATGAATGGACAAATTTCCTACAGTTCCAGCGGTCGGGGTGGGTGGGCTTACAAGTGGACGCTGAAAATGCCAAAGAGCTGCCTTAGGGAAATGGTGGCTGACAGTGAGGGGCATTACAGTGAATGACTGCAAACAACGTGGCTAAGTGAAACCACTTGTTTCACAAAGCCAAGGCTGGGCAGAGAGCCACAGGAACCAGACATTCTCCTGGATCACCTTGTGTGTCAATGGCAACAACAACAAAAATGGCCATCGTTGACAAGCACCTGACACAGATTAAAAATATGGATTACTTTTCAATTATTTTCAGGAAATTAACATTCAAAATGAGCTAGTTTGACTACGTGCCACAGAAAGCCCAAATGCAATTCTAATCCAAATAAAAAAATCTATGTCAATCGAAACAACATGGAGGGGAAAGAAATCTGTGATGGTGGCATCTGTTAGAACCTTGGGGTTTTTATGACTGATGTGAATGGCTCTGGATAAAGGGATTAGTTGATTAATTTTGTTATTAGTTGATTACAGGGCCTTTTTAATATTACGGATTTTCTAAAACCGAAAAATCTTAACCCTTCATTTTGCATTATAAATATAAACTGAAGTCTGGTAAAGACTGTGAGAGCATTTGCAGGGCTGTCAAACCATATGGATTAACTTTGGGATGTGGGGGAAAGAAAAAAGGAAGAGCTATTTCTAGATGACAAAGAAGATTATTCCAATATTCCTTTCTTCCCATTGTGCTGGGGAGAAGAAAATACAGTCAGGCCATGTTCTGCATCGAACTCTTCACATGAATTTCTGTGCTCAGTTTGGTAATGAGACTTTCCACAAAAACCCTCACTAACATTCCCTTTTTGGGGTGGCTGATGATAAGAAATCCAGAACTGGCTAGGGAAAATCACTGCACCATGCAGCAGAGCTGAGATTGTTACCTAAGAAATACATTTGCTTTCTCTTTTTTGACTAAATTATTTACAGCTGAAGAGCTCATTTTACTTGTATTTTTCTGTGAAGCAGATAATATTCAATCACCTGCTGAGTTATAGTCGAAAAAACAGTAGGTCTTCATTATCCAGGGTGGTGAACTCAATTGTCTTATGCAAAGGAGTTGAACACCCATTGACTGCAGCAAGCTCAGTTCAGACAATGCTGGAAAATGGTCTTTGTTTTACAAGAATTGAGAAGTGATTAAACACTTGACTGTTATAATGCATTCACATGGATTCCTGTCATGCTGCAGTCTCCCATTGCAAATACTTGTTTCGTCAATTATCTCAACTGGAATAACACAGGAACGGCTCAGATGTGGCATATGAGGTTAACTTCTCTTATTTTTTTGAAAATGCTTTAAAATAGCCTACTCATTTTTCTCTAGAAATTTCAGGTAGAATGTGTTCTTTCTCAATAAACTTTCAACCTTTACTCTCAGGTTTTCAGTGAATATCATTTCAGTTGGGGAACAGCAAGATACAAATGCAGCTCACTGGTACAGGAAGAGCATGACATTTTTCCTTCACATCTCTTCCATCTCTTCCAATGAGCCTTCGTACTACTAGTGTTGTTGAATAATATATTAATTTATGAAAAAAAAAATCTAAAGTATTTAGATCCCTTATTATGCATTATGGGTCCAGTACTGTGCAAGGTGATGAACTGAATATTGCATTTTGAGGTATTATGCTGGCTCCTGGCAGGGTAGGATGTCTAAGTTAAGATTTTGCCCTACTCTGTATTGGTCTAGCTGAGAAACTTTGCCTGCTCTGCTAAGCATCAATTTTTGTTCAGTGCTAGCAGCTTAGATATCAGTTCTAGGTTTTCCCACCAGTAGTTTGAATTATTCTTCAGAAGAACTATGGCATTAAGAACAAGACGTTTCAGACATTGAAGGCCTCTGGAGTTGAAAGTTATTTTGCATGTATTCCCTGAACCTTGATGCTCCTGCTTCTTTCCTTTCCAGTGCAACAGAAGCACTTCTTCTGAGCTGCACCCATCTCACATCTGAGTTTGAGAGATGAGAGGATCTCTGTGGCCACAGAGGTACCTCTTGAGCCTCTATGCATTTGGAGACATTTCTACATCATCTTCTATGGGTGGTGCCTGAAAAATGAAGCCCAGTACACATTTGAGTACATCTGTAGTAGTGGTTCAATAGCAAAAAAAGGAAGAAAAACCATTTCATATATGAATGATATACAGGTATATAATAATATACTTTATGTATTCTATAAGTATATACAAAACATGTACCTTTGTATTATAATATAGATTTATTGCATATCAGATGGTGTATATTGTATACTATATATGAAGTATTATACATTACAATCATGAAGTAAATTGTTGTTATTACTATTTGGATAACTCTGTTCTGCAGAGATCCTGTTTGACCTGCAAAAGCTTCAGAGTAAGGACACTATTTGCTGATGTGATTGGAAGAGCACAGGTAAAATGAGCAGCTGGTCCTGGTGATTTTATTTGCAATGTCATGGATAGCATTTGCCAGAAAATGTCAGAAGGAGATGTACAGTACTTCATCTGTGTGTTTTGCCTTAGGCCACATCTATGGAAGTGATCACTAGCATATACACAATTAATTTTTTAAGGTTTGACAATTTGTAGTACCAGGGAGAAAACTGTGTTAACGCCGAGGCACTAGGATAGAAGAAAAATGACTGACAGTAAGACAGCTCTTTTCCTGGCAGTGCAGGGCCACAGTCAGGGGTTGCTAACAGTCTCCAAACTACATAGGGAAGATTTTGTCAACACAGTGTCAAAGCAGTGTCTTCTGGGACAAAAGTGCTTTATTTATGGGGACAAAAAAATCTCTATTCTGTTAATATGGAAGAAGCAAGGACAACTAAATCTGAGCTCTGTTTTGAAAGAGAAAACTTCAGTCTGTAACCACCCAGTAGTGCATGAAATCAGTAATTAAAAGAGGACAAAGTTGTTTAAACCTTATGTTAACCTCGAACAGGCAGAACAAGTGGAGGGAGGACACGCATGTGTACACACACTCTGTGCCTTTCTTAAAAGCAAAAATCATTAATCTGTTTTTAGTTGTGTAGAATATTTCTTGGTGATTTGGATATGTCCCATTTTCAAGAGTTACTTGGATGCTTGGACACTTCCATCCTTCTGAACATCAGAGCCAGAGTCAGAGGCACCCTGAGCTGGCTGGTTAAGGTGGAATTCTCTCAGTGGCTGTCACTGATGTCTGGGCTTAGTTAGACTTGCATGTAAACTGCTGCTACTTTGAACTATTTTTTGCTTTTAAAATTGTTTTTTTGATTCTGTATGAACAATAAATACTGTTGTTTTCAATAATTTTGGCTGGCCACTGCATACTGCTGGCTGCTGATTCTCAAAGGGGAACCACCAAACTTGCCAAGGGGTAAGAGCAGTTGGCATACATGGAAAATTTTAATTGGATTCTTGTTTAAGAGGAGGGGAATTATGCAATTGGGCATAGAAAGCATAAATGTAAGGCTGTTATGGACCATCAACATGCAGAAACAAAAAAACCTGGTAATTAACCCTGAAGTTGTTTTATAGAAGGACATAAATTCCTGTAAGGGAGAAGATGTGCTTCTGATGTCACTCACCTGACCCTCTCCATGTCATTCTGGAACAAAACAACCACCTCTTCTTCTGAGAAGTTGTAAGCCGTCAGCCCTTTAAAAACGAGAACATTTGGTCCACAGCTGCACTGAGCTGACATTAACCTTCACCTCACTTGTGTTGCTGGAGAAGGTCAGGGACTTGCTGTGAAATCAGTAGCCCCAGGCACCTTCTCCCCACTTCTCCCCACAGAGAGCTCTGAAGGGAGTAGAAGGGAGGCTGTAGTCCAGTGGCAGAGCCCACTGCCACAGCAGCTGTGGGATAGAGGCTATCAAGGGATCATAGTCCTTCTGCCAGCACTCAGGCTTTTAAAATGTCTTTCTTCTCCAAATAAATAATAAAACAGCTGGAAAGTTCTGCCTGAAAACTAGGAGTGAGGGAAAAGTGAAAGAGAAGAATGTCAGTATGATAGGACTTGAAAGACTTTTTTTGTTACGAAATTTTGTTTCCTTCTGGGACCCCAGAAGGTGCAGATACAGGACAAGCAGAGATATTTTTCTTCAGATTATGTGGGTGCTGGGGATGATAGTAATTAGGTCATCTACTGCAGAAATGTAAAGTCTCCCAGCTGGAACTCAGGCACACTGACTCGCACCTTGGAGGAGATTAAGCATTGTTTTAATTCAAATCCCTACAGGGAAGACAGATGGACAGAATGTAATTACTAGCATATCGAGGATAACTGACTACCTCTGAAAAAGTGTATTATGCTCTATAATATCTGTGAGCAGACAGGATATTGTTTTTTCATCTGCAAGTTGGATGTCAAACGAATTCATAACTTTCTCAAATGTCCTGTATACGTTTGGAAAGCGCAGTTTTTGGAATGAAGATTGAAATTTCAGAGACAGCTCTTGCTGTCATGTAAAGAAGTAATTGCTAACCTGTGACAGGGATCATCCTTTAATATCTCAAGACAGCAGCCCTCAAAACTTGTTGTATAAATCTTCATCCCAGTTTGTTTGAAGGAATCTATACTGGATTGTCTTATTCATGCCTCCTGCATCAGTACAAGACTGAATTTTGTTATACCTAAATCATTCCTAGTAAATTTTAGCACAAGGGTCCAGCCTGGTTTTCACAGCTGAAGAACTTAATTTGTTCTGATTTATTATTGAAATAGCTCTTCTTCTGTAGCAGAGAGTTTGATAAAAGCAGAATAAAAAAAAAAGGGCAGGCAAGATCGGCTCATCAGTCACAATTATGGTTTGTTGGATCATACTGATGTTTGCAAGCGTGTGATGGCAGTTCTTCAGAATGGTGAGCATGGAGTGAAAACGTGCATGTTGCCCACCTTGGTGTGGCACAATTGTAGGAAGTGAGAAACAGCCTAAAAGCAAACATTTGTTCTAAACATCAAAACCTAACAAGGACGTATCCTTAGGAAACTTTCTCCGTTTCTAAAACTTCTGTTTTGCATTACTGGGAATGGCGCACACCATTGAAAATTGTTGTCTAGCCAAGAAAATATAATATAACTTAAAAATTACTCAGACAACCATGTACATAGAGGCACACACACAGGTGCTTTGGGCAGTGAAAGAAGCAGTGACTATGACATCCCTGAAAGAAATAGACAAGTGGAGGTGGGTGTGTAGGGCCTGGCAAATCAAATTATTCCAAAGTTGCTGAAACGGGATCCCACAAATCTACAGATTGATCAGTGATGAATCCAGTTAACAAGGACTCAGCCACATCTGTGGATGAGAAGAAAGGCTCTCTGAAATCCAGTGAAAGTTTTATTATTGTGAGTTCAGCATTAAAATTATTTATGGAAATAGGAAATGCTTAAGACTGAGAGATAATTTATGTCAGAATGGATGGAAAGTTGTACCCGAATTTGAAAGGCATCCATTCATTGTTACTTTGCTTATATACACTTGCCTCTTTTAAGGGAGACAGTATACAATTTTTCAGTAGGTGACAGTCCAAGGGTAAAGGTGTATATGTGCAGAATAACTGGACGGGCTCTGAGTGGGTGAACAAACTTAGAAATTGAGATCTTTTAGTGGAGAAGTTGTTAGTTCAGTATACTGTGAAACACCTCCAATTTTCACTACCTTATTTTTTTAAGTAAAGGTTTTCTTTTCTATTTCAGTGATTAAAAGAAAAACTAACAATGCCAGTCAAATGGTCTGGAGGAAAAATGCCCTGTTCTGCCATAAAAGTTACTGTAGTGAGACTGTCTCCCACAGGCCTCACAGCAAACCTGTGCAGCATATGCCCCTGGTGCTGAATGACGAAAAAGAGCTTATTTTAAAGTCAAAAATTTTCTCATGAGAAAGCTTTATCTAAAATTTTAAAAGTGGGCAAAAAACTTTCCTGTCTATGCTGATCCTTGCAGAGGTCCTCATTCCATGTGGCATTTAATCTCATCTTTAACTGTTTAGCTAGATAAGGACTGCAGCTTTTGTGTTCTTTGTAAATATCATATTATATGCATGAGCTTATTTTTTGTGATTCATGTTCCCTGTAAAATAAATTACAAACCTTCAGATGGGTCTTAGTGTGGATTTCAGAGATAAATGTGTATACATTTTTATAGACTTGGTTTGTATGTCTCTGCATAAATATATTTATTTTATTATAAAACCGTATTATTTGAAGTCCATAAAAAATTCTAGTCAAACCCAAGATTTTGGTTTTGTCCAGAAATCTTTGATCAACAGTGATACTACATGTGCTCTGGCCGATGAAATGCATGGCAGAAGTAATCTTCTCTAGCAAGAAAAGATCTAACTTTGTGGCCTCTTCGTTGTTCATTAAAGGACAGGACATAAAGCTATTTTCTTCCAAAGCCTAAGAACTCTTTTTCATGAGTGATAGTTCTTTTTTTTTTTAGGCAAGGCTTTTCTGTCTCTGACTGGAAATTATCCTTGGTTTGCAGAAGAAAAAGAAAACATAATCTGTATAAAATACTGTAGTGGACTTCATAAAAAACCCCCCTCAAGTTATTTTTATCCCTTCGTCTGGAACTATGGCATGGACTAATTTTGCTTCCTTTCCTTGACCAAAGGTCATCACCTTTCAATCTCAAGGGAAAACCAGTAAATTGCACTTAGTTTAAATTCACCATTGACAAAATGCCGTGATGTGGAGTTAAATGTATGTACCCTGTAGGTCACACTGCAGTTGTGCACTGTTCTCCGTTTAGCTATTATGGGTCAGGTGGAATGACCCAGAGGAACAGCTGTATATCTGAAAGTCACACTTCCTCTTTTGCTCCCTTTGCTTCTGCGGTTTTACTTCTTCATCCTCGTGTCTGTGGGAGAGGGGAGCACTGCTTGCTCTGCTGTCTTACAGAAGCTCATTTCCCCTCACTGGTATGCGATTTAGGGCAGGGGTTTTTGAGCAAAGGGTGACGTGACCCTACTTGTTTATGCAGTGCTGATTGCCAGGTGCCAAGGGTCCTGCTCTCACAGAGCTCACAGGTGGGGTCTGGTCCAGGACCTCACTCATAATTCATAGACATACAGACAGAGGGAAGCAGCCTGCTGCTCTCCTCCTGCTGACGCCCCTGATCCCAGCAGGCAGGAAAAGAAAGGTGAGTGGTGGTGCTCACTCCAGGGAGGGTCTCTAAAACACATTATAGATCTGTAGAACACATCAGCAAGGCTGTACGTTGAAGATGAGCTGTGCTTTCAAACCTCTAAAAGCTATGCATTTAGCTTAAGCTTGTTGGAACCCTCACAATCAACAGCCAGTGCTGTTTGACAATGTTCAGTCATTCATCCCACCAGGAATGGTGCCTAAACCAGACTTTCAACAAGCAATCAACTCACCTCCCTCCCAGCTGGCTGTAGTGGAATCCAGAGTATGACCTTGTCAGGCAGGAGGTTGACATGCTCTGTTTACAACTTGAGGTCCCTTCAGAGCACCTTCCTGGTAGATAAGAATATTTTTTCAAGTCTATTGAGGTATGTGTATGTTTTTTAAGAGGGAGAAGTTGCAATGGTAGGTACTGACTGAGAACAGTAGGGGCGGCAGGAAATAAAATGTTAAGATTCCAGTGCTGGACATAGACAAGGGAGACGCTGAAGGTGTCAGAGCAATGTGACTCAGGGCAGGTGTGAACTGTCACAATCAGACATGGCTGAAAGAAGGTGGGCAGCCTGTGAAGGCTCCTCTTCAATGGCTGTGTTTGAAGAGTGGAAACCAAAGCAGAGACAAAGGGACAACATCATCACAGGAGAAAGTCTTGCACGATCTTAACAGGATGTTAAGTGAACCTCAGGGAATCTGTGTTGCTGCAGTAGAAGTCAGGAGAGAAGCTGACTGTGATAAGGTGAAAGGCTGAAAATGTTGGAACAAAAGCACTGTCAGAGTGGGAAAGGGGGGCAGGTTAGGTGCAAAAGCAAACAGAATCACAAAGATCCAGAATCTAGGTGGATATAAAGACTAAAGGAGAGAGCTGGGTTAAAGATGAAATAGAGAGCAAGAACTTGAATCAATCTCCTTAACATTTGCTAGTGCATGAAACATAAGGTATGACATATAATGAACACTTTAATTGAGAGTTGGGGGAGAACTGGCAACAAAGAAGTGAAGGACATGCCCAAATCTGGGAGGGGTACATCGCTACAGCTGGATGGAGCTTCAACAAGAGGCCAGCCCTGGTGCTATTATTACTCTAAACAAAGTCTTTTAATCCAGCAGAAGGCAAATCTTTCTTTGAAAGTTCAGTGGCCGGAGGTTGAGGCCATGTGTTGATGGATACAAACTTAATATGTGATTTGATAGTCACAATCACCTGTAGTAAGAGGAAAATATAGGACTGGTCTCATATGGTAGTGTTTCACAGCCAGCCGTGTACAGAAGTACAAATGCATGCATGATATGCTGGGCTGGGGAGAGCCCAGGTGACAAATGGCCATATCAGTGCCATAACAAAAAACAAACTAGAGAGATGTGTTTAAAACCAAAATCTAAATCATTAAGTCTCCACCTAAACAACACCTTCTTAGGATCAACCAGGCTTTCCCCACTCATTCACAGCCAGGAGTTTTGTGTGTCTGCCACTGCTTTCTCAGTGCAATGAGCCTGTGGTCATCAATCTGCAGCAATGTGTACTTCTCCTGGAAAGATCAATCTTGCTTAGGAAGGAAACAGTGCTGCAAAGTCGTGGGAGAAATTCTTATCTAAAAAAATGTCCTATGCTCTGAATTTAGTCAGGACACCAGCAAAGAGGAATGAATCAAATATAGAGTGTTTGAAGCGCCAGTTCAATTGCCAAGTGTAAAACCATGAGTAATGTCCTATCTGTTATCAACTGATTCCTTCAGGGAATTCTCAATGTGTTTTAAACTCAAGATGACTGTCCCAGCCAGTATCAGAGCAATGGCATTTCTCCTGATAACCTCAGATTTGGTTTGGTAAGTTCTTCCGTCACATAAAGTGACTGTGGAAGGACAACCAGACCTGAACACAGCTTCATGAAGAAGCAAAATTTAGCATCAATATTGCAATCTTGTTTCTTATGCTCACAATAGAATTTATAAATGGATGGCAATTTCTTTAACTGTAAAACGCATTTTAACAGCAGCTTGTGTCAGGCTTTGGAAGATCAGACTTCTAACACTTTGGAGTCTATCCCTTAAACATCTTATCCTATATTTTGATAAGAGAGCAAGGTCCTCTGCTAAAGGAAAGAAAGACAATTGATCCAATAAGTCTTAGCAGCAGCAAAGATAGCTTCATGGTACATGATTTATGTTCCTGTGAGGCAGGATAGTGGGCTAGGCTGGGAGGTTGGATGGTTGTCTGCATGCATTTGTCTCAAGTAAGAATCAAACTCCACCTCAATAAAAATGGCTCTGTGTGTGGTGGCTTAAATTTTTCACTGCTTTAGTGCACAGGAGACAACCAGACTGAAGAGAGCCAGCTCTCTTTCACTGGTGTGGCTGAGGGCTCTCTTTCAGGTGAGTGCCAGAGCACTCCCCAGACCTTTGGGGAGGTGCTGCACAGCAAGGAGATTGGTAAATGCAGATCTGCTGGAAAACACCACACAGGCCTGGATGGGATGGTCTGGGTTTGGCAGGCAGGGAGCAGAGGAGGGAGAAATGCCCCATGGTTACAGGGCTGCATCAGCAGTCACAAACAGCCCCTGAGTTCACCCATTGCCTCCCTGCCCCCCAGTTGCTAAAGCACTTTTTGCTTGGGCTGTGCGTAGAGTCTGGAACTAACATCAGACAGGATTTGCACGTATAGAAGAGGCACCAGGGCAATCTATTATAAGTGAGAACACAGAGGAGAAGAGCAAGAGAACTTGATGTTTATGCCTTCAGGCAGGGGAATAGATAATTTTGATGAGTAGTTGTAACCAGACAGCAAAACTAAGCTGTGATCAGTAATTTGATGGTATGGTAAAATGTTTTGGTGATAGAGGAGAGTTGGTGCCTGCAATCAATCACTCCATAAACAGAGGCAAGTCTGGAAACTGATCAGGGCTTTTTGCAGATAGTCAGAGATTCAACAAAAGACAAGGAAGAATCCTTGACTCATTTAGTGTGATTAAATGCAGGTTCATGTATTATCTGCTGCAAAGAATATCTGTGACTGTGAAAGATCATTGCTGGTGAGGCACACAAAATGTCAGCTGCTGCTTTTAGGGAATTGAGCAAGATCTATTGCCTGGTGATAATTAACTATCCGTCAATAAATGATAAGTGCTCCAGGAAATCAAAACAAGGAAGAAGTTGTTCAAAGGAGAAAAGCAAGTCATTAGAAGGAGCAAATGTACTGGAACATCTACAGGAAATAGATAGCACATCAAAAAGCACAGATCTGATACACATGAAGGTGGTGGAGGGTTGGTAGGAAGACATCAGAGTTGCAAGCATCTGGCTGGAGGCTGCAAAATGAAAAAGTGGTGAAAAGAAAACTTCCAAAATAGGCCAGGCTCATTGCACTGCACTGATGGAACTTGACACAGAATCTGTCCCTGCTGCACCAGGCTGACTGTCAGCAGAAATTTAAAGATAACATCTGCCAGCAGAGAGAAACCCCCCCAACATTTCAGTTTTCCAGACAGGCCAATCAGCTTCAGTAGTCTGAACCTCAATCCCTGCCACACACTCGTGGGGCTTCTCCAGGTATGCAGGAGCATTTACTAGCAGATGCACTCCCAGTCTTCCAGCAGCACTAAATGTCCACTAGTCACCGGGAAACTCAGAGTTTTGGTGGGCTTTCCTCTGTCCTGATGAATAAGGCTTATTCCTTGACCCTTTTTCTCTCTGCGAGTGTGCTTACACAAGGTTGAAATAGCCTTCAGTTCCTTCTTGTCTTCTACATTGTTCCTTCTGTGCCTTTGGTGAGCATCTTTCAGGAGTAAACAATTATGGTGAATTACATAATCTGACAAGGTGGTGAGGAAGGTGAATGAACCTCCGTGTTTAACCTAACACGAAGCTGTGGGGAGGACAGTGCCCACAATGATTACTCTGTCTTGGTGCTGCTGGGTTTAGATTACAGGAACTGAGTTTTAGGCCCTCAGTTCCACAGTGGCAAAGCTGTTTGCAGGTGGAGATGAACTTCCAAAATGTGACAGCAAAGACATGGGAGAAGGAGAGAGTGCCTCAAGTGTCATGTCTGATTAACCCTTCTTCTGCCAGAAAAAGGAAAGCTCAGGTACAGGATTTCTAAGTTTTGCAGTTATTTCCTGACCCCTTTGATGCTGCAGTCCTTAGAGGTAAGGAGAAGCCAGGAGGAAGTCATTATAAGTACAGGAATCATGATCCTGATGTTTGTTAATAATATTTTTCTAGCCCTGGTGAGGATGAAAGAATGGCTGAAAATAGGGACATGGTCTGCCTGGGCATAGAAATTTGAGCTGCTCATCCAGGTCTCAAAGCTCCTTCTCTTGACTGTCCAGCTAACCAGTTTTTTCCAGCTTCCCCTTGTGCCATGATGATCACATAATGGACATGTGGGAACCTGAATTATTGATGGAAAAAAAAGACCTTAAAGAGAAATTAGATAAATCTTTAGAGAGTCAGGGTTTAATAATCATGCTGCCTGTGGAGTGACTCATTTTTCAAGCACTTAGATTTTTGAAGACAATACTGAGTTGGAGGTTTTGAGATGAGTCTGGGCTACCTGGGACTAGCAAAGGCAGAAAACAGCACTCTATTATATTGTTATAAAGACAAATCAGGGCAACAAGTGGCAGAGACTGCAAACGTAGAAAGAGGGAAGAAGAGGGAAAGAGGAATCTAAGTGATGGTGATTTATTGGCACTGCGACCCATCAGCAGACCCAGATTTCTGATTATAGGATTCATGTTATTTTCAGGCCAGCCATGCGGACTTTACTGTTGGAAATCACCATGCTTCCTGGCTTTGATGTCGTTCTCAACTCGAGTGTCAAAGGCCTGAGGAAGGCTAGTACTTAAGAAAAAACCCTTAATACAAGGGTTTCCTGTGAGTGACAGCCTAGGGCTTTCCTGGGGCTGGACTGAATTAAATCTTCCCACTCCTCTTACTCAGAAGCTGACTTGGTTGAACAGCTTGGGTTGCATTTGCAAACCTCTCTCATGCTGGCTCCAGCAAGCTGGCTCCACAGCTCTCCCGAGGGCACCCAACCCAGGGTCTACCACCAGTCCCAGTGTGGAGTTTTACTGCCCTCAAGCCTTGCTCCTTGGCATGTCATTTTCTTAGAGTGGACCTGACAAGGCTAACAATATTGCCAAACCTCATTCCTGACTGTCCTCATATCCTCTGCCTGTGCAAGTGATCCTTGCATGGCTGCCTGGCTGCTAGAGCTCTCTAGGAATTTCCAGGGCAAAACCCCACCCTGGCTACTGTCAACCAAAAGTCTAAGGGCAGCAGATCTCCGTATGGAAATGGCCATCATCTCCTGCTTACGTCATGGTAATACAAGGTCTTCTGAGGGGTTTATTTGTTACCAGGTTTTAACCATGCTAGGTGAGGGCATTGTGCAGTTCTTTTCTATTCCCTGTATAAAGTGCCAGCTTATTTCATCTTACACATGTCGATGAAAGATCAGCCTGAATTAAGTTTGTTTCAGCTGTTAAATCACATTTTTCAATTGTTTAAATAGTTCAGACAGAATTTGCACAGTAACATTTTAGCTTTTTATAGCTGTCAAGAAGTAATACAAATAATTACCACCTTCCCTGGTGGGTTTTATCTGATTAAAGTGACGTGTCTGCTTATGCAAGATATTTGAATAGAGACATTCAATAAAGTCAGTAACATTTAATTTCCCTTCTCCTCCTCTTTTTCTCTTTTTTAATCTACATTTCATATTTATATAAAAATCTCGTTTTAAGGTTTGGGATATTTTTCTTAAAAGACTTTACCTAATGAAGCAATTTGGCAGCATATTTTATGTGCTTGTAATGAAATATCTCCTCACATGCAAAGTGCTAATGTATCTTGTTCATGCTAAGGAATACAGCATCTGTCTGAACTAACTGCTGTGGAAATACCACTGGAGTAAGGAGTGAGCCAAGGTGGAAGCCAGAATTTTCCCCAGATTGCAACTGGGAACTGATTGAAGGAAGGAGGAATTAATTGGAAGCTGCCTGTGGTGTCAAGGGCTTGGTGAACTTGCATAGAAGCTTTTTGTAGCACGTTTTCCTGGTACAAAATTCCCTAGGACTATATATCCTTGAATACAACTTTCCACTCTTTCATCTGTTACCTGGCTTCATAAACAGAGACACTTCTTGCAAAAGGCTCGATGCCTGGGTCAGCTTCCAGAAGTGGGTTCCACATAGGTGGTAAAACTGAGATGTTTAAATTCCAGCCACAGTTTTGAACCTTTTAGGCAGTGAATTTTTGTCGCCGATGTCCTCCTGGCCGCTGCCGAGGACGTGGGCTCTGGGGGTGGCCCTGCGCTCCAAGGAGTAGGGCTTAGGTGCTCGTGGGTGGGTCACGATAGAGACGAGACCTCTCCGGGCAGGTACGCAGGCGGGGCGCAA
>VZRR01005015.1:355982-369122 GCA_013398015.1 Oreocharis arfaki
GGGCCCTAGACCTCAGTCCCGCCCATGGAGCACTCCTCGAAGGAGGAGCTCTCGTCGCTCAAGGTGGAGCTCTCTTGATGGGCAACTGGGAAGACTGAGGTTGGACCTCCCACAAATTTTCAGGTTTTGTGGTGTAGAATTTGCACCGCTCTCCTGCAAGAAAGAGCAATTCAAACATCTCCCCTAATTAGGGGCTGCTGTCCTTTGGGTGGTTGGATCAGGTTGCCATGGTGGTATTTTTGACTACAAAATGTCTCTCAGGTTATGAACACCAGGAAGCAAAAGTGAGGTTTTTAGCGTTCCAAGCAATATACAGTAGCTATGAGACCCATACTTTCTGTTAGTCCTAGGTGGTGTTTGTATGCATGCTTTAGTAAGCACTGGCTAATATAGCTTGTCTTAGACCAAAAGGCTAAGGATGGTACACTTGATGCTTGAGCCAGGGAGCCTTGAGTCTCATATTCCCTTACAGAGGGAAGCTTTGGCAAGATGAGACACACCAGAGAAAGCCTGTCTGCAGGGCTGCAGGAGCCAAGGCCACCTCTCTCCGTGCAGTGGGGAGGTGCCCGCAGGGCTGGTGCTGCTGGTGGTGGGGGTCTCTGGAGCTCCCTCTCCCACAGCAGCAGCCTGGGGGCCGTTTCATGTGTCCCTGCCTCTTTAAGCTGATGTAAAATACTGCCTAGCTCTCATTTTTTCTATCCTGTTATTAAAATACCCACCAGGTCCCCAGCTCCTTTTGTGCGTTAGTTCCTCTTTTTTATGGTTTAGGTTTAGATGTGACATTTCCCTTGGTTTTGTGAGACTGCTGAAGGTATTTCGCACTATTTTAGAGCTGTCAGTGGGCTGCATTTAGATTTCTGTGTAGATTACATGAGACGAGTGAGGTTGAATGGTTTATAGCTCCTTTCCGCCCCAGTGCTGCCCTGTGCTCTGAGTCCTATAAGCCAACACGTTGATATTTTGCCCATAAAAATGATGCTATGAAATGCAACTTCTTATATTACTTATATTACTCTATCGTTACTAATGTTCATTGATTTCTACTAAAAATCCTTCACAAATACTAAAATACTATATGGAAAGACACGAACATCCACAGCAAAAATGAAAAATGGCATTTATTTTTATTAACACTGTATTTCCTTGAATCTGATCACTGAGGCCAGGTTAAGCTGCTTCAGAATATATAAAAAAAAGCACCACTCAAAGGGAGTTTAGGTATAATTCAATCCTACTTTAAGAACACTTTTCCCTGTCAACATAATATGAAGTGGTCTTGGCTTCAATGAGAACCTTCCCCTACTCTTGCAGAGACTCAGGACACTGAGGACAGGGCAAACACAGATTTATTTACCATGGATTTTAACTCTCTACATCAAAATACTCCTCACTGGACTTCCCTTATAATTCTGCCCAACTGAAAAGAGATTCCAGGAGGGCTTCAGTGCAGCACTATAATAAGCAACTGCAGAATCATTTATCATTCCTGATGTCAAAGATCAAAAAACTCACCATTTATTTCAAATAGATAAGTATGACACCTTAACAATTCTGTCTTTTCCTTACTGCAGACATTTCCATTTCAAGCCCTGACAATATTAAGGGAGAGATTTATTGGAGTTCATCACACAGCCTGAATCCTTTGGAGCCAAGGTATTTATAATGATGTAAAAGTGACAGAGTCAACAGTGATTTAAATCATTTAGTCTCTATGATAAACACTATGTTGCCCTAAAATTTAAGGGATGCACTGAGAACATAAGTCACTCAGAATAAAAAACAAAGTCAGTGGCAAATGATTTGGGTTTGCAAAACCCATCATGACACAAAGTGAAAGATTGAATGAGAGAGGCTAACAATGAAGTCATAATATCCATGAGATAAATTCTCATGATATTTCATAAGCCCATGAGATAAAGACAGATGTCCTGTGTGAAGCAGTACCTGCTTTTATACCTGAAGAAGTCAGCACTGCATTTATCAGCAAAAAGCTAGAGTAGAACAATATAAAGTACAGACAAGATATTTGATTCTTGCCTACCCAACTGCTCTCATCATCATTTTGCATAATGAAAGTTTGATGTAGATCAACTCTTGATCAATGTGTTAGATGTACCCTGGGATAAATTAAAAAGCGAGATATGGAGATGGAGGAAAAAAAAATAAATCAGACTTCCACCCTAAACTTCTATACTTTGTATCAAGGTAAGAATAAATTCAAGGGAATGAGGGAAGGCAGGAGATGTCACTCAAGCTGGCTGAAAGACAAAAAGAGAATTAATCTAAGAGTGAACAGGGAAGTTAGCAATGAGGCAACAAAAAATGTTAAAAAGAAATATTGTGATCTCAGGAACCCTGAGGACAGATCTAAACTCAGAAGTCCTCTCTAGAGGCTTAAAGAGAAGAGTCACTAGGAAAAAAAGCGCTTATTTCTCCAGTTTGGCACACAAGATACAAGCAGGTCCTTCTGTCCTTCAGGAGCTGGGAGGGCAGAAGAAGAACAGGGAAGTGAAGAAGTATCCTCAGCAGCTTGAGAGGATAGCTCTCCTATACTCATTCTGTCCAGTATTTCTTCCTATTCCCTTGGATTTAATTCCTCAAATTTTCTTCCCTCCTTTCTACTTAAGCTTGTCACTGTCAGCTCCATCTAAACAAATCATAGTGCTCCTCAGGGTGCATTTCATCTACTCGAAACACACACTACCAAAATTGTTCTGTGTAGAGTCCTCACCAAGAAAAGTCTGGTTTCTAAGCTGTAATTTTTACAACGTGTTGATGCTCATATATTTCTGTTCACTTTTCAAAGAGGGTCAAAAAAATAATTCATGAACTGAACAAGCTGTAGGAAAGTTTGTTACTGTGAGGTTTGTCAGAAAATTTCTTTTCTCTTCTATGATCCTTCCAAGTTCTTCTAGCAAAAAGTGCCTTAAATATTTCTTTCTTTTCAGCAAATTAGGAAGTAAACTGTGTTCACCTTGGAAGGTTAATTTTCCATCAATTTTGTGTGCAGCTGCCTAAAGTGTGATGGAACATGCCCTTCAGCAACTTTTATTTTCCAGCCAGTCAGTTGTGGTTCTGAAAAAAAAAAAAAAAAAGAGAGATGCCACAACAGTGATATAAAAAGTATTTAGAAACATACTTATAACATGGAGCTGGATGTTGTAAAAATCAGAATAAGCAGCCGTTTTCCCTCAACTTTTCAAATTCAGAAATAACACTTCAAAACAATTGAAAACTGTTGGTTGAACTTGGCAAAAAGTCAGTGTGGACAGGAGCAATATAAGAGCAACAAATGGCTGTAGGAAAGCTCTCCTCGGTGCATTTTCATTATCCTTGAGTAGATATATGAGTGCTTGAGTAAGCCTGCAGTGCACTTCCTTTGTCTAAAGCACGTTTCCTTGCAGTCTGGCTGCCGGAGCCTCATTCTCCCCTGCAGGGATCACTGAGTCTGCGGCACAGGACAGGCTGAAAAGCTATGGAGGTGAGCATGAGTCAGCTCCAGTGGCTAAACATAATAACTTTCTTCATCTCGCTCAAAACACATAAAAACACAGTCCATTTCTAGGTTGTAGCTTATTGGCACGGTGGGATTGCTTGGAAAACACAGTAGCAATGGCTCCGCTCAGAGCTGCCCTCAGAACAGTACAGAGGAGTCTTTTTGGTTTTGTACGGCCATGAACAGGAAATATGACCTCAGCTTTCAGGCTGTAGCCTAGAAAATACTTACCCTACGGCAAATAAATAAATAAATAAATTTACATATAATATATAACCCTGTGGAAGTGAGGGCTTGAGAGTCAATGATCCCTAAGGACCCTTCTAACCCTTAATATTCTATGAGTTTATGGTTCCACATAAGCTTCAATAGAGAAGAAAAATTCCCTTAAATGAGACTGTCTGCCACAGTGAATAATATAAATATGATGTAAGGGCTTTTATAATCCAAAAATCATAGCTTTTGCCAAATTTCTTTAACTATTAAGGAACTATTTTAGTTATCAGATAATTACTCACTTGAATTACTTACTATTCTTACCAGTAAGAATTACTTACTTGCCTTGAGCAACATTTGGTAAAAAACAATGTAAGAAGTTCTGTGTTCGTTTTTGAAAAACAATGAACTGTTATAGTTCAATACATCTGAGCTGAAATGTTATGATTTTCATCTTTAAAAATATTGGTTCGAATGTCTAATGGAAGGTTTGCAAGGCACAGAATGAAAATTCAGCAGTCAGCAAAAGCTCTGGTGGAGACAGCAGTGGAGGACAAAATTGGGCCTAACCCTTGAGCTTTGTCTGCTGCCCTGTTTATGCCAATCACTGGTACCTAAGAAGAGCAACCAAGAAGCAGCAAGAAGAAAAAAACTGTGAAGTGAAGCACCATCAGTTCCTAGTGCTTTTGTCCCCCAGTCAGCAACCTGTAAGACATCTCTGTGAGTGATCAGTGTCCTGCTGTAGCCTGGAGATCCTCAGTTATTTATGGACCTCACAGAAGAGATGCACTAATTGACACAGTCTGCAGCACCTCTATCCTGCTCCTGTTCACACCATGACTGAGAAACAGTTTTTTTGGTGCTCCTTCCTCTGTGCTCCTCTTTCCACTTGTGTTACAGGTGTGAGCAGAGCCTGCAATTCTGTGGGTAAATGGGGTCCTCTGAATTCCTTCCAGCTCCTGCTTTCAAGCAGGAAACACAAAGAAATCCTTTTCCTTTCTAAGATATTATATGCCATGAAGAACATGCGTAAAGAAGAGTAAAAATGTTAAATAAGACAACTAAAGTGTTTCTTTTACCCAGTGAGAAATGGCAGACTCCCATTTACATCCTGTATGATGTTACTATGTGAGTTTCTGTGTGTTTGGAGCAAAGACGGCTGCGTTTTGCATCTGCAGTTCCCTAGCAGGCTGCTTTGCCTTCTCTTTGCTTTTGCATTACTTCATTAAGTCACCTCCTGCTTTTTATTTCTGGCAGCACATTTGTTGATGCTTCAGAGCCCAGAGATTGGGCCTCTGGCTTTGGCTGACGGTGCTGGTTTGAGTGGGCAGCAGTTGAACACCCCAGCAGGAGTCTCACTGCTTTGCAATGCTGGCTACGTGGAGCTGCTCAGCAGCTGGGGTCAGCAGCCAGGGCATGCACGGGGCTACTGAGACAAACCTGCCTCTGCACCTCTTCCTGGCCAGTGTAACTCTGTTTGTTTGGGTTAACTCTTGAATGGCAGGTTGTCAAAGCAGATTCAGGCATTTTGCACTGTGGGCCCACACTTTCTCTTCTGGGATTTTGAAAGGGAACTTCACAGCTGAAGTTAGGCTCTGAAAGAAATTCTCAGGCCACCAAGGGTTGGAGTGGGAATTGGACGCTTATGGGCTCTCAAACGGAGATCTCCGAGCTCTGCACCTCTCTCTAAACACTGCCTCGGTTTAAAAATCCGACTCATGCAGCGATATTTTTCAGGGCAGATGGAGAAGGACAGAAGAGAGATTACTGTTAGAGCTAGCTTATCCTGAGGTGATAGCTCTCCGAAATGTCAGCACTATTGATGTATTGATGTAATTAAACACGTCTACTGAAATGTCACTGCTGCTGCCCAGCGATCTGATGGACGGCTCTGGTTGGGGGATGTTCTCAGAGAGCACAGACAAATTGCTGGGATGCTGTGGTCTCCACTCACGTCCCCTTGGTTCACGAGTGATGGAATGCTACTGAAGGCAAAGAGGCATAGTGAGTCTTACCGAAATGATTAGCCTCGGTGTCTAATTGTCCTAATTGTCTCTAATATGGAGCGGTTTCACGTGAACTTTTTCCACAACTCCCAATTTTTTGGTACATTCTACTGCACACACTTGTTTTAGTGGCCTCAATTAAGCAATGAACATGGGTTCCTTTCAGCAAATGGCTGACAAAGGACACTCTTGTCCTTGTCTCTTTGTGGTAATTTGGATTTTATTTATTTACTGAAGGTACAGAGACCTGTTCACTGACACTCAAAAATCTCTTACTCCGCAAAGATGATAATGGGATTTCTTCCTCGAGTTACACCTTGCGTTGCTGTTCTGCCATGGGAAGGCTGACACAATCTGGCTCAAGATTTCTAATAAGAAGAATACCAAATATCAGAAAGTACACAGAGCTCAACATTCATTTTGGGAAAAGTAGGTCGTGAATCTCTCCTGTGGACATGCTGCAGATCTATCTTAAAAAGGAAAAAAAAGGGAGGAAAAAAATGGACAAAAAAGAACCCTTAGCTCTTACCCTGGCAAGAAATGTTCCAGGAAATTAAAATCTTATAACTGCTGCTTGTCAAAGACCTCATGGAAAAGAAATGGAAGACAGTCACCAAAGGAAACTTGAGATGAGTTGTGGGACCTCAGCTCATTTTCTTTTTCTTTTGCTCTTCAAGGGAATTGGTTTCACCAAGCAGTGCAAAATATTAGGGCACATGCAGACAGCATTCTCTTGGAATTTGTGACAAACTGCTGCAGAGCACCGTTAGATTCCACTATTATGTGCAAGAACTGGTTTTGGAGATAGTTTCTAATATTGCAGGCCAATATTGCAAAAAAAGAATGAGCCATTTCAGCTGTCAGTCTCATTAATTATTACACTTTCTAGTATTACTGTTATTTGTTGAGGCTACCCCATTTTTTTCCTAAGCTTTTATTTTTTAGAAATGTAACCTCTTGGCCAGACCCACAAACCTCAGGATGAAACATGTGCAGATTTTTCTTCCCTCAAAAGAAGTACACTATTTAAGTTTTGATCTTCTGTAGTTTTGGATGAAATATTGCAACTTTCATTTAAGAGAACCCAGAGGTGCAAGTGGAGCTCCTCCCTACTTCCACTGTGTGGCAGTGATTCTTAGGGGCTTCCCAGCCAAGATGAATGACCTATTGTGACAGACATCATCAAACATATGGCGAGAGACTGTGTCTACCACAAAGACATTATTTTCTAGATGGAGAAGATGCATAAAGGGCAGCCAAAGGAAAGAATTGTTATCTATTTCACAAATGAGGAAACAAGACAGGAATGTTAAAGCCTGAAACTCCTCAGATGCATTGAAATCACTGGGAGCTTCTTGGATTGTTGCTTGAATAAAGCAATGTAACCTCTGTCACACAGGAAGCCTTTGGCAGAGGGCTGAACAGAGATATTGCAGAACCCATGCTAGAGGTCAAGAGTCCAGCTTTCTTTTTGAGGAAGAAAAGATAAAAGGAAGTAAAAATTTCTGTCCATGGGGTATTGTGCTGACATACACAAGCAAGCAATTAGAAGGATAAAAGAATACAGTTATTCTAGAAAGTTACTTGGCAAAAGACTTTTTCTGCCAAGGTTTGGTGAGGCATCTGTCCGAGTAGGCAGAAAATTAATTTCTTGTTTGTCTGGGAGTTTTTTAACCTGTCCTGGACCTTATAAGAATCAGTGGTGCAATGAAAGAGCAGGCTGGAAGAGTGCTGGTAGGTTTGCTTCCAAGCCCATTCACAGGAGGGCTGAAGTAGGGAGGAACCTCCAGAACCTGTCTGGTCCAACCATACTGCTCAAGCAGGGCCACCCAGCTCCAGTTGCCCAGAACCATGTCCAGAGGGCTTTTGAATATCTCCAAGGAGAGAGAGATCCCACAGCCTCTCTGGACAACCTGTGCCAGTGCTCAGTCACCCTCACAGACAAAAAGTGTTTCCTGATGTTCGGAGGGAGCCTACTGTGTTTCAGTTGTGCCCATCGCCTCCTGCCCTGTCACTGGGCACCACAAAAAATAGCCTTTCTCTGTCCTCTTTGCACCCTCCCTTCAGATATTTATATACTTGAGGACCAATAGGTTAAATGCTTGGAAATATTCAATATGTATATCTTGACACACATATACATCTGTTTGGAAAAGCCCAGGCTTGCCTTTTTTTTATTTGTTTGTTTTGGGTTTTTTAAAATTATTTTGGAGTGGTATCATCTTTTCAGTGGTTAAGAGCCAATCTCACAAAGCACCTCACTACAATTTTAGGTAACCAAATAGGTTAATCTTTAACTGCTACATTCTGTAAAAATCTGGTTACAGTCCTGTTGTATGAAGCATCCGTACAAATATATTGCAGATTGAGAGCAGATTAGAACATGTAGTACGCAGTGACATGCAAGTTAGAGCAGAGCATTTAAGACAGACAATGCCAATTTCTCAAACTTGAAGGAAAACAGACCATTAAAAAAATTATTCCATTGGATTATCCTGTGATTTGCCTCTCTTCTTTCAGTTTAATGTTCTGCTTTTAAATACCTTCACTAAATTTACATTTGATGAGTATCAGCTGTTCTGTTATTACCTTTACCAGGATTTGATTATCTCCCACAACACTGTTCCAGTCCAGATGTTTTTTCCATTCCACAGTTAAAATGTCTTGGACGTCTAGAATCAAAATGGCGTAAGAAACAGAAAACATACAAATAAAACACATAATCTCTGAAACTTTGAACTAGAGCTTATTTCTTAGAGGTTTTCTTTGCTGTTGTTGTTGTTAGGTGGTAAAGCGGAAATGAAATCTGAAATACTGAGGAAACCCTGCATGGAATAAATGAAAAAAGAAATTTTCTTGAACAATATATAATTACAACTAGATCCAGTAAAACTAAATACTGTTGCTATACAGTGTGTGACTACAGTGACAAATCCGAGCGAGAACATACTTGGCTACTTGCTGTATCAGTATTGACTCTAGTTAATGCCCACTGCTGCCTTTTCAGACAATTATGACCACTGACTGTGAAGCAGGGTCTAAATGAAGTCTGAATGCTCCTCTGAGTACAGCATTCATCTCCTGTAAGAGGCAACGAGTGAAACAAAAGTTTACTGCATGTGAGGCTTTGTTTAGATCTTTAAAGCAAGAATACAGAATTAGCAAATTAAGATAAGGGTTTGTTTATTACAAACAGGTTGCATACCTTAACTTTTCCCAAAGGATTGCCTAACTACAGATCCTAAAAACAGAGATACACATGCAGACACAGACACACACACACTTGAATAGACTATAGCCAAACAAATTATAGCATAGTATAAAGAAAGAAATAGCTATAAAGCAAAGTATGAATAAACCCTGTTTCATAATAACTATGATATTGACACATGGCTTATAGGTAAGCATAAATGGCCTTTACCTCTTTTTTACCTTTTTTACTTTATTTTATTACTTTTATTACTTCTTCTGCTGATGTTCTAGGAACATAACTTGGAAGTACTGATTCATAACAAAAATTACTCTTCCCTTAGTTACTCCAGACAAA
This sequence comes from Oreocharis arfaki, assembly GCA_013398015.1. Classification (NCBI taxonomy): domain Eukaryota; kingdom Metazoa; phylum Chordata; class Aves; order Passeriformes; family Paramythiidae; genus Oreocharis; species Oreocharis arfaki. The sequence goes on from VZRR01005015.1 coordinate 365,248, forward strand.
AGGGGCAGACAGAAGGTAGACTGAAAGACATCTGTTTGGGGAAGAGTGCAGAAGATGGACCAGAGAATATGAGGACAATTATAGAAATAGGAACTATAGACATGTCAAGTGAGTAGAAATGACATTGATATGTCCAAGGAACCATAAGGAATAAAGATAACTCCTTTTTCATAACAGACCAAATCTAGATCCCAGCCAGAGGCTAGTGCCACAAGCTGTGGAAGGGAAAAGGAAACTGAGCATCTCCAACCTCCAACTTTTCTATCCAGTCTTGATTTGTTCAGTGTTCATAGACCTAAGCTGAAAAATGTTTACAAAGACTGAAACAATCTTGTTCAAAACATTATTGCACTGTAAATTCATGAAGGGTTGCTTTATAGCTCACAGATGGAAATTTCAGCAGCAAGACAATACCCACGTCATCTCTCATCTTATCTCATCTACTGTGTGATACATTTATTTGCAATCTTCCTATTCACTTTAGGTTATTTGGGTCGTAGGTTCACGGGATGTTATACAACGTAGAGCTTTTTTTATACACTTTTCTGCTCATCTCTAATTCCCAATAGGAAATTACTATCATCCCTGTGGCAAACTCAGTGAAGTGTATATAGAAAAATAAAATGAGAAAAATCCTTACCACTTAGCTTCCTGCAAACCACTCCAGCAGCTGAATAAAAGAAGCCAACATCCCATAACCTGAGAGCTTTGCACAGGTCACCTACATGTTCTAACACAGGCTTCAGATTGGAAGAGCAAAGATTTGCAAAGTTGCAAAATGTTAAGATGGAGGGACAATGCACATATGTGCTCTTGTGACTCCCTGCAGCATATTGACATTTAATAAAAGAGAATGTATTTAGGAGAATTAATTATTTCTCAAAAGGTGAAAGAAAGAATTTCAGACCCCTTGTAGGAAGGAGTGACTTGTACATGAGAGAAGGTGAGTGATGCGGGGTGCTTGAAATCGCCGCTTTAACCCGAAAGCATCCCCTGCAAGGGATGCCCTGGGGGCGCAGCTCGGCACCTTGCAGGCCGACTCCTGGCACCTGTGCCATTGGATGGCACCGAGACACAGCCCCGCACGCAAGCCAGATAGCTCATGTGTTACCAGGGGCAAAGAGTTTGGAGGGCTCTCCGCATGGGTTCTGAAAGGTTTATTCCGAAGGGTCCAGAGGCGAAGAGGGCGAGCAAGCCTCGTGTACAAGCTTATAAGGGGTAACAGAAAGGGGGCTGGCACAGCACCAGCGACCAATTACCTGGGGGCAAGGGGCAGGGGGAAGGCAGAGGGATACAACAACCAATGGGGAGAGGGAAGGGGCGGAGCGGGGGACCAGGTACCAGACAGGTACTGCGTGATGGGAGAAGAAGTCTTTCCCCATAATCCGAGTCGGGGGAGCTATTTACTTTCTGAGTTGACCCACCAGCGCAGGGTCCCTCCTGCACCAGAGGTTTCTGGCATCTCGGCTTCTACCATTGCCAGCTCAACCGCCCCAACAGGTGAGGAAGTTTGTGACAAGGTAGCTCAACATAAGAGGACAAGGAACTAGGGGACTCCAACCCACAATTTTTGTGCTTCTAAAGTTGCATTACTCCTTCCAAAACCCAAATTATAGTGGAGGAAGGAGCTCCCTGTTGTGGCTTAAGTTTGAAAACACAAGAACATTTGGGTATTGAAGAAAATACTGATATTTTGTCTACCCTTTGGCTTCCTCTGAAAAAGAACAGGAACTATTCTTTCACTCGAAAGACAACTCCTTGAGTTATTTTCTGTGACATCAGAGATCAGAAATCACTACTGGGTTCCTGTGCTTTCAGCACTTTGTTTCTGTATTTCAGGGAAGCTCAAATAGCCATTTTGTTTATCTGTGCTCTTTTTTTTTTACTTGTGGCTGGTGTTTCCTGTTGCCTGAAGTAGAGCTCTTACCCATCAATTCATCCCTTTGTTATTATTTGTGAGCATAAGAATGAATAATTGATAGTATTGGTGTATAATTCTACATGTAGCAATTTCCTGAGGGTTAAAGGCTTTTCTCTCTGCTGTTTTACAGATCAAAGAAAAAAAAAAGTTTTAAAAAATCCCATAAGCCCAGGTCATAATTGAAAACACACTACTTTCAGTATAGGTTTTAGCACACAGAGGAATGAATGTCTCTAATTCAGGTAAACCCAGCCCTGCAGTCCGCCTTTTTCAGTGTTACTGTCTGTTAGCCACCAATTTGAAAACAGCAGAGAAATGATTTGATTTCATAACCAAATAGCTGAGCAGAAGCCATTTCCTCCAGCACAGTTTTTACATTTATATTTAAATGAACTGCCTGTGGCTGGGAAGTTCTGCCTCATTTAGAGACAGGAGTTAAAGAGACCTACTGTGAGATGTGGGGCAAAGCAGAATTAAGAGATCTGGATGAATTTTACGTGTCTCAGAACTAAAACAAAACATACCACTTGTTCATGTGTTCTGAGGATGAGTTCAGAGAAAGGTTGGACCAGGGTAAGCCTGGTAGCGTGCAAGGAGCTTGGCCACCACAGAGCTGCCTGCAGCTGGCCCAGGACAGAGGGGCTGCCAGGATAGGACTTGCTTTTGTGTAACCTGGTGTGACTCTAATAATTACACTCCCTGCAGCTCACACTCCAAACATGGCCTGTGAGAAGCTTTGGAGAATGGTGGGAAATAGCTGAGAGCTCATCCAGCAAGTAAAAGACAAATGAAGTAGCTTTGGAGTCAAAGTGATGGACTGGAGACCTGTCTCTACTTCCTTCTATGAGGATACAGTTAGCAAATAGCTATGAGTTTAAACATCAATTCAGTCGTATTAGTGTATTGTGCTTGGCCCTTCCACAGACATTTTCTTCTTTACAAAGTGCTTTACAAGGAGGGGCTAATTCTTTATAACACGCTTCTCGGGGGAGAGAATGACAATCTTTGCTTTCTTTACAGTAAAGGCAACTCAGGTATTGCAGTTATTTGCCCAGTGCCTGTCAGAACACTAACCTGAGAGAAAGAAGATGAGCTAGCAGTGATCATGGCCCTACCCAGCTGCAAATGGAAGTGACCTCCTGCCAGGCAGGACCTGGTGTATAGCTTCAGTCCTGCTCTTTTCCCACAGGGGTGCTGGTGCTCTCTGTACCTGACAAGGCACTGTCATTTCACAGGAGATAGAATGACAATATACAACTAAAGAGTAATGCAGGAGGAGAAGGTCAGGATGGGGCAGAACCCCTCTGGAGAAGTCTTTCAATAACCCACTCTTCCTTTGTGTGTGCTTTGTCTCCAGGTGTTAAAACAAGGAGGTTTCTGCTCATACCTTGTATTCACTTCTTGCATCCGGTCTCTGGTTCCCCAGCCAATTATTCCAGTCAAGTGTTAGGAAAAGTACCGAGTGCTGAGCACTCCTGCTGCACACTAAATGCAGAAATTCTGCATCGGCAGGTGGCTGCTCACGCTGGGCCCTGCAGGGGAACAGGTTGCATGGGCACCAAGAGGAGCAGAGAAAGAAAATGCCAAGGGAAATTTACTGGAGTGGGGAAAATATTGCCTTCCTAGCTGCTTCTGAAAGTCTTCCTGCTCTATTTTATTGGTGGAGAGAAAAAGTTAACTATATGAGTGCGAAAGTTGGCAGGGAACTGGAACAAAAGGCAGGCAAAAACTGAGTGGTCAGCAAGCATTCTGCTACAAGTTGAAAGGGGAGTGAGACAAAGGGATAGATCCCTCCAAGATAAAATCTCTCTTGCTGCTAATATGTATGTTTTAAAGTGGACAGAAAGGTTATGGCACTGTGCAACTGGCTCTCTTAGAGAAGTAGAACCTACTGGCATCTAAGTGGGAGAGAAGGCAGAGGCAATGATAGAGTTTGTTGAGGGGGTTGCATACC
>VZRR01005015.1:369135-386244 GCA_013398015.1 Oreocharis arfaki
CCCCCGCCACTGTGTTTGTCAGCCCTCCAAGAAATCTTCACACTGGCGTTTCGTACTTCCAAAAATTCTGAGATAGTGGTTATGGAAAAAGGAAGTTGGAGTTACTATATTCTTTACTGCTTGTTCCTCTTCCTGTTTAAAATCTTCATTTAAAATGAAAACCGTACATATAGTCTTTAAGTATATATATGTATTTCTAAATATATATTGTTTAAATTTTATATATATATATATATATATATATATATATACACACAGGAAAAAGAAAGATAAGAAATAGGACAAAAAGCAATGCTAAAATAAATTTAACAGAAAATACTCCCCATATTCACTGTGTTCTGTAAGATGCAATTCAGAATTTATAAATTGCTTATAGTTATCTTCTCCTCAGCTGTTCTCCTCACCTCTTTCTTCATGAATTTCTATTAATTTCTGCTCATCACCAGTGACTAACTATTATTGGCACTGCTATTTGCATTACCTACCTCCAGATAGCTCAGGGCAACATACATCTCTTTTTACTCATACTGATGTAATACAACTTCAAAAGAATACAATTACAACAGTTACCTATGGCTGAACTGCAGAAGATCAGAGGCAAGTTTTCATTTTCTTACATTAAAACGTCATTAAAGTTTGTTATTTTCTATGTAACACTCACCCTAGGCAAGGTCTAAGCAGAGAGCCTAGACTTTTATTTAAGAATTTTCCCCTTAGCCAGTAGAGAAGGTATTATAGGAGATATTTTTCCTAATGCTGGTAGTGTAAATTTATTTCGGTGGAAGTTAACAACAGTGCCAATTGATAAACAAAACAGATAAGCAGCAAGGCCTTGACCTTTGAAAATGTGTTTCAAACTTCAAACAAATCACTTGCCAATTTATTTGGAGCAAATTCCTTTCATGTCCTAGTGAGTCTGTCCCTTTAATTATAGTGTATAAGCCCTCGGGAGCAAACCTGAGTATGCATGTCATTACAACTACTCTTCTGCAGAATAGGTTGTCTCCATTTAAAACGTTCATCACTAATGGTGCTCCAGGAGAAGTGATTTGCAATGAAAGGCTTGTGAGAGTGTCTAGCAACTGAAAATCAAAAAGAAGTATATTCTGAAGACAGTGTATTTTGAAGAAACCTCTGTGTGTCCTCAGCTTCATTCCTTCCCTTACCTATCTTTTGAACCCGAAGGGGAGAGGAGGCCAAATGGTGCTGAGGATGTCCAAGGTGCCCCATACTGAAACAAGTACCCCATTCATGTAGGTGCCTGTACATATGTAAGGGAAGACTCATGCCATCACCATTCATTAGCCATCAGAAATTCAGCTGGTGCGAGAGGTACTAGAAAAGGGACACCATTTCTGCTGCAACCAAGGAGCTGCTAGTCAGGGCTGAGGACACACTGTCTTTTACAGTCAGCATCGGTGTCATTTCTGTGGAAAGTTGATTAAATCTGGGATGCTAAAGCCAGCAATGTGTTTTTCAGATGGCATCTGGTGGCACAGTGTAATAGACTGTATTATTTGCTACATCATTGCTCATGAAATATTGTTAGCAGGGTGCAGATCATTCGTCCATTAACACCCTGTGAAGTCACCTTGAATCCCATGTTTCCAGAACAGTGGAAAAGACTTCTATTTCACAGCTGAAAAATAAGCCATTTGGATGCTTTTAAAGTGCCTAGTACAGAATTTAGCTATTTCAACAATGCTCTTACCTATCACAATTTTTCAGCTTTAAGATCTTGACTAGAAGAGATGGAAATATCACTCCAGTTGGTCTGAACAAGTGGGATGCCAGAAGTTAATATGACCCTTTGTCTCTTTGGTGATAGTTCTCTAAGGAGATATTTTTGAAGGTATGCACCATCCATAGATTATTATACGTGTTATATTAGTCTATTCTCTATTTAATGATGCTGGGATGTGGAAGAAGGTGTTTAATTCTCATGATTTGCTGCAGCTCCAAGACACCAATCACGTTCATATTACTATCTATGCCAGAGAAACAAATCCTTGAAATTACACAGTTGCTAAAGTAATCCATTCAGAGAATTTTCCTACCCATCCAGTTTGGGAAATAGTGGCCAGGTAGACTGACAGCTTTGAACTCTGATGTCTGCTGTGAGAGGTCATGGACAAAATAATGATGACATATTAGTCCAGATTTGTCTGGAACTGCAATACTGTGTCCTCCTGGTGTCCCTCTCTCCTACCCAGAGAACATTTACACAGTCTTATCTTGAATTTTGGCTTGCTGTTGCCAGTGGTGTGGAGAGTTAAATGAGGGTAGTTCACACTTCTCTGAGCTACTGTGTGTGTCTGCTGTAGATGCAGCAAGATGGTGCTGCTCTGGTTCAGAGAGGTTTCCTTTGCAATTAAAAACTTAATTTTTAGAGTCTGAAAAAATAATGTTGTCAGAAACTGATGGCCCTCTAGAGGTGAGTGTTCTAGAACTGAGTTGACAGTGATTTCTAATTTCCAGGAGAGAGAGAGAAGTAACCCTGTGTCACGATCCGCTCACACAAAGCGGGTATCGTGGTGGTTCGTTAACCGGGATCTCAGAGCGCAAAAGAAACAGGGAAATGTATTTTTTAGTTCAAATCAGAACAATGTGTTTATTGTGCCTACGCGCTGTATTGCGATAGAGAGGGAGAGATGTAGGAAACAAAGAATAGCGAGAAAAAGATGTGGGGAGGGGTTATAGCTACCAACGGCAAGGCGGAGTCCTCTTGATTGTCCGGCAACAGATCCGTCTTCTTCTGTGGGGGGTCTCGAATGGGGTCTTCTCAGAAAGTCTCTTTATAGTCTTTTCGAAAGCGAGGGGCAAACAGCCAAGAGGTGAGGGAGTAAAGCTTATTGTCCCGATTTAATGGTTCAGAACAGGTACAGAGGACAGAGCATACTACGCCGTTCCTGCCACCTTGGTAGCAGAACCGACACAGTCCACCACAAACTGTACTCAGGAGTGTGAACCAGTTCAGGCACAACATGCTTGGCAGGTCTCCCACCTCGGCCAGGGCCAAACTTGTATAAAGTCCTTTTCCTCCCCTTGAGGGGGGGGATTCAGTCTCAGTCCTTCTAGATGATTGTGAGACAGATGAAGGGTCTTCGGACCGTCTCTTACACCCTGCAATAATTTTACTGCTGCTCCACACTGCTCTATGGTTCACTAAGAACTAGATACAAGGTCCAATAAAAAGAGTCAAATATTGAACAGAGGAATGAAAAAGGAAGGGGTTTCTTTGAGCAGAACTACATGAAACCTTGGAAGCCTTCCCTTCTTACTGAAAAAAGTTCACATCTTTTGAAGTCCAAACAATGTCAAGAATAAAATCTGATCTTTGATATCAACTGTGAGACACAATGAGTAAAAAAGAATGTCCATTCTTTTAAAATACTCCAGATTTTTCTATAATTTCTGCTCAACTTGCATCAGCTGATCCTTTCTTGACCTTTTTTCTTGATGGCAATTACCATGTGAAACCCTTGGGACAGCCAGCACAAGCCACACAACTAATACCTGGCTGTTCTGATGCCGCTCACTCCACTGATGGAGGCACTGAGGTCTAGGACCAGCCTCATACACAAAGATATACTCATATAATCATTTGCAAAGCATTCAATAAGGAGTAAAAGGTGAGACTGAGAAGAGTCAGGGCTTTTGCCATCCAAGACCAGCCACATGAAAGCACTAAGGGTTTTCAGCAGTCTAGGATACTAGCAGCAGAAAAAAAGAAGACTAAAAGAAAGAAAGTGGCCCAATTTAATTGATTACAACAGTGGGAAGATGTCACAATCAGCTTTCTCACATGTAAAAAGCTACAGCCAGTGGGACTAAGACAAGATATAATGGGTTTAAACTACAGCAAGGGAGGTTAATAAAGAAAATGAGAGCATTGGAATGTAAACAATAGGGACACACTTGAATGACTTGGGAAAACTGAGGACTCTGTATGTGTAAAAGCTGTTTATAAAGGATAAGTTATGCCAACATCTGTTAGAAATTTGGTCCTGGTGAGTCTGTGAGAAGGGCCAGATGACTGCTTTAGATCTCGTTTATTGCCCTTTATTATGTCTTTATTGCCCTTAGACATTATATTCCTCGCTAGATTACCCACTACACATTCCTTGAAAGCTTGGCGAAGTTAGCTTACTTTTTCTCCTCTCTAGATGTTCTCCCTAAAGCAGCATATGTGGAACCTGCCATTACCTTCTTTTCACGCATTTTTCTGCTGAGGGGAGCTGATTGCATCCCCAGCCTCTTGAGTGCTACCAGAAAATGGGAAGCCTAGGAAGATACTTGAGGAGAGGCTCAGGTGGCTAAATGGGAGTGTTTAGTCCCATTTTACACTGGGGATCTGTTCCTAGAGCACCCTGCCTGGCCTCGAGCTGCCACTCCAGAAGGACACAGGTCACACCTGTGTGCCCTGCATCAGTATCCCAGACACTCTGTGCCTCAGCATAGGAATTCCACACTTAGCTTTTTGGTAGCTGCAAGTTATAGTTAAAAAAATCTGTTTCCCTAGAGCAATAACTACCGTCCTACACATGTTCTGACATTATAGATAATGAGACAGCCCTGATTCAGCGCACTGCACAATCATGTGCAGAGCAGGCAAAAAAGAACACCTGGCTAGGTCAAAAAAGGAACAGGCTGAACGCATCTCTCCGTAGGTGCAAAATAAAACCCCGTAGGAAACCAGATCTAAACATTTTTGCTCTTCATATTCACTCCTTTGGGCAGCATATTCCTTTGTTTGCACATATTAGCTACTGATCTGTTAAGTAATCCTGCTGAAATCAGTAAGATTATTATAATTAATTCATTTGGAGTCCTAATTACCATGAGTGAGTTAGACACACTCACTTTAGTGAGTGCAGAACAGAGTTTCTCCCTGCCTTTGCACAGGTGCTCTGTCCGGAGGATTTTGCAGAGGCAGGGCTGGTGCTTGCAGGCTGTCTCATTCGGTATCAGAACGAAATGTGCTCCTTCCCTCTTCTGTGTCTACATGATGTTATTCTTGGTAACATCCTAAATTAGCTATTAATTTGCTTTATCTATTTTTGATTTGAGGCTCTATTTGTCTAAATATTCCAAATAGAAAGAGTCATAAATACCTGAGTTTAATGTTTTCCATTGTATGAGCTGCAGATCTATGTCATTATTTAGTTATACAAGAAAAATAATATTCTGCACTGTGTGTAATCTGATGCAAAGCCATCAAAGCGTTTTTGTTATTGCCTTCAATGGGAGCATGATTAAAATTCTCATAAGTGTTCATTAAAACCTCAAAATACCTGTGGAAGTCTGTGACAATTAGTTCAATTAAAACTGTATTCTGAAAGCCAACCGCAGTAATGACAGTCTGGCATTCGGTGATTTTGTGTAGCAGCAGCTCCAAACTTTACTCGATTTGCATGCTGAAAGCAGAGGCTGTAGTCCTCACTTCCTTAGGGATAATTGTGAATATAAGCTAATGAGCAATCCCCAACACTAGCAGGCTTCCCAGCTCCAGTAAATATCCCGAGATGGATTTGTGAGCACGGGCGGGTAGAGCCGGGGGAGGTGTGCCAGCCACCTTCTTTTCTCTCCCGCCAGTATCCCAGACTCCGAGGGGAATCGCTGAACTGCACAGGAAGCAGCTCCCACACGGCCAGGGTTCGGAGGGAGTGATGCTGCCAAACCCTAGCACTGGCTGCAGTGTGCTGATGCCCAGTTTAGCCCCTGCCCCGTAGAAGAAGAACAGAACCAACTTGCCCAGCTCAAGAAGAGGGACTTGCTTAAGGCAGAAGCATTATTCCGCCAGATTTCCCTGGCATTTCTGGCTCAGTGAACGCTCGAGTGGTGTTGCTGCGGCAGGAATCTCTGAAGGTGTCTGATTACAGGAGACTTTTACTGTGAGCTGGGCATGCAGCAGAGTAGAAATTTATCATCTTTGCCGCTGCTCTTGAAAAGGAGTGGGCTGAACAGAGCCAGAGCACAGATTTTCAGCTGCCAAAGGCCAGGATTAACAGCAGCTAGGCTTTGCTTTTACAGGATGGCTCTGTGCAATCCACCCCTCCCCGCCCCCAAAATAGGATTTTTCCAGTAATAAAGCAACTGTCACTAGAAACCATTGTTCTCTCATTTGTTCCGATGGACGCGGTACATTTTTCTTCTTTTACTGTGCTTTTACTGTACTTTCTCCTGATTATCAACTTTAATGGATTGGTGACTAGCTTCAGAAAAATCCAGTCTGGTTTTGGTGAAGCTTTTGTGCCTTAAAAAGTTTCCGAGTCTGATGTCAAATCTGTGCAAAACTGAAACACCTTGTGTTTGAATCAGGGAAATTCATTTAAGTCTGCCAAATTTTGCTGTGCAAAATTGGATTGTTCCATACCCAATGTGCAGTCAAAATTCACAGTTGGAACACACAGAAGTATAGCCAAAGCATGCAATAAAAAGAGCTGTGGGTCTCCTATATGCTAAAATGAAACAATATTTTGGATCCTCTAGTCTAACATTGGAGCATTTAGTAATCATTGCACATAGTGGTCTGTTAAACCCTAATGTTGTTCATTTTCAAGGCACATAATTTAGTTTATACAAACATTCTGGGTTTCTAGTTCATATTTCAGTCACTTTTCTTGTGGCTTCTCTGAAACCATACTTCTCAAAGATCTCCAAAATACAGAGCTTTCATTAGCTGATGCTCTTAGTGTTCGAAAGGGTTAATAATTCATTTCCTTCTCAGCTAAGCAGTCTCATTTTCAGCTTGTTGCCAAAGTATAAAGGAAGTTCAAGTTTAGAGATGTGCAGTCTAGGAAAGAATGAGTCTTAAAAATTAATTGAAAACATACACCTTTTGTCACTTTCAACTTACAAAAAGGAGAATAATTTAGCATGCTGGGCCCAGAGAGATCAATTTCTTCCTAATGGCACCAAAAAATATCTGAGAACAAACAAAATGGGGAGGGGCAAGAGCAAACGTTGTTGGGATGGCAGAGAATTTGGGGTGCAGCCAGTTGCAAGGACTTCTCTGGCAATGTGCTATCCCATAGATCATTGTGATGCTGAGAGGAAAGAAGAAAATAAGCCCAGGAAAGATAAAGGTAGAATAAAGACTAGAAGGCTGAATGCGAAGAACATGCATCAGATTGTAAGCACAGATAAACTGTAATAAATCCAAAGGTGGGCAGCTTTAAGGGAAACGGTCCTATCATTATCTTTTGATTTTCTTTCTGTAAAGTCTCATTTGCTGAAAGTTCTTCAGCAGGACTAGCAGTAATATCAGTCCATTAATAAATCCCACAGCACTGAAATATTTATTTGCTGCAGTGTCTGTAAATGATGGAGAAACAGTTCAGTACTCCATGTGTGTAAGTGGTTATCTAAGACCAGACCCTTGAATTGAGGGAATGAAATGAACTTCCTTATCATGTTTGATGCTCACTGTTTTTCATTTAGTTTCTGTATTTTTTTTTCTAGAGATCTTTTTACAATTATGATATATTCTGGGTTCTGCAAGACCAAAATACAGATCTCTCTTTAAAATAGTCTGCATTTTTCAACACCATCACCTCAGCGCTTTCAAACTTCAAAATAAAAATAAAAGCTGATACTTCCCACAGTGCCTTATCAGGAGACTTATTGTCCTTGTTTCTGGTCTCCAGTAACCTGCTGCTGATTGTTAATCACAACAAGTTTCCTTTGGTCTTCCAGAGGGACCTGCAGGTGTTATCTCCCTTCTGCTTTGCTACCCACTTCCGCTTTGCTGGCTTCTTTCTGATCATCCACATTAAAATTCAAAGCATGCACAGGGCAAAGCCATGGAGCTTTAATCTTGGTCGGAAGTTAGGCCTGGATCCATCACAACTGACACTTGAGGTAATTTGACATTGAAAAAAGAGTTATCCTCGGCCCCAATTCTCATAGCACCACTGAAGCTGAGCAGTAAATAATGGACTGTACCATCTAATTGAATTGGGCATTAGTGCTTGAGGGGCAATTCTTAAGAATAAGCATAGGAAACCGTCAGTGAACAATGACGAACAACGCAGAATTGAGTTTTTAAGCTGGACAGCATTGACGTTTTAGCTGGGCTCCTCAGGAAACACTTGGCCTTCTTGTAGATCTTGCTTGACCTAGACAGTGCTCAAACTTTTCTTAATTACTTCAGCTTACAGCTACTTAATATGTTTAATTACTAATCAACTAGACACCTCCTGGATGCTGCTCCCTGTGACTTAAAAAAAATTAAATAAAGAAAGCATAATTCGATAACTGCTAAATAATCTTTTATAATGTTACTACAACAGTTTCTTTGTAAGTTACTAATCACAATTATGCAAATGTTAATTAAGGTTATTACTGCTCGGTTTCTATTGACTGGGGAAAAACTAATTCCTAGGCAGAACCAGCTCTATCATGTTGTCTTAAAAGTTTTAAGTCTCTACACTTATGGAAATAAGAATTTAAGACCCGTATGGTGCATTATACTCATTGTACTGAGGACATATATTTTTTGGAGAACTGTCCTTCTGTACCATTTCCCTTCCCTATTTATATCCTCTAATTTTACTTCCTAGCAAGGGGTAGGATCTTTCCGAACAACATTAATGCAGTAGTGGGGTAGGGAGGGTGAAAAGAGTGGATGAGATGAGAGTTTCCATCTGGGCTAGACAGGGTAAGCTTAACCCTGCTTTAACAGCTTCCCTCCTTCAGGAGCCAGACAGGTTGTAACAAGCTGAATACCACATGCCCCTTTAGTTTTTCTGAGGGTGCCTCTCAAATCGTTCCCTTACACTGAACTGTTCCTCATTTTTGCTACGTTTGATACCCCTTTTAAATGCCAAAAAAGGTGTAAAGGGGTTGTGCATAGTAAAGAGTTATGAATCCCAATAAGAGCACAAAAAATATGGAGAGAGTAATACATCACACAGCGTGCAGTATCCGTAGGTCAGAAAAAAAGAGCAAAAAATGCTGATGCTTTCCAAACAGTGCAATAGAAATATTTGTAGGAGTAGTAAAGAAAAATGGTGGAGTAATGAAAGTGGAAGGAAAAAGGTACAAAAATGTCATCTAATTCCTTGCCTCAGTGACACACACTGGAGGCCCAACAAGTGGATAAAAAATGTCTTAAAATTTCAGCAGCAAGTTGAGGAGGTGAAATGAACTGTTAAGGTCCTGGAAAGTGCGTGGCCATGCTCACTTACAAGCACGAGCAATTTGTCAACATTACTGGAAGGTAAGCAGAAGCATCAAGCAAAGCCTACAATTAAGGCCAGGGTAGCTGCAGCACGTGGCCCTCTTGAGAGAGACTGATTTCAGAGCCAGCAAGGGCAGGCACATCTAGTGTCCTTTGCTGTGTGCTTCCTGGCATCACCCACCTCCTCTGCATGCTGCTGCAGAGGTTTCTCCTGGGACACCCCCCTGCTTTGCATCAGGGCACGTGTCAGTCTCAGCACAGGCATCACCTCCTGTGCACTGAGCAGGTGCTGCCCAGGCTGAGCTGAACATGGGCGGTTCGAATATAGGCTTTCTGATTGAAGCCTTTGGACGTGTTGCTGGGACAGTCATGCCAAAAAATAGGCAGCCACTGAGGGAAGTTCATCAGAACAACAGCTTGCTGTCAGGGGTGATGCCAGCTGCCTCGAGGACTATGTGAAGTCAGACTGAGCCACGGGGCAGGTTCAGACAGACTAAGAAAGAGTGGTGTGATGGGGTGAGGTTTCCTCCTCTTTAAATGTACATCCAACTGAGTAAATACTCATGACTCAAGTGAGATCTTGTTTTCCCCTCGGCAGAGTTCATTGCAATCCCCATGTGTCACAGCAAAGGTCCCACCTGTCTGGCATTGGGAAACCTGAGGCAAAGATAGGACAAGTAACCTGTGCCTCTCCCAGTCATGTGCTTCTGGACACATCTGACAATAACTGCTCCCTTCATAGGATTAGACTGAAGCTGCTGAAAGTGGGAACTAAATCCTGTCTGTAAGCCACCCACGGTGACAGAGGCAAGCCCTTCCTTCCTTCCTCTCTCCCTCTCTCCTTCCCTCCCTTCTCTCACCACTCTCCCATTTCTGGTTTGGAAGCATAGCCAGAGTTTCCACCATGATGCCAGAGCATTATTGTGATAATACAGAAAAAAACCCAATTAAGTCTTACTCCAACTATTGAAAAATACCAAATGAAGAGGCAGACACTGATTCATGGCCTCTGTCTCCCAGTAGTGATTCAGTCCCTTAATCAAGGGCTGTGGCCAGAGCTGCAGACTGTCCTAATTTAAATCAGGTCTGTTGCCACCTCTGTCCTTTAAGTGAGATTGCCCTGCCCAGGGACAAACATAGTCCTTTTCTCTGAGCTCCATGCACTCTTCCTTCTTGGCTTAGCTTTGGGTGTTATGTACATGGGCTCACATATTTAATAAATATGTTTAATTTAACCTCAACTCAGTCAAGCCCCTGAGTTTTGGGGTGTCTGCAGATTCTCTGTTAGCTACTGACTGTATTTTAAAATCATGTGGAAAGTACCAAAATCTATCGATCCCTTAGGACATTTAATTTGCCTCATTTGTCAAAGTAGAATGCACATATCAACACACCTGTTGAGGTGAAGAGTATCTAGGAGAGCTGCAACCAGGCAAGCTCCAGTTTCTGCTGAGTAAATGCTGTAATTTCTTTTGAACAGCCTGGTGATATGAAATAATGAACCACTAAGCTTTGAACTAAATTGACTATCCATTTTTGTCTTCTGCTGGTTAATGTTGCATTCTGTGATTATCTAGTCTCATCTTCTCATTCTGGCCAAAGCAGAATAATTTTAGCACAAACCACAGCATCTCTATTCATCAAAGGCCAGAGAGTTTAATTGTGGCTGGTCAGTGGCAAGCACTTAATTTTGAGAAAGGGAAGACCAGCTTCATGTGTGTTGCATCAATGATCTGCTCCAACATGTTAGCTGCAGTTCTAATTTCCCACTCAATCCATTCATAAAAAGAGCACTTAATCCTACTTCCTGACCTTTTTAGTCACTCTTGTCCCCTTAGCCCCTCAGTTTACACTAACTACCAAGTGAGAAAGTGCCTTTGTCAGAGCCAATAAAGCTGCTGCAGAAAGCAGAAAGCAACACGCTCCATCTCCCTGAAGTGAGCGAAACAGCGCTCGGTGATGTTAGAGTGACAGCTCTGGCACGAGGCTGAGGGAGCACAACACCCTTCTGCAAACCCACACCAGTGTAACTCAGCTCTGAATTGCAGTGACCATGACAGGAGTACAAGAATGGCTTCTTTGGCTTGCTCAACATTCAGAAGATAAAAAAGCTCGTATTTTACCACTTTATGATTGTAGTTACTTCAGCCCAACTGTGTGAGACACCTGCCTTAGAAAAAGGACAAGGTTTCTCTTCAACTTTTTAGACTGGCATGTATGTAGCTCTCCTTCCTTGTGCAAGCAAGAGAATCTGGTACCATCCCAAGACGATGATTTTTGGGGACTAATATAAGTTAACAACCTGGATAGGAAAAACCCTATCATTACGTTTTAGATTAATGGCATGACATTGGCTACCTAGCAACTTTCAAACCTTGGCCTGGTTAATGACTGTAAAATTTACAGAGCATGTTTAATATAAATAATCAATTAATGAATAACATAAAAGTTCTGTTCTATATTTTGAGGATAACTTTTTTAACCTGTCATTTACTGATAATTAATAGCAAACAGTTCATTGTGATGGGATCCAAAGCACTGTAACCTGATCAGTCCTCTTGATTGCTTAGTATTTTAATGCATAGACATTAGTCTTTGCCTAAAAGAGCAGTCCAAAAGACGAGATATATAAAGAAGGGCATGGAAAAAATAGAATAGCAAAGAAAAAAAATAATACCCAAATACACAGATATTTCCACAGCAGTAGGAATGAACAACAACAACAAAAATCTTCAAGTAACAATTCTCTTATGAAACTGCCTGTACAGAAGCTAAATCCCAAAATTCCTTCCAAGAGACACACTAATGCTGGCCAGTGCTGCATCAGGAATCATAAAGTGACACCTATTTTAATCCACATAGTGAAAAGCCAGCGGACTTGGCAGCCACCACCATGCTCACAATACACTGTCTAGAACTTCATGACTCAACTCGAGGTGTAAGATCCAGCTCCTGAAGCAAGAGCTCAGACCCCTTCTTTCAGCTAGAAGCTGCCAGCACAGTTGTGATGACACAGAGCTGAACTGCATTTTCCAAACTGGCAAGTTGAAAAGAGATAAACACTGTTAGTGAGCAAATTCAATACAGCAGGAAAGGAAAAACTGGATCTTTATAACCAGTTCCCCACTGCTCGTATAACAAAACCAGTGAAAAGCCATTTTCCAAATGTAACTGCAGACTAAGTCTTTTGTCTTTGATCAAGCCTCAGCACACGCTGACTGTAAGCCTGACCTTGGGCCGGGTCCTATGGTGAGTGAAGTTTAAAGGAGGGCTGAGCAGACTGACAGGTGAGCTGTGTCAGACCTGTCCCCTGTGTCCACCGCCGCTTCTCTCTCCATCTCTTGCAGGCAGCTGGCATGTGGTCCCCTGGCAGTGCACCAGAGCATGCTTGGTGTGTGAAGGACTGCCCTCTGTCATGTCATCACTTTTATCTATAGGAAAAAGACATTCTCCCCTGCAAAGAGAAACCCTGTAGAGAGAAAAAGAAGATTTTCACCTCCAGTGTGAAGGGAAGAAAAGTCCAAGATGAACTTTGCCATGTGGAATGAGTGCTGGATTAGGCAAACATGCAGCTGGAGAGCAATTGTGAGTGAGCTGGCTCCTTGGGACAGCTCTGACAGGGTCACAGGAGATAGGACGTCTGGTCAGACAGGTGAGGTTTGGTTAAGGTCATGCAGGAGGTCAGTGGCTCCGCCAGAAACAGGATTTAAGGCTGCCTTTCTCCTATCTAAACTGGTGATTTTTCAACTGAATCCCTCTGCCCGTTCTGCAAATAAACCCTGTCTTTTCCTCTGCCTTGTATGCACTCCCACCTGCTCCTACATAAAATCAAACCAGATGATTCAGAGGACCACGAATAAGAGAAAACAGATTAATGGCTCTCAAAGAATAAGAAGTGCATGCACAGAGCATTGATATGAGTGAGAGTAAAGCAACAAAGAATTTGTAAAAGAGAGATTCCTATCTTGAATATTTGTGAGCAATGTGTCTTAGAGCATGATGTTGGGATCTATTATTGTCTCTTTCTATTTTTATTTTGTTCCCCCCTTTTCACCTCTAGTCTTCATCTACCTTTGACTTTTGCCCAATCAAAATTGTTTTGTGTAACTTTGATTGAAGTCTTGGGGGAAATGAATAAAACTCTCAAGCACTCTTCTGTGAGCAAGCCTCATGTTCTTCCTATTATCTGATTTATGAGCAAAACTCCGCAATTTTGTACCCATCCTGGTACTTTCTACCTTACCTCTGAAATTTTCCCCTTGCCCGCCTTGCAGGGCACGCCTGTGTTGCCATCCAGCTCATGCACCGGGAGTTGTGCAATGCTGCCCCACATCACATCAGTGCTCCTGGAGCAGAGCTGCAATGCCTACGATAACAGCAGCGCTTTCACAGAACACAGCTCTCCTCTACCTAAGATTCCCAGGGGGAGCTGTCAGCTGCCAAGGATCTTCCTGAAAGAAAGAGGAGTGGAGAGAAACCTGATTGACTTTTAATCGGATAGCATATGGTGCTGAGGCGAACAAAGAGGCCATATTGACATTTACCAAATTAAATGGTTAAGTAGGCTGGAACAGGCCTGACGCTGATGGCAGACCTACAGCAACAGCCCACTGGGCACTGCTGTTTGCAAAACATGTGCTGAAGTTTGGACACTCTTTGCATCAGTGGTGCGAGGGAAAATGAAAGGATGGCAGATGGTAGATTGGCAGTTTGAAGGGAGATACAGCCTGGCTTGTCTTACTATTTTGCCATTACTAAATCAATATTTTATTCCCTTGTTCCCAGGCTGAAAGTGCCCTGGCTTGTTTGGTGTGTCATAAAAAGAGTTGCTGTACAGATTTCAGCTGCCGCCCTGCTAAGTGGCGGGTATGAGGCTCTGGTCAGCAGCAGGCATTGCCTTTGTCAGACTTCATTACTTGGGAAAGGAGTTGTCAACAGCTGTACCCAAGTGCAAACCTTCTGTACCAGCGCTTTGGAAAACATTTGCAATTTCAACATAAACCCCAGCAGCAGGAAAGAAAAGCAGTTTCTTTTTTTCGTCAGTTTGGCGTTTTGGAAGACAGACGAACATGCCAGCAACTGAGATGGCTTTACTGCTGGATGGGGCAGGCCAGCAACAGATAGTTAGCAGAAGTTTCCTCAAGCTCTTCTATCCCACTCTCTCTTCCCTTATCTGTTGAAAGCCGAGTCTTTCAACACCAACATTTTTCTTTATTTTAAGAAAGCGAAGGCTTCAATCCCACCATGCTTTGTTCCAACTCGCATGCTGCAAATTAGCTCAGAGTGCCCCTTCTTGGGGCTCCTATACATTGACCTTGCCTCAGTGTCACACACATGGCTTATATTCTGTATTTATCTTCCTCTAACGGCTTCACTGTGCTCGTCTTTCAAAGACCACAAACCTCTTGGAGGGACAGTGACCTGTGTCAGTACTGGGAGACCATTTCTTGAAATTATCCTCAGGGTTCATTAAGGCTTTGCAGTTTGGAGCACAGCTGAAGGCTCTGTGCTAAAATTCAGACATTTGCCTTTCATTCCTGTGCCTGGGCCCAAGGCATTTAAAGTTGTGAGTGAAAATACCCTGAAAATCTGAAGCCAGTCAGCAGCAGAGGGTAGATTAGATCACAAAACAAGCCTAAGCTATGAAAATACCAATTTTCTTTGCACAGGAAAATTTCAGAATCAGGATGTGCAAGATGTTTTCAGGCATAACAACAGTTATTAGAATAACAGCCTGCATGCTGTACAGATAAAACATATTACTATAATAAAAGTCAAGAAAAACATATCCATATGAATAATGGTTTTGCTGGGTTTGCTGCTAACCTGAAGAATCTCACATTAATTTTTATTTGGGTTGTCCTAAACGAGAAATTATGACTACTTTCTTCAACAACCACAATCACCAACCTGGAAATATACTCTTGGGCTGAATAAAACATGTTTTTTTTTTTTTTCTTTAGAGGTTGTACTTTGGTTTACTGTTGTTCATATTTTCTCTTTTTTTGATTTCGAACAAATTGATCCATTACAAAACAAGAGCCTCTTTTTTAAAAAAAGAAATCTTTGAACTGTTTAATTCTACCTTTATGTTTCCATCCAAAACTGTTTTCTAACGGATTCAAATGAGTTTTGGCATCTACAAAATTGAATTTCCTGAACAATTTTGGATCACCCCCCAGTTAACTTTCTCCCAAATCTGATCAAAACCTCTAGGTAATACTTGCTCTTGGTAAAACAACAGCGACACAGCAAAGACCTAGGGGTGACAGCAAATAAAGATTTTTGGATTTCGTATGATGTATCTTAAATCAAAGAATCGTTGCATTCTTTGCAATCGTTTGTGCTTTTTCCATTCACTCTTTCGCTTTCTGTGTTTGAGATTAATATTGCCTTTGTTCATTTTGAGGGGATGGGGGAGGATTTCTGACTCAGGATTCAAGCCTTTGGAGCATTAACTGTAAATTAAAACAGATGCTTTCCTGAAGATAACCCAATCAAATCAATATGGAGCCAAAGGAGCCCCTCACATGATGAAAGCTGGTTTTAAAGTACTGTAAAGCTTTTTTGCTGTTCAATCCATCAACTTCCTTTTCCTGCTCTGCTCTGATACAGGACAAGTTGAGGCCACTGACCCTTTTGCAGAGTCCAACACGGAAAGCTCCCCACGAGACCAGAAATATGGCCAAAGGAGACGGACTGGGGGGTGGTTTATGTGCTGTGTGGGACAAGGTTAAACTGGTTTTAGCTGTATTTTGTATTGCTCTGTGTTGCAGACTGTGGTCAGATTCTCGTGTGCAGAGCTCAGAACCGACACAAACACTGCCAAGGGGGGACCAGGGTCACTCATAGGTACCAGCAGCTCCAGAGGGGTCTGTTCCACACTTTCTGGAGCACTTGGAAAAGCCAGACGCTGCCTCACTGCAAAGCCGTTTTTTGCCGCATCCTGCTTCAAAGAAATCAGGCTTTGTGCTGTGGCCACTCTGCAGACCAGCAGCCTCTTGGCAGTTTGGGCCTCACTTTGGGCTGCACAATCATGGGGACAGTTGCCCTTGAAAGCACAGGGTCACAAATTCTAGCTGGGAGAAAGGTTCAGGCAGAAGTACCATTATTGCTTGCTCTTTGTCATGAGATTACAGGATAACTTCTAATGCATTTTTTATTCTTAAAGTAAATTTCTGACCTCATGTTTTCAGGGAAACTGTGCAAGATATCGCTCCTAAAAGCTCAGGAATAAGGTAACAACATAAAAAGAATGAATTCTTTACAGTTTTAAAAAAGTTCAACTCACAACTTTTAAGGCAATCTCATAACCACAGGGATCAAGGTAGTATTGAAATGATCAGAGTGAAAATAGTTTCCTCTGTTCTAGCTTTCCTATCTATTTTTATCTCTTCCTGGTTTGACTTAATTATTTTTGTTTTCCCCTTTCCTCAAACTAGCTAAGCATTGAATTCTTTTCCCCTGGGCTTAGCTCTTAGTATTTACAGGCTGGCTGTCTCAGTACTAGATTTGTAGGTTGTTTATTCTTCACCTTGAAAGGACATTTTTCAATACCTTTATGAGTAAGCAAATAATAAAATTAAAAAATAACCAAACCCAAACAACAAAGTCTGCTGCTTCTGAATGAAACACCTTATTTGTGCATGTTCTGTAAAACCCTGCTTTTTAGAGTAATTGAATTCTTTAGAGCTTGATAGTTGTAAGTAGAGATTCTTACTGCTTCTGGAATTCATTGCAATTTCAATTCATTGTTATGATTGCAGAGCTAAGAGCTATTTAAAAAAATGACAAATTTCAAAAATGTTCATCTTAATTTTTAAATTTTAATTTAAATTTTTAAAAATATTTAATTTTTAGTTGGAAAAAAGTCTATGGAACCATGGAGGCTTTTCTAATTTCCTTTTTTTTTTTTTTTGTAAACA